>JAHMML010000005.1:227889-465066 GCA_020341155.1 Eciton burchellii
GGCGGCGGCGGCGGCGGCGGCGGCGGCGGCGGCGGCGGCGGCGGCAGCGGCGGCGGTGGTGATAGTGGTGGTAGTGGTGGTGGTGATGGTAATGGCGGCGGCGGTGGCGGCGGTGGCGGCGGTGGCGGCGGTGGCGGCGGCGGCGGCGGCGACGGCGGCGACAGCGGCGAGATCAGCTGATCGGCGGAGGTGTACTGGTGACTGACTGACTGTGAACTGTGAATGAACGCGCGGGGAACGGATGAAGAAGTCTTCGCGTGCGTACTCACGTGCGGCGTGAGCGCACGACGGTCGGCGGGGGGGAAGACCCCCGGGGGGGGGGGCGACAGCGGCAAGCGGAAGGGAGCGAACGGTGTGTGCGGGCAAGGGAGACGGGCGGGCGAGCAACGAGTAAGAGAGCGCGCGCGTGTATCCGCCTGGCCATACGCCCGAGCACTCGCGAGGAAGCACGAGGCGGTAGGTTCTTCGTGCGTGCGGAAGCGCCTGCGGGAAGCGCGCCGGAAAAGTTGTTGCGTTCGATTCGCTTGGATCAGCGAATCCGGAGTCAAAGGGGTTTGAGTGTGTTCAGTGTCGCGAGGGCTGTCCCGATGTCGCGGTACATGCGTAGAGATTTTTGCAACCATTTCCACGCGGTAACTGTGACTCGTGTTCACAAACTCGACGACACGTTCGACCGATTTCAAGATTCGGAAATTGACAAAGAATACGATTAAAGCTCGATTCGAATTTAATTCGATTTTACTTTAAAAAAGAAGAAGAAAATTAAATTATATAAATCAACAAAGTTTTCAAGTTTAACTTTTCCAAGTTTAATTCTTAAAGTTTGAATAAAAAATATCATTTATCAGCAGGAAGATAGCATAAGATATCGCGCGTTCTCTCAGTGGAGAGAAAGAGAAATTTTTCCGTTTAGCTTCCACGAGGAACAACAGATCCGTTCTGACAAAGAGCTTTCATTGTGCCGATAGCTCGTGCGCGCTAGCCAGATTACACTTGAAATGCATCTTAGAGCTCGCGTGCGTACTTTGGAGACTATTGGCGGGAATGATGGACGACGATGTATCGTGCATTTTCCCGGGAAGAAGCTCCGAAATGGCCACGTTTGCCCAGCAATTTCGCTCGTTGCATCGAAAGTTGGTATTTTTAACTCGATCGAAATTGCATTTGGATATCCTAGCCTGGGATATTCGATGCAGCCGAAATATAGCTGCTTCTAACTACTAGTCCGCTGGAAAAATGGTTTCATATCGCCAACTCGTGCCGGCATTCGTGTAACAACACCCGCTTCTGCAATTACATATCTAGGGGTGTTGGGAAACATCGCGATAAAATATCTCGTTGAGATGTACGGGCTCGTCGAGTATCGATCTAGCCATAAAACAGGCAATTATTTATCGCGCGTTGATGTGCATCGTGATGCATCGTGATGCATCTTGCAAATAGATACGAGCACGGTAAAAGCATTCGGGCATTATCGATATCCTTTTTAACTTCAATTTATTGTCGACCGATCGATTTCAACGCGGAATTTCAGCCGCTCGATCATGAAACGTTGCGAGAGTCAACGTTTGCGACGTTGCGATGCGGTTCAATCTCATTTCCACGGCGATAACAACGAGAAGTTACGCAAGAGGCTCTAGAGCTCATGATTGCGCGAATCCTGCGTGTATCTTCGCGGCTTCGCGATTAGACGCGAGGTTGCTTCGAGCAGCCGATTTTATCCGCTACGCGGTAGCGCGCGTACGCAGCGTGTACTTGAATCTACCTGGGATCATCCGCCGCCGACCTCGAGCGAAAATACGTGACATGCATCGACGGTCGAATTTTTTGGGCGTGAATTTTTTTTTTGCGCACGGCCGGATGTAACGTTCAAGCGTTAGTGTTCTTCTTCCGTCGAGCAACGAAGAGAGGAAAGGGAGAGGAAGAACTTTTATTCGCGGCATTGCACGTGAATACGCTTGGGGCGTTCCGAAGCGAGCAAGAGGAGAAGAATGAGGACATCGAAAGGATATTAAAGGATGCGAGAGTTTCTTGTTCCTGTGAAATGAGCGCTTCTGCGATCACTCGCATTTTCTAGCATTTTCTGAGAGAAAAGTTCTCTTACGCAGCGATCGTTCACGCGGCGATGCTGACATCGACGTCAACTCTTGCGGCTTAGAAGCGAAAGCGGGAGACCATGAACCGAGTTAGAAATTCATCGAGCGACCGAAGCGCGCGATTCGCCGAATATTTCGATACAGCGTCGAGGCGGCGTTCTTGCATATTTATCAGCGATCCCATTCTTCTCCAGTGGAGAAGAAACAGGAAGAAACGATTAGCTTTTAGATTTTAACCAACGATAATGGATGGTTAGATGGACAGACTTTTTCCATTTTTGTCTTACACAATTCTTCTTCTCTCTCGGATCTATCATCGACGCGTCGGTTTTTAATTTCAAGGCGAGCGTATCCATGAAACGTGCACCTGTCGTCTGCGATAATCTCCAATTATCTCCAACGTTCGTAAGACATTCGCGACTCGGATCGATTCGATCTATCGCTCAGTCTCATCTCGTACGAGGCGAGATTTACATTAATTATCTTTGACTTGATAATTTTCAGCGAGAGCTGTCCATTGGCTGATTTAACAATTTGGCAATATTATGCGGATGAAATTTTAGTATATTATTATATACCTATATTTTTTATTCGAATCTCGGAGAGAAAACCGCATTGTTTGTATTATCCGCGGATAATGCAAATCTGTCGCGCGCGATTGAACACGGTCCTCCTCGAGGACTATTCCCGACACTTTTTTTCGACAGATTTTCCTTCCCTTTAGCTGAAATGCATGAAAATCTCGCGCGACCGTTCGCGCCACGCTCGCATCGATTTAATCACGATGCACATTATTCTCGGGCACGCGTGCATGCGAGCGCTTCAAGGTACCGAAGCTCCCTAAAGGGAAAGTAATGGACTTGTAAGTGCGAGTGGAATTGCTGCTGCTGCTGCTGCTGCTGCTATCTCGCGAGACTTTCTGCCGCAGAATCGAACGTAAACGTTTTTACAGCTTTTGTTCAAACGGACGATGCGATGCAACATCGCGTCTCTTCAAGCGTGTGCCAACGTAACGCGCTAAAAATGATAACGATCGAGGTAAGCATTCGTGAAGGCTGAAATTCGTCCAGATCATCGTCCGGTTAATGCGAAGCAGCTATTCCTAGTTGCATCAATTATTCGCCTTGCTCCTTCTTAACCGCCCGTGGATTCGTACGAGGCAGCTATTACGTCCAACAAATCGAGTATACGTTATATCAAGGATCCGCGTTATATCGTTAAATAGCGTGAAGCACGTACGCATGTGCGTTGCGTGTGAACGGCGACGCTGTAAAAGCTACCGACCAAAGCTGGCCGACCAAAAGCGCGACGCGGAATGTTGTCGGTTGCAAGCAAAAGCGACTTTACGAGTAATCTCGAAAGAAGAGAGACGCAAAGTGCGAAAGTCCGTCGCACTGCTCTCGGAACGCTTCGCTCTCACCTTGAGGAGGCTCTCAAAGTATACGGATACTTTGAGCAAGTTTAATTAAAAATTTACCGCTAGGCTAGCGGGACGGATTTAGCCGACTATGATTGATAATGGACGATCGATTTCCGATGGGAGTGCGAAACGACTGTGCGAAACGGAATCGCAAGATAATATTTCGCATAATCGCGCGGGAGGCGGGAGGCGGATAACGTTTGATCCGAGTGCAGCATTGGCTCATTTGCCAAGGATTACACACTCGCGGATTAGCAGTTTGCTATTCGCGACATCCTGCGGATGCGGCGCGGGCATAAACGCAGCGTAAACGCAAAGAGGAATAGCGCGGACAGATTTTTATTTGCGTCGCGTAATTATCGCCGCGCCCATCGTAAAAATCCTCCGCTCTGACGATGGCTAATAAAATTCTCGGGTTTATGTCACGCGCATCTTTCTCTCTCACACACGCGCACACATACTCATTGGCGCTACGCGCGTACTGTAACCGGACGTTAGACTCAACACGCATTAGCGCGACTGGTAGTTGACACCGAAGCCGAGGCTACTTACAAATCATCGTTGGCTCGCATCGTGCATTTATTTAACTCCTTGGCGATTGGCGTTTCTCGTCGACAAAAGAAAGGACAAGTTCACTTGGAACGGGAAACACGATGGCGACGATGGCGGAGGACACGTGAAATTATCGCAATTATCCAAAAGAGGAAGGAAAAAGAAAGATAAAGCGAACGATATGGGCGTCTGATAATCGTGAGGTATACATCATGATGATTAGGAAAAGCTAGGAAGAAAATTGCGTAATATTAAACGCGAGATATCGAAAACGGCCAAAATACCTCAACGAAAAGCGTTATTTATCTCTCTGACGCTAAAGTAAAGCGACTCGCGCCGCCATTTGGTACATCTGCGAGAATATGCGGGTGCCACGTTGACTGTGACTGTGACGACGACCACAAATCCAATTGGCGCAAACTCTTACTTTGGTTACGTGATGTAACTACCGGGGAACCGTCTGATCATTCGATCGGATTTGAGTTATTGATCAAGGGACTCGTTTCACAGTTCGCGAAACAATTTATATTTAATAGGCAAAATCGTCATCGGGCGAAATGTTTATTACAATGTGTACAAATTAGTTGCTTGCTCGCTTCACGTAAAGTCCAATTATTTATTTACGCGAAAGCGCGAGAGAGAGAGAGAGAGAGAGACGTTAATCGACAAAATAATTTCAATCATTTTCGATGACCTTGAGGTATTTACTCGGCCAGCCGAGTGTGGCTGAATAACCTGACGGTTTCGTGTCGATGAGATCATCGACGCTTGAAATGTAAAGCAAGGGATTAATTTGTGACGAGCACGAAGCGAGCGCGCCGGCGACATTTTCGGACATTTTCGTTGGTTCGTTGTTTCCGGATTTCGGAAGGAGGTAAAACGGTTACCTCCGTTAGAACACGACAACGACGACGACGACGACGACGTTCCCGATCTGGAAGTTCCAATCGCATTCTAAGGCTTGTCACGCGACCGGTTTCGAAAGTGCGAAAGAAAGAGTCTCGCGAAATGTGCACGAGCCGTGAAGGCGCTGGGCGAGATGGCCCGCGATGTACGCAGAGCAAAGAGGAAAGGTGCAGTGACCTCCAAGTGCCGCGGCGGCTCGTGCTCGAGTGATGGCTTACCAACTGGTACCGTCAACGGCCAAGGCCATTAATATCAATGTCTTTTGTGCGACGGAACGCTGCGGACAGCACGAGCGAAAGAGGGAAGAGGAATCGAGCGATCGGAGATCGCGAAAGTGCTCGTCGATCCTGGAATTTACGGAATTTCGAATTCAAATTGACCTCTCTCGAGTGAAATTGTTGACGGAAATGGGCCAAATGGGAGTTACGTCCTCGCCACGAAGAATCTTGCGATCGAGATCTCGAAGAGAGACGGCCGAAATTAACGATGTTTGATCATTACGGATCGGTCAAGGCGACAATGTGCTCGTGTCAATCTCAACGACCTCATCGGTTGACATTGGCACATCGCGTTATACGCGGTATATCGTTGACGAACGTGCGATGCATACGATGATGAAAATATCGCGAATATATGATGAATGATGCTCGAGTTTTCGCGAGAGAGTAAATAAAGCACGCGGAACGCGTTTGTTCGCGTTGCCTTTTTTGCAACGTATCGTTGAGAATAAAAATTGCGCGGTAATTAAAGGTAAACAAAAATGCAGCGAGCAAACAGCAGCGGAGCAGACTGCTTCGTTGATCAAGTACACGAATCGTATTAGAGGAACGGAGAATGTATGCATGCGCGTGTATGCGTGTATGCGTACGATGCGTAATCATCGATCGTCAGCATCGCAGTTATAATCAAGACTGCTGCTATATACCGTTAATGCAAGCAACACTTGTCGACTTGAGCTTATTAGCCGATGTACATCAGAGAGCGATCATCGCTCTCTTGGGTTCTTTCCCCGAACGTGAGATGACGAGAGACAAAAACGCGCCAAACACGGTCACGCAGCGCGAGAAATCCTGCGTGATCGGAGGAGGGGCGGTAAAATCGCAAATAAAATCATTTGAGAAAATTCCGCTGCTACGTTGCCACGTTGAATATGATCAAATATGATTCGATACATTTAATCGGTGCATCGAGGTGTCTCGAGATCGCAACGTCGAACGCGGATGTCAAAGATGAGGAAAAAGCCACGAAAAAGCCACGAAAAAGCCGGCGAGTAGTCGGCGATAGATTTCCCAAACTTTTCCCAGGCTGCCTCGCTATGCATCGCACAAACTTTGTAGAATGTCGAAGCTCATTCGAAAGCGCGGTGGTGGTACTCGTATATCGAGCGATCATCACCCGTATCCGAGCAGGGTCGGATGGATCTTTTGCAGCGAGTAAGAACAACGATCGAGCTTGGCTCGAGGCGGCGCGATTTCCTCGGCCAGGCTTTTGTTCATCTCGCTCTTTCCCCGACTAACGGTGAGCGTGCGTCTTACCAAACACCGCGACAGGGCATCTCTATTTATCTCGGCGACGGGATAGCAATGTTGCCAGTGTCAGTGGCTGAGCGCGCGAACGCACGGCTCACGGAACGATCCGAGGCGAGCCGAGCGGAGCCGAGACAGCCGCGTGGCAACATCGCACGCGCAGAACGCCTCTCCTAAGACTTTCCTCTCTCTTTCTCTCTTTCTCTCCCTTTCCTCGCCACACGTGCTCCCTTGCTCTTTCGCGACACAACTCGGTACTACCTCGACCGCACGATCTCACATGCGACGCATTCGTCAAGGTGGTGGTAAAGTGTCGTTACCTATGATTAACAGACAAGCGAAAAGAAATACGGTTGCCAAGCCGACGAAGAATCTCATGCGACCCTCCGTACGGAGGGAGGCGCGTTATGGGACACATGAAACCGGAGGAGGATGAGATTAAACAATGATCCCAAGCATCCCAAATACGAGACAAAGACGGCTAAGCAGAAGTGAATTTCTTTTCATTGACAGATAACGTTCAATTCGCGAGACCACGAAATGGTGCTTCTTAAGAGCACAGATTGAGCTTATACCTTATCCGTAACTATCCGTTTTCCGAACATGAAAAAATTGTCGAGAATCCAATTGTCTTGGATTCTCTTGGATTCTCTTGGGAGATACGCGCCTCTGCGAAATGACTCAAGAATGTTTCGTCCAAGAAGGAGAGAGAGAGAGAGAGAGAGAAAGACCAACCAACTTATCTCCGATAACGTGAAATGTCAGCGCCCTTCGAAGCAGCAACGCATCGCGACAGAAATGGGTGAAACTATTCTTTTCGCAGAAAAAATAGAGATCTTTGAGCAAGGGAGCAAGTGCATCGCCAATTTCGGTCCACGGAGCGCGTGCGTGGGACAAATGAGTGCGACAAACCAGCCACTTCGCTTCTCTCTCTCTCTCTCTCTCTCTCTCTTCCCCTTTCTCTTCTTCTTTGGTACGTCTCCCTTATTCTCCTCGCTATCCCAGGCCGCATGCACACATGTGTGCAGGGCATGAGGTCGCTCTCCTCGCCGTTCGGCGCGAGGCTCTGGCGTGGTCCCCTCCCCCGCGGTGGCATCGAGGCGCGACGTTGCCGTTGTTGCACGTCGCTCGGGCGGCGATGCCGGCGCCGGTATGCGAGTGGTGGGGCGCGGCGTTGCCATATCGACCGTGCCCTCGTCACCGGAGAACCGACGAACGAACGAACGAGCGAACGAGCGAACATACGAATGCGAATGTACGTTTTTCCCTCCGTCCTGCCATTTCCTTAATGTATCATTCCTCTTGGTTTTTTGCACGGCTCTTCATGTTTTTCTTTCTCTCTCATTATCCCATTATCCGTTTTTCGTCCGATATCGGGAGATTTATTTTTCCATTTCTTCCATTTCGATTGTCTTTAATGAAACGATGCGCGCTCAAAGTGCGAGGCATCAGCGTGATGATGCACCTGACTGACTCAGCATTACCGACTTTGCGCGCAGCGCATACGACCACCAGACACCAATGCCAGACTATGAGGCTGCGCACTGATTTGACGCGCGCTCAGCGGTGGCGGCGGTCGCAGTGAGGTGCGTCTCTTGGCTACCACCAACCAGTCTCTCGCCCTTGAGGAGGCTGGACCGCCCGAAAGGGAGAGAGAGAGAGAGAGAGAGAGAGAGAGAGAGAGAGAGAGAGAGAGAGAGAGAAAGAGAGAAAACGAAGGCGAACAAATGCGCGCTTTCTCTCAGTTCTTTTCCCGCTCTCGTTCATTCGTTCGTTCGTTCGTTCGTTCGTTCGCTCGTTCGCTCGTTCGCTCGTTCGCATATTTCGCTCGCACACTCCCGTCTTGGAACTCGTTCCGATCAGCATAATACCAGCGATGCATCGTGAATCGGTATTAGCTCGATACCGGATAACGATGAACGAAACTGTCGAGAGATCCAACACGCGGACGAGTGATCGGAACGCATTTTTAAAATCCCAAACGACCCAAGCGATCGTACATAGCTCTACGCTCATAGTTCCGACGGCGAATCTGCCTTCTCGTTCCCGAGATTTGGAAGATATTCAAGATATCTTCGGATCGTGAGATCTAAAAATGTAAAGACGGCTCCTTCGAGAAGCCGCGACGCCTCATCATTCGGGAACAAGAGCGATTCGTTGGTCGGTCGTGCGCCGCGCGGCCACGACGATTACTTGGCCGCTCTTCCGTTCGCACTGAATTCCGGGAGACTGTAATTACGATGAGGGACGAGGGGCGGTGAGGAGAGGCTTTTAATGGCTAGCATCGTATCGCAGCATCGTTTCGGGAGGAGGTCACTATCCGAACACTCGGGATTAGAATGCATTCGCCTCGTTGGTCGCGCGAGGGCGGCCGCTCTCTTTTACAGTTTGAGAGGACGCGAATTTTTACGACGAGGCGTAAACCGGGAGCTTTTAACGTCGTACTTGTACGCTCTCTTCTCTCTCTCTTGCTCGCGCGGTGATGGATATTTTTAGGATCCGCGATACCGGCATCTCACAAATTTCCGATCCATATTACACGGAGGGCGGAGCGGAGCGGCGCCGAGAGAAAGAACTCGATTCCGAAAGTTACTTGAATTTATGTAAATCATTTCCGGCCAACTTGCCGACATCGCGCGGTGTCATACGTCGAGCGATGTTGTTTGGACAGTTAGCCGTAGGGAAACTGCTACAGAGCGCTTCTGGGTAAAACTGGTTTATATTACTCGTGTCATCCTGGACGTTTCATACGCTAACGCGTCAGATTTCACATACCGGCCATCGCGGCCAACGAGATGGAATTTATTCTCGAACGCGTGAGCGAGCCTGTACACGATCTTGCCCAACGAGCAATGCGTGTCTCCTCGTTTACCATAATTATCGGAACATCGTACGAAAGGACACTCGTATTTCGAGCATCTTGCGCAACAGCGAAGCGTAAATAATTCAATGATTCAACAGCGCTCGACGCGAACGATAACGGGATGGTAATTCGATTCGCTCGCTCGTTAATCGGCGAACGATGTTCGAATCAGAGGGACCGAGATAAGATGCTCACGCATCAACGACGCTGCTTCGGCTGACGCCGATACGTCATTCGCTCGCTCGCTCGCTCGCTCGCGCTCGCGCGCGCGCGCGCAAAGTGCGTGAATCGGAGAGAAAGAGAGACGACCGAAAGGCGCACTTGACGCGCTAAAAGCCGAACGGCGTTGCGTGCTTGCCACGCAAAACTGCGAACCGCTGAGTAGGAGATAAACCGAGAAGACCAAACCCTTTTTCTTTCCGCGCGAGCTCTCGAACGGCGTCTGGCTTAACGCACGTGGTCGCCCCGCCCTTCCCCCTCGCTCCGCGCCCCAGCCGTCGAGCTTGTAATAACATCGAGGCTGTTCCGAGGGGGGAAGGAAGAGAGACGTTCGACGCGAGTGGCTGCCGAACTTTGCGCATACAGCGCGAACGAGTAGCTTTTCCTCCCATAACGGCCGCTCCTCGTAAACGCGACGAGTTCGCGAGCGCCGATGCGCACTGTTCAACAGCACCATTGTTCCTCCCCCTTTTCTCTCCCACCTCTCTCCCCTCCCCGCCCCATGAGCAGTTGCTAAAAACTTGAGCAAGATTCCGATGTCGAAACACAGTCGCGAACACAGCTTTGCAAAGCTGCGACACGACGCTCTCTGCTCTCGTGACTCTGACTTATCTCTCCAAATTTCTTTTCCGGGCAGAGGGAGGGGGAGACGGGGAGGAGGGTGGTGGGGGCGAAGAGAGAAAGAAAGAAGAAAGGAAGAAGCATTTTCACGTAACGCGACGACGTTCACGTGTCATTGTGCATCTCGGGGAGGGATGATCTTTGCGGTCTCGTGCGACCACTCAATTAATACACCTAACCGATACAAGAAACTGTCTCGGTGCAATTAACAATTAAGGAGATCCTGAACGCGGGAGGAGAGATCATCCGAGCGATTTTTATGTTGCTAATTCTCGTCGTTTCGTGCCGCCCGTCTATAAGAGTAAAACGCTAATTACAGCTCGACGCGGTTGCTTCCGCCGGCGAAGCAGGCGGCACAGACAAAAGCAGCTTTCGAGAGTCCGCAAAACTCTCCCTCCCCCCACCACTCCGCCGCTTCTATTCGAGCTTACTGAACTTTCCGCAAAGTGCGGTGCCTCTGCGGAAGACGGCCGACGGAATCGGTGGAGATTTTGTCGTGCGAGTCGGGCTATCCGCCGAGTGCATCGCGGACAATAATTTTGCCGGTAATGCAATACGCCGTTCTCGGTGAACCCGATGTTCCGAGTGTAAGAGCGAGTCCATGTACAAAGGGAACAACTTTCCTCGCCGGCGAGAACGCGCGCGCGTGCGCGCATCTCGTCGTCGACGCGATCGCGGCAGCTTCTCCCCTCGCGAAAAATTTCGTACGAAATTTCATCTTGCGTGTCGTTTTGGATTAAATGCCTGCGAGGTGTCTGCAACATGTATGAACGAAGAAGAATCGCAGTGCGATTCGGCGGATCGTCGGAAAAGATTATTATTCGCGTTCCGCAGACGAGCCATTCCGACCGCGGCGGCTGGACTACTCTCTCTCTCTCTCTCTCTCTCTCTCTCTCTCTCTCTCTCTCTCTCTCTCTCTCTCTCTCTCTCTCTCTCTCTCCCCCTCTCTCTCGCTATATAGTTATATAGTTTAGCGATGAGCTTCGAGCCCGATCGCACTTGTTGAGGGGAAGCTTTTGCACCACCTCCACCATCCAACCTCTCCTCCTCTCCTCTCCTCTCATCTGCGCCTCCTTGCACCGCTCGTACTCTTCCACCTCTCACGGTATTCTTCTTCTCTCTCCCCTTCGTTCTCTTTCCCTGGCTATGCTCTCTCCCTTCCTCTTCTCCTTTACTTCCACGCTTCTATTCTCTCTTTCTCTCTCTCTCTCTTTCTCCCTTCCTCATCGTCTTCGTCTCTATCCTGATCTATCTCTATCCCACATGGTGTGGCACCTCAGCGAGCGGCCTTGACCTCACGTCGCGTCCGCCTAGTCCTAATGTTTTCATCCAGACATCCGTTACGTCGTCGCTATCGATGCGGATGGTGATCGATTTCCGCGATCGGACCTCTCTAGCCTCCAAACTCCGATATCGAGCACGGCGAGTACGAACGTGGCCAAAACAAAATTTATGCTTTACCCCATTTATGCTTCGTAAAATGGACCGGCGATGTCTCAGCAATATCATAATGCGATAATCAACAGCAAGTACCGATTATACTCGAGCTTTTCAACTCATTACGAACACAATGACGACTATCGCATGCAAGTGACCAACACTGTAATCGTCGTTCGGATGATGAGCGATGCCCACTAATATCCTGTCGACGATCCAGGTTGATCTCTTCGACTCGGTCTCCGTATCACTTTCCAATCGACGTTAAGTCGATCCCTCGGGAAACAAGATTCACGTTGAAGATTCGGGCAGGAAGCGAGCAGAAGAATGGCTCGTGAAGACTCGGCTTTCCAATCAGATCTAGGATCTGATCAAGGATCAATCGACAGTCCATATCGACGCGAATATTCAAAACTCGCGCAATGCATCGACAATATTTGAGAGACGAGATTCTCCGTGCGCGCTAAGAAGCCCGAACGGACCGAGAACAGCTTCGCCAGGAGAAACGCGCGTGATGACCACTGATGCCCGCGTGCTGGTCACTGGGGGTCGAATGCGCCGAAAGAACGCGTCAAAGAGGACTAACGACTTCGTCGTTACGAAAAGCGGCGATAATTAATCGATCGTAAACATCGCGGCGAGTATCGAGCCCGCTGTTGCCATTTGTACCGGCGAAGAAATTAATGCGGCAAAACGTAAGCGGCAAGCCGAGAAGGCATGATTGGCATGCCACGCTCGTCGATTTCGATTCTTCTGCGATCTCATTTTCTCCCTAAAAAGAATCAGATTTCTGAAGAATCCTGGAGAATCATGGGGAGAATCAAAGTCCCCGTTTGACGCCAATATCGCCGCCAATAATTTCTCCTCGTCCCCACTCGGACGTTGTTCTTCTCTCCGTTGGTAGATTTCTGCTTCTCCCTGCGTGAAACTGAGAGAATATCGCATCTTCGGGGAGCATCGGCGCAAGAAAGCGACAAACATTTCTTTCCAGACTGTTTCAGGCCTCGTTCTCCGAACGAGAGCAGCCGATCAACGTAAATCTCATCGGACGATCTTGCCTTGGAATTTGCCTCTGCGAGTTCGGTGAGACGGTGCGATCGGTTATTCTACTTGCGATTTGCTCGCGCACTTGAACGTGCGATGGGTGAAAGCGAGCTGTTTTAATCCCGCTGCACATTAGAACGATTATCACCGAAGGAATTAGAGTCGCTGGTGACTCGCCTCTCCTGAAATCTGGGCCGTCCGAGTCCGCCGATGCCAAGTTATAGTTAGTCGCACTAATAATGGTAGTATCTGGTCGAGCGCGACATGCAAGGCGAGATAGGTAGCCCGATATCGGAAATTGCACGAATTCGGCTAAAAGTATCTGTTGCGCTTTCGTTCGCAAACGCGAGAATTATTTGAATTTACGACATTTTACGCAAACGTCGCAGACGATAGTCTTTAGGGAAACCGTAACGACATAAATGTTGCGTTTGTATTCCCGCTAGGGAATTTGCACGCGTGTTTTGGTAAATGGTTACAGGTATACCTTACACGTGCGAATCGAAATATATATATATATATATATATATATATATATAGACGCACACATGTGCTTCCTCTCTTTCTCACAAACATTTGACAAACATTTCACGGGACAGGATAATAATTGAACGGATGCGACGAATAAATGATTGCCAGCTTGCGCTGGGATATTCTCGAATTATCCTCGGGCGTTTGAGTTTCCGCACAACGCCGACTCGGTTTCAGTAGAATCGATTGTGACCGGATGCTAATTAAAAAGGAGATTCGCGAAAATTCATTTAGCGTTTGCTCGCGCGTTTGCCGTTTCGGCCGTTTTAACGGCCGTTAAACAAAAGTAAAACAAGGTGTCACGAGGTGACACCTGATCGCAATGGCGAAATACCATCAGCGAAATTTATCGCACAATCGTCGATCATGAGCGACGTTGAATGCACGACGATTACGGGATTGTCGTTTCTCACCCGATAATGCAGCGGTGCTTCGCGTGGCTTCGCTCGTTGGGCGATTCTTTTTCTTTCCCAGAGCGAAACGTCAGCGAGCAGTCGGTCCGCAAAGTACGCGGTTTTCGATCAAGCACGCGTGGATAAAATAAGCGCCGATGAGTAGCGGCGGTGCTCATCAGGTACCGCTCATCGAGTAGTGCTTAGCCTGATCAAACAACGACTCACCTTGATCCATCCTCCATGAGCAGTCACCACTACATAGAGGAGATACAGATCTATATCCTTCCCATTGATTTTCGGAGATTTCTTGAAGAGAGTCCTGAAATAAAGAGAAACGGTGAGCGGATTTGAAACACCGAGCGGAACGGAGGCATTCGAGGCAAGTCGGCAAGATTTATGCAAATTCACCGGTCGATGGTCGATGTGACGCGTCGCGGAAAACGTCCCGTGGCGGAATCTGCGGTTTCGCGAAAGCGTATCATCGGGAACAACGAACGAACGAACGAACGAACGATTTTCGTGCTCCTTTCAACGAAGCTCCTTACGTACACGGCATGCTTTGCGATTGATTATGCGATTGACGGTAACGTTTATAATACGGATGTAGATGCATACCAGCGAAACAGCGAAAGAGCGATTATCTCGACGTATCTCTGCCGGCACGAAAAGCGATCGAATTGAAAATTTGAGAGGTAAAACTGAGAATAAGGAATAAAATCGCTCCTTTTGGGCAACGTTCTCCGGCCAAACTCTAAATGCGCTCTAAAATGCGCTCTCTCGATCCGACATTCGATCGGACAACCGGAGACAACGAGACAACTTGACGCTCGACAATCTCGTTTTTAAAATACGCGCGCGATAAATCGCGGTTCGCTTAATCGCGATGTAAAATTCTTTGCGAGACTATCGCAAAACGACGATACCTTGCCAACGGCAAAGTATCGTCGCACGTTTCAAGAATATCGATGCCATTGACACACGTACGCGCGTGCACTCACACAAGCCTCGTACGTTCATACGTAACCGTACGTGCATACGTACGCATATACGTACACGTACGCACGTAAAAATTCCATTTCCCGTTTTTGTAGGCGCTTTGCGCGCGCGCGCACACGTTGCGCGCAAAATGATGAGAAAAAGATGCGGGAATCCTCGACGTGCGAGTCGACCTCGAGGGGAAGCTCCGTCTCGAGTCGCTCGAATCGAGGGAGATAGTCGAGCAAATGCCGAGCATTTGAAACATAACCTCAACTCGCGGCCACGAGCCGATCCGTTCGCGCGTCGCCACGGCTTCTGAGCTACTCGATCGCTACTCGAGTAAGCACAGCTGCGATCGGGGAAGCGGCAAGAGGGGAAGCAGCGATCACCGAGTCGAAGATAAACGTTGACGGGAGAGATGATGCATCGCGGGGAAAAAAAGTCGATCGCGGCGAAAGGAAAGGAAGACGCAGAGCGCCAATGGCTTACCCGCGCGTCTCATGGAAATGTCGAAGATCCTTGAGGAAGTTCTCCCGCTCCTTCTCGTACGTGACGGGGTCCTTGTTGAGGATCTTGGCCATGTTCGCGGGTTACACGGGTGCGCACGAGTGCAGGCGTGCTAATCGAGGTGGTGGTGGTGGTGGTGGTGGTGATGGTGGTGGTAGTGGTGGTGGTGGTGGTGGTGGTGGTGGTGTAGTGGTGCTCTGGATTTACAGGGCACGCATGGGCAGCGGGCAGAGAAGTAGAAGGAGGTGCAGCACATGGGCGCGCACGGGGGCACATTTACACGAGGAACGTTCGACCGTTGTTGCTGTTACGGCGCACAATGACGCGCGAGGACGAGGACGACCGCGGGTCGACACGGGGTCGCGACCCGCTCCCGACATCGGGTCGCCTTGTCCTGTTTCCAAGTCGGTGCCGGTGTTCTCTCTTCGTTGCTCTCTTTGTTTCTCGCTCTTACCCAACCGATCTCTCTTTCTGGCCACTCTTTCCTCTCTCTCTCTCTCTCTCTGTCCCTCTCTCTCTCTCTCCTTGTCGCTCGTGCGTTTACTCGCTCTCTCGCTCGTGCGCGCGAAACGAGGAGATGACGACGACAATGACGATGATGACGACGACGACGACGACGACGACGACGACGACGACGACGACGACGACGACGATGGCGACGACGGCGACGACGACGGCGACGACGGTGGCGGCGGCTTTCCTCTGTCGTACCGCCGCCCCCGGATCGCCTGCTCAACCGCGTAACGGCGTATAACGCTCTCTCCTCAGCTATTCGAGCGCGGCCCCCCCGGGCTTCTCACGCCGCGTGCAGCAAAAATTCGAATGCGCCACCGAGATAGTCAGTAGCGGGCGAGAGCGATCGCGAGAGCGCGTTACGGCACAGCACAGCACGGCACGGCACGGCACGGCACAGCGGATACGGCAACCGCTCCGCACGGCTCGGCTCCGCTCCGCTTGGCTCTCGGTTCGCGAGGCCGCGACAAACGCGACGGCAGCGACGGACGAACCTTTCTCTCTCTCTCTCTCCCCCCTCCCTCCCTCTCTCTTCCTCTCTTTCGCTCGCTCTCTCTCTCTCTCTCTCTTTCTCGCTCGCTCGCTCCCTCTCTCTCTCTCTCTTTCTTTCTTTTTCTCGCTCTGTCTCTGTCTCTCTCTCTTTCTCTTTCTCTCTCTCGTAGACCCCGATCGATTCACCTGTCACTTGTCAACGAAACTCGCGGGATCCGCTGCGCCACGCACTACACATCAGCCGCCTCGCGATGCCGGGCTAGCTCGCGTAACACCCGAATTCGGCTGCGCGGGTCTACGCAGGCCGGCGTAGAGCGACTCGCTGAGCGCGTTTCACTGCGAGAGCCGAAGCGCTTGACGTGCGCCCGTATATCAAAATGGCGTCCCGTACTGCCTGGCATCCATTGGCGAAGCCACCACGGCCAATTTCCCGTACGCTACCGCCGATCGCTACGACGCGCCGCGACGGCACACCGCGCACCGTTTCCGCTCACCACACACGTCGGCAGCGCGCGCGCTGACGCTCAACGCGACGCTCTACGTCATTTTACGCGCGGCCACTTCGCGTAGAGGCCCGACCCGTACGGCGTGTCTCGCGGCTTTTTTATCCTAGCGGCGTATCGTCCTACGAAAATCCCGAATCGCACAGTATTTTTACTTTCAAAATGGACGAGCGGTATCCCCTCCCGCCGAGTCGGAAGCGCACAGTTTGAATTAACGCATGTGACGGACGTTAGAGGCGCGACTTGCTCTGCGACACGGTGCTGTCATCTGTTAAGACGGGATGCAACGAATCGCGATTGGGACAAAGGCGTGGGATTACGATGGGATTTGAATTTCATTGATTGGATTAATTGGAACGACACTTTCCTTCTTTCGATCATTTGTTCGATTACCGGACCGATTGCGATGTTAGTATAGACATGGTATTTTTCAGAAAGAACTTTTAGTCCATCGTTAAAAGGCAAAAGAAACTTGGATCCGATTCGCTGTTACAAAAACGCCATTTGCAAATTAAATTTTATCAGCGTCATTAAGTTCTGACATTTGGGGATCATGACTCTGAGCTATACCGCTTGAAATAGGAAAAGTTTTTTTTATTAAAAATATTTTATACCACTTTCATATTAAGTCGTTATGAAATCGTGTTTTAAATTTGAGGAAACCGCTTTTGATTCGATATTAAATATTTATCTTACTTTTTTATCACGTGCAGCAAAAGCTTCAATGTTGAATTTTATGATAATTAGTAGACACTCGATCAACACACTTATATCTAATGGCCGTAATTTATCTCAGCATATCTCGCTAGATTTTATGCTGTTATGCTAGTTATTATAATTCTCTACGCCTTCTTCTACCGATTTAAAATTCCACGTCTGTCTCTTTTTTAATTCTGTAGATATATACTAGTTAGCAGGAAGGAACAAACTTATCGCTTGAAAAAGCGACACTTGGAAATCTACTTCTTTTCTTTAGTCTTTAATCGAAAAACAGTAGTACGGTTCGACGCAAGCGCCGACGCAAATTCTTATTTTCGAATAGCGTGAGCTAAAACATTTTTTTTTATTCTTAATCTGAAAGTTTTCCCTCGCATATATTTAAAAAAATGCCATGTAAACGCAAAAAATCTCATAAAAGCCATACGCAGAGGAGCAGCAAGACGAAGAGGAGGAATAAAGACTTGAACGAGGTGCGTTTAATCTAATGTTTTAGACCACATGAGCACGGGTGTATTACGATTACGGTTATCGAAAAACATGATTTCTATTTTAGATTGAGGAGGACTTGAAAGAGGAGAATGTGAAAAAGCTGTTATATCAAGAAGTGGATTTCGATAAACCAGGAGCGGCGCAACATTATTGTATACATTGCGCGTAAGTCCATACAAAGTTCTAACCTCAATCTAACCTCACATTTTTTGGAGATATAATTGCGTCATCTGTCTCGTACTTCTCGCGATACTTGATCAAAAAAGATTTAAATTCATGCGCGTTGTTTCGCATACAAGAGATTCGTATACACGAAATATGTATTTTTATTATACGGAGATGGATGACGTAATTGTTACGGATGTAGCAATAATAGCGTTCAAAATGCAAAATTTATACTTTATGATTTAATTCTAGGAGATATTTTGTAAACGAAACCGCATTACGTACTCATTTCACTACTAAAGTTCATAAACGAAGATTAAAGGCACTCGAGCTAGAGACGTATACCATCGAAGAATCAGAAAGAGCAGCAGGCAAGGGAAGCTACTTTGGACCAAAGAAACGCAAGATTGAAACCGTGACGCGAGAGAATTTCGAGAAAGAAGATGTCGATGAGTCAAATGCCAAGATTATGAGAATGGATGAATAAAGATAATTATTAATATTCAATTTTATATTGAAAAAAATTATAGAGAGTAAAACGAGTATGATGAGTCCATACAGATTCACGTACGCTTTAAAGCATATGTATAAAACTTTAAAACACAATGTTCGTCATAGGATTCTGTATTCCACAAACTTTGAAAAATATTATAGTTCGGCTCTATATCTTAACGGTAAAAATGCTTATAAATCCTTTGCGTATCTTTCGCCATATCTGGATATCGATGAGAAATTTGCTGATATAAATCGGCTGCAGAAGGAGATAACGCTACGTAGGATGGACATAGACGTCATTCAACTAAAGAAAGCGTGGGATTTCTATCAAAAGATGACTGCAGACAAGTGTGCTTTGGAACGCAACAACTCGGAACTCACGATTCGTGTAAAAACACTGTTGAACATCACTGAACGTACTGCTGAACAGGAACAAGAAATAGTTAAATTACGTACGCAGCTAACTGTAATCCGGCAAGATATGAAAATGATGAAGGAAGCGATTTGGGATCTGGACGAAGATGTGATAGAGAAAATTTTAAAATTACCAAACGAATTAGATCCAAAGACACCGATTGACAAATCAATAGTGTTAAAGAGTATTGGCAACGCGCCTGAATTATCCGAGAAAAATAAGAAAAGTCATATCGACATTGGAACGAGTCTTGGTTTGCTGGAATACAAAAATCCTTTTTATTGTTATCTAACGAACGACGCGGCCTTGTTCGAACTCGCTGTGCTGGCGCATGCGGCTCGAATCCTCGGCGAAGATGATGTAAACACAATCAGAGTGATCGGTGCGGATTTCAGCCGCAGTTTTGTAGTGGAAGGTTGTGGCTTGAATCACGAGGATCCTGCAGCCACTTTTATCATAGAGAATCACAATGAAGTCGAGAGAGGTTCGCCGAATCGCATGCATCTAGTTGGAGGCGCGAGTTTGGTCTCCTTTCTGGCGTTACATGCAAAGCAGCTGATAAATCCCAACAATTTCCCACTCAAGTATTTTGCCACTGGCAGACAATACACACCATTACCGCGAGACGCGCATGCCCATGGTCTGTTAACGGTATGCCAGGCATCCGTTGCGCATACTTTTGCCATGACGAAGAACGCGAGGAATGAAGAGTATAAGATGCTGCTTGACAATCTTCTGGAGACTGTCTGTAGGCTGTATGACGATTTGCATTGTCACTATCGCGTCATCATGCGACCCGCATCAGAACTGCAACCCTGGGAGAGCTTGCGTATATCCTTTGAGATGTGGTCGCCATTCATGAGTCAATATATCGAGATCGGCCATATATCCGCATGCGGCGATTACTTCAGCAAGAGATTACGAATTGCTTACCAGACGCCCACTGGTAGGGATTTTCCCGCAGTCATATCCGGTACCGTTCTATCGGTTCCACGTTTGTTGGCGTGTATGCTTGAGCAGAATCCTGACAAATTTGTGATTCCGCCGAAGGTAATTGAATTTGTAACCTCAGACGATCGCGTTACTGTGTAAATGAATAATGAAAGCTATCGCCTTGTCACATTAAAGTGTTATCTTATTTTCTAAAAACTCGTAGATTTTTCATTTATTCGACACAATACCTCGTAATTTTTCGACGTTAGGATGCGAGTTGTAAGGTTTGAATATATTTGCAATAAACCCGTAATACATATTTCAGAATATCTCGGGGGTATTTTGAGAATGTATAATATAGATTCATTTGCCTTTTTTTCTTTGTTTTTATTTCGTGTGTTTATGCATATAAGTTGATAAACTTATCTCTTGGACCGTTATTAGACGAGATATCGATCGATATAATGTACAATTTCGAAAGCGACTTCCACCATAATGAGTGCGATAATCATCCATTCCAGACGCACATGATGACGATCGCTCAAGTGTGATGATAAAATGCCCACCAATTCGATGCAATGATTTAATTTCTCGTTCATCACCTGCGTAAAAGATATAATTAATAAAAATATCATATAGCAAACAACAAAGAATATAATTGAACGCTTACTCTTGTGCGTTTCGCGATGCTAAAGTATGCACAGATTTCTTGATATAACTTTTCTAAATCATCTCGCTCCCAATAGAAATCGGGTGTGTCCAACAGATCCGAACTTAAATTAATACGATGTCTCAGGGCAAATAGTTCGCCCTGTTTCCTCAGCACTTCTTCTCGCGTCATTCGAAGTTTTCTACCCATTTTTAAATCCTCCGTGACAAACTCGATTGAATTGACATAGGAATTCAACGACGCTTCCCATATACCTAATTTGACGGACTGCACCATAGCATTGGAGAATGTGTATCTATCCAAGTATCCCGATTTCTGCGTCAAGATAATATCGCCATCCATCAAGCGACTCTTTTCCCTATTAGGTTCCGTAAATTATTAAATTTATTCCTCTCAAAAAATTTATATTAGCTTCTAATTTAACGAACGTATACGATTATCCAAAAGTAATTGAAAACAAAAAGAGGAAGATGAGAGATACCCGGAATCCGCATAACTATAATTCATTAACTCGCTCTCGGTATGAATGAGCTCTTCCATGTAACGATTTTGCTCGTAACGTCTCAAAAATTGCAATAGATTGCCGCATTCGAGATCGGAGATATTCCACATAACAATGCTACCTTCTCGGAAGAAAAAGATTTCTCGAGGCTCGTGTCCTACTTCGTATTTAGCCACTGCGTGTATGACATCTGGTAAGGCTGTGAAAAGAAGGTATCTTTAAAGCGCACAACAAAGTGAAGTAAGGAATAAAATAGAGGATAAAAGGAAGAGAAAGAGGTTTCATTTATCATGTAAATAAAATTGAGATTTATATAAAATTGATGTAAATGTATTTAAAAAATGTGTGTGTCTGTACGTATGTATGTATATGTAATGTATATAAATATATATATAAATGCATATAAATATGCATATATATGCATATAAATATAAATATATATATATATATATATATATATATATATATATATATATATWTATATGCACATTCCGAGTATAAACATATTTATTAAGTATCTCTATTAAGTATCTAGCAAAAAGAGTACTGTATTGAGAAGGAATGATATTAAAATAGTCGGTTGATATATAAAATAGATAATATATAAATATATAAATATACAAAATAGTTTATGCAAGATATTTTCTGTATCGCTTTTTTTACATTTCAATCAATTAGGAACGGACTGTCGCAAGCACCTAAACCGGTCGCTACACCTCCTTCATTATCAACAGCCAATTTCGTTCTTAGCATATGACCAGCTTGTTTGTTAAGAATAATATTCTTATCGTCTCCGATAATAACGCCAAATATCCCTAATTCAGAGATTAATTCTTTTGTCTCCAAATCTATATCATGTCCAGGTTTCACTATATAATTCTTATGTATCGGCGGATAAATCCGATTCATAAGAATCCAAGCTACTCGACTTTGTTTATATCTTACAGATTCCAAAAAGTTTTTGATATCCGTTCCATATAGATTATTACAACCGCCTTCTCTTTGCGGCTTTAATACAAAACGTTCAGGATTGGAGATACTCATTTCTATCGCAGCATTTCCGACTTCGTCAAAGTCCAATGGATAAAGACCTTAAACAGAAGGAAGTATCTCCGTAATTTTAGATTTTAATGTTTAAAAACCAAAGAGCATCTTAAATGAGCATAATAATTGCAGAAAACTTATTTACCGGTAAAAATTTCTTTAATCTTTTTCACCGTTTTCTCGTTTTTTAAGAAACGCGCAACCATGTCGGGCTTTGCAAGAGTTTGTTGAACCTTCTTTGTGCCAGCCAAATGATATTGAATGCTTGGACATTTGATCGCCAATGATCTCTCAATCAATAATCTCACGTTCCATTCTTTTCGAGTATGATACTGATTGGGTTCGTAGCCACATCTGTAGTAAACGACAGATACGACATAATTGTCGACTATTAGCTCCATATTGGAACCTAATCTCGCCGTGGTCGTCAATTGTGTCAGATTTCTGCGAATTACTCTTACGTTTGGATTCTGTCTTCGTATTTCAAATTCGTGAAACCGTTGATCACAGATATTATACGTAACGTCCTCAATGACAAATAAAATGACTGCCCTATAAACAATGGGATGCCTTTAATGCGAAAAACTTGTGATTATATTGTTACAGCAATAACTCAACAGCAATAAAATACATGGATGAATGCACGATAATTATTGCTAATAAAAAGTATGGACACACAAATGACGATTAATTTAAAGATGAGTTTATAGCACATACTGTAAGTTGCCATATAACTTCCATGCTTCTATCATGCTTGAACACAATATTTGCAATGCATCATTTTTGGGAAGATCTTTCAATTCGGTCGTGTAACCGAGTTCTTGCAAGACGAACTTGTGTAGCTGCGTGGATACTGGTCCTAGCCAACCAAATCCAGAAGCAATCGTGTTTATCTCGACTTGCTTCCAGCAGCAGTGAGGCTTAAATGTTGCCATCCGTTTTGTGGGACAACATGTGTCTAACATTAGATCTGATCGCAATATACCAAGAGATAGTTTCTGAGCTGCTCCTTCTTTATGAACAGTTTCATAGATATCAAATAAATTTTTAGTAAAGTCATCAACTTTTATAATCTCTTGCAAAGTTTCTTTCAAAAAATCATAATCGTGAGCTACTCTGTGTATCAGTATGTTTAGAATCTTTTGAATGTCGCAAGCGTTGTGAAATTCTTTGCGAGGGAATGGCGACGGAAGAAGCGCAAATGGTGCAAATTGTAAGGTGTCTCTGTCAAAATTAATTTTTGATCTAAGACACATTCCATTCATGAGTGCCCAATCCTTGGCACTGTCTATCAGTTCTTCCAATTCTTTCTTAGGGAGATCCAATGAGATGGGCAGTTTCATTATCGCTTGTTTATCTTTCTCCATTCTTTCAAGATAAATTCTGCTTTTATCTGCAGGCTTAATCTTATCTGATTATATTTTTATTAAACCGTACAATTTGCGTTGCGTTACATATGCAATTTAGTAAGCATACTTTTGAGTTTGTTTAAAGTCTTACTGCTCGCGATACATACACAGATATGCGACACTCGACAGGCATAAAAAATGTTGTTAATATTCACAAACAGTCACTTCACTTTGGTCTAATATCACTTCTTCTTGTCTGATTAATCATAAGATGATTAACCTCGCAAAAAAATATCGTGCAAATATCGAGCGTCATTCAATATATGACGAACGAAAATAATTTTGCTAAGATAATAATCGAGACAGAAAATATCAAAATGTAAACAAGAGACCATCACTATCGTCGTCCACAGATTGAATACCGACCGAATCGATCGAGCGTCTGCTCTTTATATACGCACAGGATTGACACTCGCGAAGCGAGTGGACCAATCAAATTATTCAAGCGTATTATTCGTGCAATAATTTGTTTCGCTCTCGCTAGATTTGTGTAATCGCATGACCGCGATTGTTTATAGAAAAACGCAGGATATTGAGAAGTTTGAATGTAGGTAGAAAGTACTTACGATTCGTACATATTTGATTAGGAATATACAATTGCTGCTCCAACAAGCCATAAGCTAAGTTTTCTAAATTATATTCCTCCGCAGTGGTCAGAGCTCTCACGTTCCACACCTGGACGAGATAACATATTTTTCTTAATTATTTATTTTTATTGCGACAACAATTGCAATTTCTTGATCACTGAACTTACGTTAGACTTTAATATTTCATTATCTATTATGATCCTATTTCTAGATTTCTTTTTTATTTGCAACCTAGACACGTGATTTCCCGTGATGATTCTATTTCCTTCTAATTTATTCTTCAACAATAAGGATGTGACGTGAAAAAATCTTTTGTGAACAGATGCAAGTGTCTGCCCTGTTAATGTCTTTCTTTGCAAAATATGCAAGTTC
This sequence comes from Eciton burchellii, assembly GCA_020341155.1. Lineage (NCBI taxonomy): Eukaryota > Metazoa > Arthropoda > Insecta > Hymenoptera > Formicidae > Eciton > Eciton burchellii. Next base: position 252,294 of record JAHMML010000005.1, read on the forward strand.
ACAATTCTCTGAGAATTCCCAAGTTTAGTTTTGCAGCTTAATATCGCAAACCTTTGAATTATTGCAGCAGCCATCTTTTAATCAGATTTTATTATCAAAAATGAAATATTATTTTTAAAAAGATGTCGTCACGTGGACTTTATCTATACGCGTAAATAATATCCTCCTTCTATGTAATCAATAAAACAGATGCAAGATTTTTTATCCGTTTGATCCGCACTAAGAGGTTGCATTAATGTATCCATGCAATTATTGCATCATACACTAACAACACGGAATTAATTTATCATCAATGTTGTACATATGCCGAATTAATTTTTACTCATGTAAAAACTATTATTTTGTACTCATGTAAAACTGTTGTATTAACTATTAACTAAACGTTATCAAGCGTTATTTTTATTTTTAATTATCCACACGTTCACTATATTCACTCGTGGATAAGAAGAGGTTATAGCACCGATAGATTGTATAACGCTTACTGAGTGCTTTGTAGAAACTGGATTTTATGCTTCGCGATTAGTGAGGGAGATAAATATAGTTACAATTGCATAGTTACAAACAAGTAATTTTCGTATATATGTGTAAAGTTTTAAAGGTTGACACTATTTTTTTCTATGGTGACAGTAAGATATAACTTTACCATCTCCATATTACGACCAATCTTATACCAATCTTATACTTGTTCATTTTTGCTGTTCATTTGATTAAACTTACTTGAACCTAATAAAGCTTCAATAAAGAAATAATATATTGAAAAAAAAAAAGAAAAGAAAAGAAAAGAAAAAGTACTATGAAATTCCATGTTATTGCATCTTGCAACGAAATCAGATATCTTAACGATAATCGGATCAATGTTTTCTATTTCAATGCTCGATGATATTCCGTTTCGATTATAACTGAAGAAGGATAAAGGATAAAGGGAGGAACGTGTTTCCTCAAATTCGGCCATTTAAGCTCCACGACGAAGGAAAAGACGCGATCGATCTCGGTGGCCTGCGGCTGCTGGGTACGCGAAAACCATCGATCGTTGTTCCACGTTTGCTCGAGCTAATCGATGCTACAGGTGTTACGTTAGCAGACCTTAGGCTTTCTGATCCCGAGGAGTATCTATCAACATGGGAATGGGAACGCGTTAATGTATCATGGGACATGAAAGACTTTCTATTTTTCGGCACATTAATGATATGGAACAATAATAACAATGATCAGATGCGTAATACGTGATACGCTTTTTGATGTTTTACCCCGTGCTTGATGAGGGCGTAAACATATTCGATTTTATTGGCTTCCGCAGGACCAGATTGGATGCAGATTGTGAAATCTCTTTATGCATCTGGGAAACTAGCATTTTCTTGTCAAGTTTCTCTTTCTCGGCCTTGAGATTTACGTATTTCTGCGTCAATATCTTTAAGTTGTGCTGCACGACCCAATACTGGTTCTTCAGCATCTCGTACTTTTTGTCCTTTTAAACGAGCATGCAATTGTTATTATCGAAATCAAGGAACACGAAAGGAATACGAAAAATATCGGAAATATCAAAAGAGGTTTCGAGAAGAAGCGTTAACTGCGTATATACAAGTTCGTGAAAACGCTGCATCGTTATTCTCATCTGATTGCTTCGGAACATGTCCACTTTCAACAGCATCTCCAGAGTCTCGTTAAGGGGTACGAAAAACGGGGTCACCTTAGGTGCTAATGGTTCCCTCAATGGTATAGACATCGAACCGATATATTGGCATTGAGGACATTGTTTCTCGGCTATTGATCAGACGGAACATTAAAATTCTTTCTGCCGGTTTCTTCCTCGAATTTATTTCTCTCTTATTGTGTATACACACAAGATATGTACGAGTGTACCTTGTTGCAGGCAGCCCTGACAAAAGATATGGCCGCATTGCGTAATATTGTATGGCTGTTTTCCTCTGTGCGTCGGAGCGAGGCACTTATTACAGATTAACGTGTCCATCTATGTAAAACGTATCCGAATCGTACTTTTGTCACGTATACGTGTATATATATATATATATATATATATATATGTGTGTGTGTATATATGTTGTCACGTCACGGATGTAATCGGGTACTGCTCCTTTTTTCGATGATAATTCAAATGATTATTCAATGGCGCGAAAAATCAGCTACGTACTCCACGGAGTACATAACGATGGTATACTCGGAATTTGTGGAAAGGTCCAAACGATCTCCCACATTTCGATTGTATTATCATCCAATGAGCGTGCACTTGTGTATCCGACTCTTATGCGACTCGTCGTTGAATAAAGTTTCGAGGATCATATTAAAGGGAGCATTACGTAGCATAGAACGAGTACTGATTAATTAAAGTAATAAGACATATGCGTGCGCATTAAATTAATTTCAAGCCGCATTGCGCAACATGCGTCCGATCTCTTCTCGCTTTCGTACCGGTCGTTTCATTTTCCCGCCCTATTCTCCCTCCCCCCTTCCCCTCCCTGCCGAGGTATCGGCGATATAAACATTTTAACCTCTGCTATTTTGTGATGATCGGTAAAAGTCAGTAGAAATGTCAATACAGAAACGATACTCGACCGCGATTTTTCGTCCACTAACATAAGTTCTTCCGATCGCGTCACACATCGGCATTGTTTTGTCCTTGGAAATATGGAACTTTTGCCAAATCTGATCGGTCGCAATCTAAGGCGGTCGTTCTTGAAGACATCCGCAACTCGCTTGCAACATGCGCGGTACATCAGGTATCGAACGTTCCGGTAGAAATAATTCTTGCAATTCGATTCGGACGCAAGATGCTCGCGTCTCTTGCTTCTGGCGCATTTGTCATGAATCTTACGCGAGAACGTAATCAGAAACAACCTGACACTTGATTATTTAATAATGCGCCCAACAATAAAATGCCTTTACAGATTGGCAGAAGTTGGTAAACTGGAAACACCAAAATTACAGGGAGAATACGAAACCGGTCAATTGATTTTACATAGAGTCTTAGGCTATCGAGGTGTGATTCTATTTCCATGGCTAGCAAAAATATACGACAGAGACATATCCAACAAGAAAGATGGGTATAGCGTACAGTCATAATTATATCAACAAATTTCTATTTGTTTACTTGATATACATGGATTGATTTATTTGCATAGAAGGGACAACAACTTCAATATTGGCGAGAAAGAAGTAAAAGGTAGGACACATACATTCTATCAAGTCTTGATCGATCAGCGTGATTGTCCTTACATAGTGAGTAATGCCTAAAGAATATACTTTGTGTGTTAAATCACACGAGCATAATTATCGTTCCATTGTTCCATAGCGTGCTCAAACAGAAGCAGTAACTTTCCTGGGCAATCATGGAAACAGTCGTAGCTTATACGCCGTTCCAGGATTAGATTACGTTGCCCATGACGATGTATTACCATACAGTACAAATGAGAAGGCAGCATTGCAACATGAATTGTTTGACAAATTTCTCATCTATCATCCAGACAAGGAACCGTGTTTCGTAGCGCAAGAGACTCTCCGGGCATGGCAGAAAAAGAATCATCCATGGCTCGAATTATCGGATGTACATAAAGAAACGACTGAGAATATTCGTATTACCGTTATACCATTTTATATGGGTTGCAGAGAGAGTCAAACTACTTCTGTATATTGGGTGAGTCGGCACGAGTCGACGAAGATAAATAAACGCGCGAATGAAAATGGAAAATCTTTATTTTGTCGTTTATTGGATGATAAAAGTTAAAATTTTATCAATTTTTATTAATATCCCTGATATTATAGTGGCGCTATTGCATTCGGCTAGAAAATTTGGGCGAATTGAGCGTGCAGTTGCGTGAAAGACACTGGAGAATATTCAGTCTATCGGGTACACTGGAGACTGTTAGGGGCAGAGGTGTGGTAGGCCAGGAACCTGTTCTGTCGAAAGCTTTACCCGCTTTTCAATATAGTAGTCATGTAAGCTTGCAGGCTCCAAGTGGTCACATGTGGTAAGCATCTTGCTCGCATCAATATGAAGATATTAAAATTATTATCTGCTCGATGACTTTATTCAAATTTGATTTTCAGGGGAACATTTAGGATGGAGAGAGAGGATGGGTATGCGTTTGATTGTAGAATACCACCATTTTCCCTAGAATCAAAAATGGAAGAATCATCTACGCCTAACGTAGAGATTTAATTCTCCAAAGAAGAATCGAATGTTGTTTGAGTACAAGCGGTGATTAATTAGCAAGATGTGTAACGATTATTAGATGACGATAATGCAGTTATCGAGTACAATAATGGATAAACTTGACAGGAATCTTGTGAATCTTGTGATAATTTTTGAAGCAAGTTTTCAACATAATTTCAATAAAAATTATAGTGTATATTTTCTCCTGAAAATTTCTTACAGTATTCTAAAAGAAGTCTGTAAGAACATTTCTCCTTTAGTTTTCCGTTGATACAATCATGATGTAATAAAACTCGTCTAGATATAATGTACAGAGAGAATTATCCAAAAGACCTATCAAACTAACGACATCGTTAAATGAGAGAGAGAGAGAGAGAGAGAGAGAGAGAGAGAGAGAGAGAGAGAGAGAGAGAGAGAGAGAGAGAGAGAGAGAGAGAGAGAGTAGCGCAGACGAAACGTTTTACCAACGTGCATTTTGCCATTTTATTGAACAAAATAATTTTTCATCGAAAACCTTGTGTACAATAATGCACCGAGTGCGCGAAATAGCGTGGTACGAGAATCATGTTATTTTTCTCGGCTATATATTCAATATATTTGATAATTTATCACTTTCAAAGTGTTTACTCTCGATATGAGAAACACATTCGAGCAATGATTGCGATAAAATTGCACACAAGTTCTAAAAAAGTAATTCCGAGATTACGTATCCCCGATGAGCGAGTGGCGGGATGAGGTAGAATACAAAGGAAAGAAGGGGAGCGAGCGAGCGAGCGAGCGAGCGAGCGAGCGAACGAACGAGCAAGCGAGATAGCGCGACAGAGATCTTACTTTTTTTATCGATCACAGGATAAAAGCGAGGTGCATTCGGTTTCCATAGGCGCAGCTGAGCGCAGTGTGACATACGAGTTATTGGCGTTGCCCGACTTCCTTGCTCTCCGTAAAAATGGTTGTTTGTAAGTTGCATGAAATTAGACGTACGTTAGAAAATCTTTGCGGGACTTTGTTCGCGGCTTCTCTCTCATAGAATAGATTCGACACAAAAGAGCTATGGACTATGGACGCGGAAACCAAACGCGACAACGTAACTGACCAACCTTAACCTTTCCAATTGTGACCGATTTTTTGTTTCGGATCGTGTGCCACACCCTGACGGTATAATAATCGCATAAAATTCGATATTCGCAAGTTTTGTTCATCGTTATTAGAATTCGCGGCGATATCTGCCGTGAATAGAAATATGCTCGTAAATTCGAAGATCGCGATAAAGGATGACAGTGCGCTTTTCGTTCTTTCAAGTATGCCGTAACGATGCAATCTTGGAACGAGGCTTATGAATTGTCACGTTATTAATCAAGGCACGTTGAATAATGATCGGATTTTCTTGCTCTTTCCGAACAGGTGCTCTCACTCCCGAGCTGCTCGGTCAGCTACGTGCTAAATTCTATGCCGATAATCGTAATGTACTGGCGCAAATGGTCTGCACAAAGACCAATCCCATCGAGGCTTGCTCTTCGAGGAAGATCCTCGAGGAGACGCATCACGTCTTTACTCATAAAATCGAGACCGAAGGCAAACCCGTAACTAATCAGAAGAACTCTGGGAGATGCTGGTTGTTTGCCATCTTGAACGTAATGAGGACCAGTTTCATGAAACAATATAATCTGGACGAGTTCGAGTTCAGCCAGGCTTACTTGTTCTTTTGGGACAAGGTACGTTTACCCCGTCATGTATTTTTTTTTTATGGAACGACACCGCGCGTCTTTGTCTCCTTACTCCTATTGTGTTCATCTTATAGGTAGAACGTTGCAATTATTTCTTGCATAATATCGTGAACACCGCGAAACGTGGCGAACCGGTCGAGGGTCGTTTAGTCAACTTTTTGTTAACCGATCCTACCTGCGACGGGGGTCAATGGGACATGATCGTGAATCTTATAACCAGGCACGGCGTCGTACCAAAAGTCTGTTTCCCAGAGTCGTACAGTTGCGAGTCCAGTGTACGCATGAACAGCCTCCTGAAGAGCAAGCTAAGAGAGTATGCTAAAGCTCTGCGAGATTTGATCGAGAACGGGGCTTCCGATGAGGAATTAAAGCAGCGCATAAACGAGCAGATGACCGTGATCTATCGAATAATCGGCATCTGCCTCGGTATACCATCCGAGAAAATTACGTGGGAATACTACGACAAATCGAAAAATTACAATTGCATAGGGCCCGTGACACCGCTGGAATTCTATGAAAATTATGTGAAACCGTATTACAATGTGAACGACAAGATATGCCTAGTTACTGATCCGCGACCGGGTAATCCTTACGGGAAATTGTATACCGTGGATTATCTGGGTAATGTCGTTGGTGGGAATAATACCCGCTACAATAATCAACCGGTAGAACTGTTGATGAAGCTGTGCGCCGAGAGCATCAAAGATAACGAACCCGTTTGGTTTGGTTGCGACGTTAACAAAAGATTAATAGACAAGCACGGTATTCACGATATAAAGGCGTATGATTTCGAATTGATGTTTGGTACCGATATTCATATCGGGCTTTCCAAAGCCGACAGGCTACTCTATGGAGATTCCATGATGGTGCATGCGATGGCATTTACGGCTGTCTCAATAGATGTGAGTATAGTGAATAATCGATTTACGATTTACGTTATCGAGTTAACTGAATTATTATTCAACACACGAATGTAATTCCGTTTCAGAGAGATGGTAAGATAAAGAAATTCCGAATAGAGAACTCGTGGGGCGAGGATCACGGGCAGAAGGGTTATCAGGTCGTGACTACCGATTGGTTCGCCGATTTCGTCTTTGAGGCGGTCGTCGATAAAAAATACGTGCCCGCGGACGTGTTGGCTGTATTCAGTCAGGAACCCATTGTTTTACCCGCATGGGATCCCATGGGCACGCTCGCCCATTGATGTTAAAGTAAATTTAAATGCAATGGCAAGATATTTTACTTTGCAGACAAGAAAAATTTAAAGCATAATATGAGAAATGATATAATAAAAGAAATCATCGAGGACAGCGACTGTACAAAACACTGACATTTTATACCTTGCAAGAAGTATTGATAGTAACAGTATTTATAAGTGACTCTGTCGTTCGTACGAATTGCAAGTCCGTCTATATCACAATATACAACAGAGGACAACGGTTTAAGCTTAACCATCAAGACTGAGTGTATGAGTTACCATATTTCAGATCACGAAATAAATATTATCGTTTCGCGTGCACGTGTACATCATATTATAGTTTCCGAAACGTTCATTTGCGAAAGCAGAGAGCAGCGTTATATCGTGTCTTTCTTTCATATTGTTTCTCAAGAGGCAACATATCGAATGTTATATCGGGGGAAAAAAAAAAAAAAAAAAAAAAAAAAAACAAACACGACAAACTGTTTCGATTTCGTCTCGTATAGCCAGAAATAAATTGCGCGAACAATTTCCCATTTCGTGTTTTACGGCTTATGGCGTAGAGTTTTTCTGAGAATTTTCACCGCGGAAATGTGTAACATGGTGTCACTTGTATCTCTGTGCATGTAATTTTACAGTTTGTACGCGCACACATTACAAGTAAAGCAATAGAGCAACACACACCACATACACACGCCACATACGCATGTACGTATATACATGCATACGCACGTATGTATGTACATGTATAATTATTTTTAGAATAAGAATGTAAAATTTAATAAAGCTTGCCGATAATGATAAATTTTGCTCAATAAGTTGCTTCTTGAATTTATTATCACCTGCTCATTCTCCACTTGTCGCAAAAATTTATTTTCATTTGGAGATCATGTTGAATGAATGCCACAAAACTGCATGCTTATAAAACGATATCTATATTATTAATATCTTTACGAAGACGAGGAATCTTAATTTTCTAGACTTTCAGATTTCCCCGGTGATACGTGGAAACTCGGACGACGCGAATGTCTTCTGTTGTCTGTATTGTTTGTAACTGTATTGCAACTTGGCCCATATACCCTGACACATGTTTTGCAGACACACGTTCTTCTCCCTAAGCGCAAACTTGTGAATTCTCTTTATCGTATATCGTGGAATGGCAAAGTGGCCACGTTGAATCAGACTCAGAGCGCTGTACAGTTTGCAACGGGCAACAAGAACAGGATTGTCAAGAATCAATGCCAATTCGAACTGCTTCTTTGAAATTTTGCCTGCCATTATCGCCTGTGTACAAGATACATCGGGGATTAGATACATCAGCCGATGTCACGATACAAACAATATAATGACGTTACAACTGAAGAAGATATCCAATTGTAACTCACACAATGTTCAAAATCCTCTCCTAATGCGGAAAAGGCTCCTCCCATCGTGGACAACCAACACATAGCTTCATCGGCTTCTTTCCTTTCTAGAATTATATGCATTAATCTCTCGCTCCTATAGAAAGTATAAATGCATGACTATGACGTATCGTAAAAGTTGAAGCTGTGTTGTCGCGGCATTATCGCAGGACTCACCATTTATAATCCAAGAACTGTTTCTTTGGCGTTCTCAGCCTTACGAGTATCACCTGTCCGCGACTGATATCGAGCAAGTCATCGTGCATCCAGCAAAATTCTCTCAGCACGTTCATAGCGCTTCTACGATAAACATATGATTGCGACAGCATTGCTATGTAAGCCGAGACGAGGTAGGAATCGAGTCCCTTCCAGCACAGACTAATCGGCCTCGACGCATCTTTACGTCTGACCGTGTTTCCCGTGGATGTCTCCATCCTTTGATCATCATCATCTTTATCGACTTTCTCGTAGCACATCGTATTCTGCGGCTGAACGATAACATCGTCGAAGATTATTTTGCCTCTGTACACGATCAGCCGCATACAATCGTCCATTTTTTTATTGCGATTCGAGATTCTGAGATTTCAATTTAGAAGATGATCTGACATGATGCAGCATCGTATAAAGTCGACGCTATATAGAAATCTTTCCTCTCGACACTCAAAACCTATCGACAGAGGCGCGCATCTGAATCTTTGCGACGAATGTTGGAAACTTTTCGCCTGCTTTAGTCGTTAGCCGCGAGCATAGTCGAGCTTCGTGAATCAATTCCAGATCGAGTGTCATCGCCGATTACTGAAATTTGTTTCTGTGCGTTTCTCAAACATCAAACGAAAACATGGTTATCGTTTAATCGTTGCGGGCGCAACATATGTGACATGCGTAACGTGCACTCCGCGACAAGAAACCACCTGCGAGCGCGGTTATAACTAGATTTCCCTAGTTGATTACACCAGTAGGCATGCATTCCGTTTCGCTGATCTTTTTCTGGAACGATTGTTTATCGCGCGCACGCGCGATGAATTCAAATCGGGTTTGAGGCAACGCGCGATTAACAAATCGATAAATATCGATATTGTTGGCGATGATGGAATTCGAATGATACGATTCGAGGAGGATCCAAGATAGAGCCAAGTGAAAATCATCCTCGCGGCTTTTCGCGCGTTGCATTACTCATCGACGCTGAAGCGACAATGAAGCGACATTCGAGGACACGGAATGAACAGACTTTTCCGATATCCGGTAGCTATAACCGAAAACATAATTTTTAATCCAGCAATGCTCTCTCAACGACAACGTTCTATCATCTAGCCGCTGATTCGATGTTAAAACCGAGTTCACAATTGATTCACAATATCGAGGATTTAATTACAAAATGACGTCACATGGAGACCTTGGAGAATAAATTACATCATAATAGCAATGACGTATCGGCAATAATTACGTTATTCCGTTCTATTTCCATCTGATGAAGCGCGTTATCCAAATTATCTGGATCGCGTTCGCGCGCAATAAAAAGAAGGAAAGAAGAAAAAAGAAGGAAAAGAAAGAAAAGGAAAAGGATCATTAGCCTGGAGGTAGCCATATTATATGCCACATTTCATAGTAGTAACTTATATTTCTGCATAAGTATAAGTACATATTATTGCATAATATATATATATAAATAAATATATATATATATATGTGTGTGGAAGAGTTTCGATGTGCGGTGTAGGAGAGCTTGATCTCCTCTCCGTGAAAGTTGCTATTTGAAATTTAAGAGTTAAATGGACCGCAGAATTTCTTTTTTACGGTAGCCTTAACGGCTTAACGTCACGGGCCATCGTCCATCATCGAAAACGCAATGATTTCGAGAAAATTTCGAGTGCAGTGCAGCGAGTTATTGAACGAGTGAAGTATGCGTATCCATTGGCCGCTACATCGGCTACAAGCGTAGCGTTAAAACTTAGACGTAGAAAAATAGAGCGCAAATTATTCATCAATAAATATATATATCGCGGGAGTAATCCCCAAGTCGATGCTAAATGATATCACATCGCTCGCGGAGCGATAGGAAGTGTCTTATCAGCGACAATCGATTCTCACCGATCTGTCCACGCGCGCGCTTTCGCATCTCTCGATATGCGTCGATATTGTCAAGGATCCAAGCACGAAGCCTCAATCAGCCCAATCTCCTGCCCAACGTAATGCTATCCCAGATTCATCAACGAGATTTATATACGTGTATGTACATTTAGTAACATGGCTATCTTATTGTAACAGTATCGGGCTCTCCGCGGTGCAACGGCGCGACATATAAAAACATTGACAACAATTACTCACGGGACTCGCCTCGTGAGTTCCAAGAGAAATCTATCACGAGGAAACTACGAACGCTTGCGGCAATCAGCTCTTACGTAACGCAACGGGGAACGGGATCGCGATAGAAGGACTCCTATGCGGATTTCTACGCGCGCTTGGAAAACTGCACGTCTGTCATGTCTCTCTAATGGAGAAGGATTTGTTGCTAACGCTGGAGAAATACTTGTCGCGTTCGATTCAGCCTGCACGTAAAATACGCATTCGTAGAATATGTCATTTCGAGTACGAATTCCCCACCCTGAAGACGGAAGATACGGATCAACACGATGATCGATCCCGAATCCGTCCAATCGTGAATCGTTCAGCCGATGATCCGTCGATGATCGATAAATTATCCGGTCAATCGGCGAATCATCATCGCGCAGCAACGATTTCTCGGCCGATCCCGATTACTTGTTGAGGAATTTCCGCATCTGCTTCGTCTGATGCTGCATACTGTACTGAGCGTTCTCCGCCTTCGAGATGAGCGAATCCAACTTGTTCAAGTGGGATCCCATCTTCTGGTCCAGATCGATCTGCCTCGGATTAACGCCGCTGTCGGCGGCATCGTCGTTCACATCACCAAGAGTACCATCCGACGTCTCCACTGTCATCAGCTCGTCGGTTGGCGGCTGAGCTTCCTCCTTGCCGAGATTCGGCTCTTCGGGTTTGCGCTGCGGCGTCCCAGCACGAGAGCTTACCTTCACTTTGAGCAATGATCCCAGACTGCCGCAAACTGTCTGCGGAATTTGTTATTTCACAGTGAGTAAAATTTCTGTTTACGATCAAAGACACAAGTGCGCGCGCGCGCGCGCGCGCGTGTGTAATTTTAATGATTCGTAAGCCGTGGTCGTGCGTAGGGAATTGTCGCAATTGTCATGCGAAATAATTTGTTCAATATCAAAGGTCGATAGTGCTAAAAGGAAAGCGTTATCAATTTGCAAGCGAGTAAGGACATAAAGCATTCCGTCATATCAGTCGTAAAAATTCCGCGTGATCGTTATAAAAAAAATAATTAATTCGACGAACATATGAAATGAGCGCGCGGTTCCCGCATGGCTCTCGCCATGCGATTAATTATCCTAAGTCACCTTGAATCTGTTGAGCTTCTTCTGCGTGGTGTTGAGAATGCTGTTGAGCTCGTCTAGACCGCCGCCGATGCGTCCGGCCGTCTCGCCCGCGTAATCCAAATCCTAAGATAAAATCGTCATACGTGATACGCGAACCTTCGCGCTAATGAACCGCGACCATCTGCCGTCAGCGATTTAGGCCGGACGATTTCGCTTGCACGTGGATGCGCAACTCGATTCCTTCGCGTGACGTCTGCCGCGAATGCGATATCGCCATAGGTGCATTAGCCGTTCGCAACCAGCGGATCCGATTCACGGAGGGTGGATGAACGAAGGGAAGATCGAGACGAGGGAAGACGAGTCACCGCGAATCCTTTTCGATCACGCGAACCTGGAATTTCTCAGGGAGAAATTCTATCGAACGACAAGCAACGACGAGCAACAAGCGGATTGATCCGGACTGATGATGGACTGATCGCTCGGCGAATACGTGTCTGTCGCGCCTATTTCGATCGATAACGAATCGTTTCTGCAGGTTCTCCGTGCATACTCCGGACGCGTTTCGTGGAATCTTGCAGGGGTTTTTCTCGCCGATTACCTGCAACGCGTCGTCCTCGTCATCGTTGCAACGATTCTCGCTCTGCGTCGTCTGCGTCTGCCTCCACTCCTCCTCGCTCGGCCTCGGCAAGCCCAGTAATTCCGCCCTTTCGCAAGCGTGCTGATAGTCCTGCGAATCCATCGTGGCGAATTATGTCGAGTTACCCGTGTTCGCGGGACGATCACCCTGACGACAAGGCGGACGATTGTCGTCCGAATGCCCGCGAAATCCCGTTAAAATCGCGACACCCTTGGCGAGATACGCATGCTAGGAATCCATATTGAGACGGAAACTGCGCAAGCTTGACCGACCGTCGAGGAGGGTGGAACGAAGGTCGCGGAGCTCGTGCGAACCGCGATATCTTTCGAGGTGAATCGACGAGTGGCTGGAGTTAATCTTGGTTGTACATTACTTTTAGGACGTTGCTACACGGTACGATCGTCACGCGGATCAATCGGTCTTGAAACTTTCAAGTTCCTCCTCGGGATGAAATGGCAAAAGGATGAATAGAATTTAAAATAGAATTTCAAATGATCGTTTAAATGCGTAACGCCCCGTCGAGAGGCGTTTCTCGTGCCCCTAGATTCGGACTCTGTAAGACTCGGACGCTCATCGCGATCAATTACGCAGGAGCGAGTTGCAAGTTGGCGAGAGAAATCAGATGGAGAAATGCACGGATGAATGGCAGCCGAGTTCTCAGGGTAACGCGTCGTATCATCGTGCAATCGGGCTCATAATTAATTTCAATCTCATCGATAAACTCGATGCTGGTTCGCGTTACACCGCCATACGCGTTCTCATTCACGTGCACGTCATAAAGACGTGCATGTGTGGCTTATATAAGCTACGCGACAGCTTGATCGGTTTGCATTGTTGTCGGAGTGAATTGCATCGTCTCGCGAGTGCCTTGCGCGAGTTATGGTACTGACAATGTCATTTCGGATCGTGATGCGGGGGATCGGATGCGCTTTGACCCTGTTGCTCGCGTTATCCGCGCAGGTGAGGCAGGGATGTTTCTAGTCGAGGGTTATCGAGAGATCTCGACGAGGTATCGCAGAGAGGGCAGAAAAGGGAAGAGGAGTTCGCCGGTTCTTGAGAATCGAGTACATTCATTCAAGCAAAAAAAAAAAAAAAAARAAAAAARAAAAAAGAAAAAAAAAAAAAGAAAAGAATAATAATTTTAGACGGCTTGGAAATAAATGCTTCATGTTGGTCGATTGTCGAGGTCGAATATCGTCGAGGATATTTTCTTGTCTTCTATCCGATTTTCTATCCGACTATCCGGTTATCCCCTATATCCGCGTATAATACCCTACGCACTTCCCGTATTCGTAGTCGCGCAATCCGACAATCCGACAATCCGACGATGAAGATTGATGGAGAGCAGCCTTATGCATTTTCTGACTTGTAGCACTGCCGTTTTGTCAAATTAAAGGCATCAACTGTCAGCGGTATCGCAACTTCGATGCGAATAACAGTATTAGCATCCGCGCCGTCGTGCGAGTATCGCCGACGTGTTATCGTACGGTTTAACAAGGAGAACGATGTCCGGTATGAGTCGTAAAATTCTTCGCGACCTTGGCAATAATGGAGCGAAGAAAATAAAAGAAATCACGGGTGGCATGGAATTTAGAAAATCAACCGCTAATATTATTGCCGATCGATGCAGTTTTCGCGTAATCAATTAGCACCTCGATCGTAACGCTCGTTGTGTCATCGGAGCTTGTTCCGATGGAGTATGTATTCTCGTTCTCTCGCCGCGAGCTTTCGAGCTTCAAACGGTAGACAGATTTTACAGATTTCTCCGCGAAACGTGCGCAGAGTGCGTACGGAGAATGTACACCCTAATGTACACGGCTGTGCACGAATGTACACGATTGTTAAAACAGTTAGTCTTACGAGGACTTTAGCGTAAAAGTAAAATTCATGTTTCAACGATCTCTCTTCAGGCAATCGATTATGAAGTCTACAGGCACGACGTTATATCGACAGAGGTGCAGAGCAGCGTAATCCTGACGACGCGTGACTATCTCGAGCAGTCGATTCTGGTCTCAAGATCGTCAACGGGTTACACTCTGCAAGAGGCTACGGAGCATTTGCTGCACTTCGGTGCGCTTTTGCGAGCGCGGATCCTCGATACTTTCGGTAGTCTCCTCTACGTCTACTACGATGAATTCAGCGTAGCGGAAGTGGAGGCGCTGCACAAGGTGTATCGAGACATCTTCGAGCGGCGGTACGACGTGTTCCATCTGGTACCCGGCTTCTTGAGGAATCCGGACATGAGAGCATCCTGGATCTGCAGCGAGATTTACGCCCATGCGAGGTCCTGCCTGAAGAGCAGCGCGAACGTCTGTCGCAGGATCAAGAGACGGCACGATCTTCTTCCGCGTCCCGACACCTTCCACGCAGCCTTCCTCAATACGACCTACCTGGCCTATCATTCCTCGATATCGAAACACTATCTGAAAGGGTTCTCCCTGTCGACGATACTGAAACTCCTGCAACGGGAAGTGCTGACGCTTACGCCTGCTCTGCTATCCGGCTTCCTTCACAACGTGAGATACAACAACTTCGACGATGACATTCGCCTCGCCGAGATGGAGGTCGTGCAGTATTTCCGCGAGATCATGCACTCTGCCAAACGTACGCACTCCACGGAGGTCATGAGATCGATACCGATGAACGACCTGAAGAAGTTCTACAGTGTAAGTTCCTTCCTCAGATACTACATCAGCATCCACATCGACAAGCTCACGAGCGTACATCTAAAGAGACAGGCGAGTTTACTCGCGAAGCGCATCATCGACGACATCGACATCATCGACGAGAACATCCAGTTGCTCGGTAACGTTTACGAGAATCGAACGATTCACGTTCAGTATCTCTTCGATCTCGTGCTGCCCGACGATGTGCTCGATAAGGACATGATCGAGGCCAAGAGGTACTTGCTGAGGAAACTCAAGGAGTTTAACGTGGTGGAAGGCTATCTCAAGATACAGAGGTACATACAGTCCACGCCTGCTCAATTGGTGATGGAGATCACCGGGCAGCTGAGGGACATCAATTTCGTCAAAGACATCGCGACGTCTCTGCGGATACACGCAAGATTCTGGCACAGAAGTGTCATGATTGAGAGCCTCGATGAATTGCTGGAGCTGTTCGACGCCTACGAGAATCTGCGGGTGTTGCCGCACTACCAGAAGATGATGGTAAACGTCGACGTAATCAGAAAGAGCTTGTGGGAGATGAGGGACGTACCGGTGGAGATTCTCTGCAGCTCGCCACGAGCTTGTCTGCGATTGGGTTTGCAGTTGGTCTTGGAGTGCAAATTTGTCAGTACCGAGATCAGAACGCTCATCATGGATTTCCTCAGATTAAGCGAGGAGTGCGTGGTCTGCCTGGTGGAGCAGAGGGAACATTTGATAGTACCAAGCCACAAAGTCGCAAGAACGTCCGTCGCCAAAGCGAAATCCTACCTCGAGCAATCTTCAGTCGCGCAGAACATTCTCATGCGCAGAACAACGACCGAGTCAACGGCTATCGAAAGAGCGAGACCGCGGTATATCAGGGTATCTCAGGCTAAGGAATCTGCAAAGATGATCGAAAGCCTAGGAGCTGCGCATAAAATGCGCACGGGAAAAGTGATCAAGCCTCACAGAAGTGATCAAGTATTCATAGAAAAAAGCACCGAGGGCCTGATCGTTCCCACTAGACACGTGGGATTCGGAAAACAAGTGGGATTCGGAGAACAAGTGGGATTCGGGAAACAAGTGGGATTCGGGAAACAAGTGGGATTCGGGAAACAAGTGGGATTCGGAAAACAAGTGGGAYTCGGAAAACAAGTGGGATTCGGAGAACAAGTGGGATTCGGCACGGCGATGATATCGAGTAGACAACGTCAAGCAAAAGAGAGAGCCAGGATCGTAGCCGCGAGAGCAAGGGCCGCCATGACGAGGACCGTTCCGAGGACTATGATAATGATTCCCACGATGACCACCACTACGATGCTTCCCACAACGATTATGCCCACGGAAGTGCCCACGATTATGACGACGGAACTGCCGACAACGACCACCACGGAAGTGCCCACTATGACCGTACCCACAACGATCACCACGGAACTACCGACGACTACCACGACGGAATTACCGACGACGACCACCACGGAACTACCGACGACGACGACGACGACGACGACGACGACGACGACCATGACGACCACGACGACGATGCCCACAACTACTATGATGACCACAAACCTGCCCACGGTCATCGTGAGGATCCCGACGACCACCATCACGAGGAGCGTGACGCCTAGGCGGATTATCATGTTACGGCGCATGTCCACCGAGCAACCGATCGTCACGATGAAATTAAAACGATCGAGAATCTTGGCGAAGAAAGCCGACACGAGTTTGGGGGAAACGATAGCGTCCGACACGTCCTGCAACTCTTACGAATGTCTCAGCAAGCAAAGTTTCGAAAGCACCAGATACAAAGCTCCGGCGCTCACGATGACGATGATCAAGGAGAATGTGACGTGGGTGACAACGCCGCTTCCCAGCAGAGTTGCAAGCAAATTTGCAAGCAAAGTTGCAAGCCAAGTTGCAACCGAAGTTGCAGCCAAAGTTGCGACCAAAGTTGGTTCTCTCAGAACACAGATCACAAAAGGTAGAACAATGTTACGTAGATGATGTTTTGCTTTCGATTTAGTTTACATTTATCGCGATATCGGCTGATGTCGGGCTAATAACGATAACGATGCGAAGAAAGTGCTCGTCGGTGACAGCGTGACACGCTTCTTTTAATCCGAGAATGCAGATTTCAGATGCAAAATATCCTGTTGTCTGCTTCGATATTTTTTTCTTTTTTCTTATCGCAGATCTGATAGACAACAGATGTGTAGACATAAGCGAGCATTGTTTGCTCGTTACGTTTCACGCAAAATAGAATTTTTCTAACGCCAGATTACGCCGATAAACCGTTAAAGATTAATACTATTTATATAAATACCGATACAGGCGACTGCATGAAAACTTGCACGGAGGAATGCGCGAGGAACGCCAAGATGCCAAAGTGCGGCCCCACGGATTGCCTAACAGCCTGCGCCGAGATAAGTTGCGAGAACTGTGAGGAGAACGGGGAGATACATCGGACGATCGAGTGTTCGACATCGCAATGCAAGGAGGGTTCGGAGAATATTCGCATGTCCGCGGAATGCGAAACCGAGATCGACGACTGCGACGATTCGGAATGCGTTTCGGACAACGATGACGGATGCGTGACGGTCTGCCCGGAGAATTCGTGCGAGGGGGAGGAGTGCTTGGCGATAGCGGAACAGGCAATCGACTTCAAGTATAAGCGCACCCGGAAACGCGTGTTATGCGAGATCCGGAATCCATATTTTCGACGTCAGAAGAAGCGAGTGGCGAGGATGCGGGCGATCAGCTTCGCTACAGCGTCGCGCGCCAGCGTTCTCAGAGCGAGGACGTCGCGGATCACGAGCAAGAAGCTGTACAATCTGCTGATGACTAGATTCTCCCACACCAGCAAGAACACCAAGTCCGCGAAGGTGGCGGGATATCTGTCGAAGAAGCCTCCGAAGATGCAGAGCAAGATCGAAGCCGCGAGCTGGAAGCATCGCGAGCAGCAGAGCCAGCTTTACAGAAAGCTGAACAAGAAAGTGGCGGGCGGGCAGTCGATCGCGCGGGCATCGGCATACCAAATGAAAGCGATTCCGTTTCACCAGAGCCAGAAGACGAAGAGGCTAATGAGGAAGGACGCGAGACTGAACATGGCGGTGTCGCGTAAGAACAAGGCAAAATATAACGCTTTCGCTCAGATATAACGAGCTGCGACTCGATAATTGAGTCTAAAAATTGTAATTTTCTATATAAATATATATGTATGTAATTCGAGGATCGCCATAAGAACCGTACGCATTCTAAATGTGATTTCCTCAGCGCATTCTAAAGGCCGCCTTTCACGGCGCAGAGCCGTGATTAATTAACGTTACGCTAATAAGCGGTTCGCTTATCAGCAGCCATTTATAATATCGAAGTCGAGGTATTCCTGGTCGTTTTAAATCAGTCGTTCGAAATGCCGATAAGTTTCGTCGATCCGCTCCCGGGATTCGATAAAAAGATTGCGAATACGCCCCTTCGTTGGCCGAGAATGGAGAAAGATATCGGGAGACGTCTTCCTTAAGGATATTAAAAAAAAAAAAAAAAAAAAAGAAAAAAAAAAAGAAAACCATCTCGTCATTCGATGTACACACAGGAGCAAGCTGATGTGCAACGACAGTCTTCGCAAGAGCATCGATTCGCAAGAGCGATACGACAGACGACGGATGAATAAAAACTGAATTACCGGATAAATATCAGATAGTCGGACGCAAGTCTATCTCAAGTAATCTTTAGAATCCTCCCCGATCCCGGAATGAGAGGAATATCCGAATATTTTCGCCGACCAGCCAAGAGGAGATGCTCGTCTCTCGCGTCGAGAGCAACGCCAATTTGGTCGAGAGCGAGCCTCGCCGCGAACGCCATAAACGAATAAGCGAGGCGAACGATAGAACACAATGAGAAGTAAATTTGACATGGCTGGTGCGCTGTGCGTAATCTATCTTATTAAACGGCCGCGTTCGCGCCCGGCGAGCGATTATATTTGAATTTACTTCGCTACCGAAATAAGCGTCGTGTCGCGCTATCGGCACGATTAATTCTCCATCCGTAGGGCGCCTTTATGACCACGGCGAATCCGCTTCATTTCGTCAAGCGTCGTTCCGCTGCGGTGCAAGAGAGAGATTCTTTCCTCGTGCGCGATCGAGACTCCGCGCACTTTTCTGACGCGATCTTGGAATCGGCGTTGGGATTCCAAGGCGCGATTCGGCCGAACAAACTCCGGACGCTTTCACCTGTCGGTCTTGTGTTTCCAACGCTGGGCGTCCACGTCCAGCGATATCTCCAGCTGGAAATGTTTCTTCATCCACCCACGGCTCACCCATGTGGAGGTCAAATCACGGCAGGCGAATTAATCCGAGCGCCGTCTGCGTTGATTTCTCTAAAGGAGCAGATCGCGTAGACGATCCCGAACCGAGGGCTAGGTGAATAAGCGGTGAATAATTACTGGCGATACATCGTGCTAGGGAAAATAAACCATCCTTGCGTCTGGACGCGAGGATGAATTGAAGTCGAGCGAGCTGGATCGTTGCTTGTAATTCCTCCAAGAAACCGTTCTCTCTCGGCTATCCGATATTTCTGTCTCTCGAGTATCCGCGGAGAGACGTAGATACTCGTGAGACGCATACTCGTGCAAAAGCTTTCATCGTGTTTTTCTGACTCTTTCTCCCTCTCGCCTCGCCTGAACGCCTCGCTTTCGTCGACCTTGCGTGCTCGCGAGAGAGCGGATGCAGGTATTGATCTAGGATTACGTGGCGCTCGAAATTCTAAGGACCTTGTCGCGGAGAACACGACACGTGCGCGAGGGAGAGAATCGAGACAAATTGTCGGTATAATCGCTACACGTGCCAGACTGACATTTGAAATGTCGCTAGACGACGTTGCCGCCGTGAGGTATCCCGCGGTGCGCGGCTACAGATACGCGTGTTACGCGCGTGCACGCGCATTCATCCGCCGCGAGCTAAACCAATCGAGATGAGATGGAAATATCATTTCGGACACGCGGAATCCCGCCAGCGGGATGATGACGGGAGCTTCGCGGCATCGAGCTTCGAGCTGCGCTCGATGAATCGCAAATGGTTCGCGTGCGACTGATATCGGATGAATGATGTATCGGTATCGTGCACATGTACGTCTGCCAGGATCACGATGGAGCGAAGATCTCGTGACTCGTGCTAGATTTCGTACTGGATCGCTGATCGCAGCGATCGCAATCGATCTCCCGATTACTTCGAGAGATGCTTGACTCTCTCCCACGCGGGGTGTGTCTCCCTTTTCTTGCCAGTTCATTTGGCATTCACGTGGCAATTCATTTATAAATCGTCTCTTGCATGTGCGCGAGCGCTTAAGCGTGACGTGTTTGCGATGCTTGTTAAACTTTTGCGGCTAACATCGCGCCTCAG
Organism: Eciton burchellii; assembly: GCA_020341155.1. Taxonomy (NCBI): domain Eukaryota; kingdom Metazoa; phylum Arthropoda; class Insecta; order Hymenoptera; family Formicidae; genus Eciton; species Eciton burchellii. The sequence continues at coordinate 272,881 of JAHMML010000005.1, forward strand.
TTGCCGCCTCATGTGACCGGCAATTTGTGTCGGTATACAAATTGCGATTTACACAGGCGGCAGGATACGTCATCGTGACAACCCAGAAAGGCAAACGGATGTGATTATTGTACACGGCGAACGACAAATAAATCGCGATCACGCGCCAAGACTCTCTGCCGAGACGGGGGATCCCTCGTGAGGAAACGTTATCGCAAGCTAATTCTGAAATGTTGGCTTTTAAGGATTATCTTAATCGATTATCTTTCCCACCCTCTTTGCTCGATTGACCGTGCAACGCGCCACTTTTTGTTCGAAAACAATCCCGGAATGGGACCTTCTCCGAGGTCCAATGCGCCAACGCGCGATTCTTGAACAAAGTTCTCGTCAAAGGGCAAAAGGGCATGCCGGAGATCTCGTTGAGAGAGATCTGGAAGCAGTCTAGCGCGTTCAAAGTTTCCACCGACGCCGTTGCTAGGTTGCGCCGTGCATCCCATGCACGGGAAAGACAAGGAGAGAGAGAGAGGGAGAGGGAGGGGGAGAGAGAGAGAGAGAGAGAGGGAGAGCGGGACAATCCCTATCGCGTTTCGGCCAGTCTCGGCGGCCGGTCGCGCGGCGATCGGGTGCGTTCGGCCGAGATGACGGTTTGATTCGGCGGCACGGCGGGTAACGCGCTTACTTCAGTCCGCTACGGTGCGTCGCGCGGTTCGAACGGAGGGGTGTTGCGTTTCGACGACGCAAACACGGGCAGGGGGGGGGAAAACGCGGTGTTATTGCGGCTTGGTGCTGCAGTGTGGTGGGCGCGCACAGGCAGCGGTGCAGGCAGGCAAACGCAATTTCACGGCGCTCGCGAGAAACAATTTTCTCTCTTGTCCTGGGTATACACCGGCCGTATCTGACATGCGACCGGCAGTCACGAGCCATTGTTCGCGCCGATTGACACCCAGGGCAACGGCCAGCCGCGGCGATTCGCCGCAACCACGCCAAGCGAGCGAGCGCGCCGCGAATCCAGCCTGAACTTACCTGCGGATCGCCGGGAGGCGACGGCGAGAGTACAGGCGAGAAGTTGGCTGCGCGTCGCGCCGAACCGAGCGTATCTTTATGGTGAGTGTTCTCTATTGTGTGGGCTACCGTTGTGGGCTACCTCTAACCCTTTTACCTTCGGCGGCCGTCCGTTCCTCGATTGGACGCACCGCGTGAATCATTCGGCATCGCCGCAAAGAGTAGCCGTCCAGAGTAACCGTCGTTTCTATTTCTTCCACGCCAATTGTTCGATCATCTTCTTGACAATGCCGCGTTCCTTCGATGTTTCTTCGCGAGGAGGCGTTGAATATCGGATGCTCTCCAGAAATGATTCTCCAGCTCGGCAAGTTTATGAGAGGCGCGAATTCGCGAAGAATAGAATGTCGGAGCACAGTTAGAGGTTATATGTCGTTGCTTCCTCGGTTGCCATCGGGACTCTTTGCGGGAATTTTCTCGTTCACGCCTGGCCGTGCAAATGCCACGGTGTCATTAGCGTTTTGAATCTCGTTGGTGGCGAATGTCTCCTACAAGGATACGATACGATATCTCGTTATTTCTTTTCGAAAAAGTAGTCTTGCTCTTACGTATGATGTGACCCTTCGGAGCCACGTTGGCTCGCCTTTCGTCTGCGGCCCTTGAGTTCGCGATCATTTGAAAGCATTGTCAAATGTTGAAATTTAATTCCACGAGCCGTTTCGCTGGTACCGTTACGGCAAAGAAAAAAGAGAAGGAAAAAAAGAGAAAAGAAACGAACTGGAGAACTGGAATGGCTGGATATTCGAATGCGAGAGATATAAACGTACAGCGATATTTTATTACCGATCCGCGATCTGTTAAGTCTGTCAATCACATTCGAATGATCAGCCATAACCGGCGTCAGCCGGTCGATTAGCTAGTTCTTTTTTTTTCCCCTGCCGCGAAAATAAAAGGCGAAAGATTCCGTTGCTCGAGCGGAGACCATTGCGAACATCGCATCGTAACGTCGTTATTTTCGACGATTGATGTCGAGCAAGCACATTTCAAAACGATAAATTCAACTCGATGACGAACGGACGGACGTTTAAAATTCACTGATTATCGCAGCGATATCGCAGGTCGAGGAAAAAAGGAGGCAATTTAGGAAATGTTTTTCCTAAAGGTATGCGGATATTCGCTATTATCGATTCGCGATCTATCGCAGCGGCTAGATCGAACGAGATCAAAATCGCATCGCGGAGGTAGCGCGCGCGCGGCGCGTTGGCGAACGTTTAGAAAGTTTGGATTTATGCTAAGTTGCGTAATATCCAGCGTTCGACAGCGTAGTCGGCGACCTTTGTCTCGCAATCGCCGCTTTCGATGACGGGCAAAAGTTGCGCGCTTTATTCCACAATAAAAGCGTATCATCGCTCGTCGAGATCCAAGTAGCGATCTTCCACATCTCCCAGAGTCTCCAATCTCTTGGTCGTCGCGCTTCTCGTAATCTCCATTGAGAAGCGAATCGATTCTCGGATTGGGCTCGACTCGAGCCGTGTTTACCGATCGCGGAAATCGATCGCGTGCGGATGATGTTCCCAGCAAATCAGAGGTTTAATGACACTGCAACGTGCGCGCGCGCGCGCGCGTGGCACGTTCGCACTGGAGGAAAGCGCGCGATGATTCACGCGGTACTTTACATGGTGTCCGTTCGCAGGCAATGTCTGATGTCATCATCAGCGATGTAACGCTGATCCCGCTGTCGAGGCGACCAGGTTGATCGAAGTAGAGAGAACGATTGCTTTTCCAGGCTCGGGCGGAGGAAAGTGAGCAAAGTCAAACAGCTCGCGCCGCTATCTGCTGGTATCGATGATAACGAGCCGGTCGAGCAGCCGTAATTATAGCCGTGAGAGAAGTACGGAGCTCATTGGGCATTCCTCCGTCAAGTCGATTGACGTCAGGAGGTCCTGAAAAGTTTCCAGCATGACCGAAAGCGATGGCGAAAGCGTATATACCGCCTCGATAACGAGCGAAATTAGACGGCTAGTGGAGTCGCCGCGGAGACCAGATAGCACCCGATACTCCGTTATTTTCATTAGGGACATTCCTTTAATAGAACGCGCCAAGATTCACCTCCCAATGTTGCCCCGGTCAAGGCACGGCCTTGCCCGAACGCGAAAAAAACTGTGAATCCGAATGGCCGAAGCATCGGGAGGATCAACGACGCGTCTTTGGCGTCCGATAATGGGATTTTGACAAAGGGCGAGTCCGCCCGAACGAAGAGCGGAAGGGACATCCGATAGTCGCGGATGGATTGTCCAGGTCTTCCGGAGGCCAGGATTTGGGAAAGCTCGGATAAAAATGGATCGCGATGTCGCATAATCGCGACTGAGAGATAAGAAAGTCGAGAGCTGTCGCGGTGAAAGTGACGCGCGATCCTATTCGGATTATATTCCTTCGAACGCCGCGTTTCACGCTGCACGCTCTGGACGTGCCTCGCCACGCGGAATTTCCCCGCAACGCGCGCGCGATCTTGACGTGGGTTTCGGTCTATTTTTACGGATAACGCGCGATGAGTCGCGCGTTATCAGGCCAAAGCGCGTTAGACATGATCGCGAGTGTGTGATCGGTGAACGGCGCCGGCTTGGAAAAGTACCGTTGCAACATTTCCTCGGACGCGATCTCATCTCGTAGAAAAGCTGCGCGCGATTCTCCGGGTCGCTCGGTCGGCGAGCGGTTAGTGTTAATGCCTGATAAGAATCTGACCTGGTCAGCAGTGATTCTCATTCGCCTTAACCCAGTTAGCGGAGCGCGAGATGGGCGCACCGAGCGATTTGTGTCATGATTACGACCGCGAATCGTGTCGCTGACGATAACAGCGCAATGCCAGTGCCAGCGTGTCATTGTTGATAGCCATTGCGTATCGGATCATTATCGTGCAACGATCGCGAGTCGGCCGAGCGTCTCGATCGTCTCGATCGTCTCGATGAGATCTCCGCAAAGTTTCCTTCCTCTCCCGAATTATCCGAATCATGGCCGAATTGTGGCCGAATTGTCCTTGGAATCGGACCTGATCGTCGATGATTCCATCGCGGAAAGACGCGAGATACGAGGTCGGGAGAGACTAGATCGGTGAGCTGCGAGGAGAAATCGCGGCTTGCAGCGTGCATCGTCGATAAGCCGTGCTGTAATTTTTCCACGATGTCATCCAAACGCGCGGTCGTTACGCGACTCTGGATCAAGGAGCTTCCTTCGGACGAGGCACGATTCCGATAATGCAATCATCGCCCGCGAAAGGAGCGACGTGAGACAAAGTTCAAGATTAACTTGCTTATTATCCCTGCGGAATTCGCGATACATCGCGGAACGCGCGGATTCCTCCCGCTACTTTCCGCTGCGGCTCTCTCCAGCGATTATTGCACTCTTGATCTTATTTCCTACGGCATCATCGACACCGAGGCTCGATGAATATCGCGCCCGAAGAGAATCCCGCAGAGTTTAGCGATGCCCGAGCGATGTTCGCTTCGGCAAACAGATTCCGTTGGCGATTCGCTCGGCTGTTTGTTTCCTTTATCCGTGTAACGATCGACTCATCGTGCGCGCGCGCGAGAATTATTCTAACGCGTTTACGTTATGTCATGATACATGACGATATCGTCGTGCCATGCGGAGAAATGTAATTCGAGTTGCAAGCCCGAGCGGGCGATTCGGATAAAAAATCTCACGTCGAGATTCTCTTCTCGTCGATCGCTCGAGCGAATTGCTTTACGAGATAAATCGAATTAATCGAGCGATGATTAATGAGTCGAGACGGAAACGTTAGCGAAGCATCTCATAGTTGAAATAATAATGCATTGATAAATGATCATTCACGCTTCACGTCCTGTGTTCTGCTTCTAATAATCGCATTCCACGATCGCTCATCCGATCCTTCGCAGATCATCAGCGATATTTTAGGATTGCCAGATATCTCCGAATCTTTCAATACTACGCGAGAAACGTATCGCGAGCTGTTATGAAACAAAAGAGAACAAAAGATTTTAATACGGAATACGGATACACACGATTCTTCTTCGATTGATCGCTTAAAGCTTGCTCGTGTCCTTTCATCGGCAGTGCTTTGAGATTGCAAAGTAGCCTGTACTAATGTCTGGTCTTTATCGATAAAATATTTTTAAAATGAGCGACACATCGCTATTGCTATCGCTATCGAAGCTGATCTACAAGCTCTCGTCTTCTGCGGCTCCCAATCTTGATCTGCGGTTCATCTCTCTAAACGTGTCATCGCGATTTAACGGGAAAATCGACGCGTTTTACGGAATCGACAGGCGATAAATCGACGCGCAATGCGCCTCGGCCTCGGTATCGATTTCGTGCGTCTATTAACGAGTTTCTTGTCGAGATCGGTATCTTTGTTTGTCACATCCAACTTTCGAGTTGGCGCAATCCGGTCGTCCCGCTCGCACCTTTCCCCGAGAAATTTGCTCATTAATAACGACTCGTACGTTCGGTCGAATTTTAAAGCGCTGAATCGTGAACGTGGACATCACGTCGAAGCGATATTTCAAGATCAGCGATCCATTGGCGGGATCCGAAGTGAAAAAGTGCCGACCTTGGTGCCGATACCGACGTGGCACGTTTAAGGATAAGCAGTAGCCGAAGCACGCGCACGAACAATGGAACATGAGAGCAAAGTGTAAACGGGAGAGAACGGGAGAAACAAGACGCGGTCCTAAAGTCCGCGAAGGAAATCTCGGAGGATCGGAAGATGCACCGATACTAGAAGACCACGGTTAGAAACCACGGCCTTCGGCTCACGAAATCATTGCAACTAATCATTGCAATTAATCGATCAACGTCGATTTCCGCTATCGCTGTTTAGTGGGGTGTATAAAATTGATCGGGCTCGCCTTTTCATCTCAAGCAGTCGATAATTTCATCGACTCGAAAGTCGCTTCCGAAAGTCGGCTGCCTGACTTGAAAAGGTCATCGACGGAGGCTGTTTTATTGACGACAATCTTGCGTCCTTACAAATAAATCTTGAAATTTTACAGCGAGAAATTAATTTGTACACAATCATCGACGCACAATTTCCAGTCCCCTCGAGATCGCGCGGTCGTTCCTTCGACTTTCCAAGTCGATCTTTGTTACTCGACGATGATGACGAGAAAGGCGAGATGCAGGCCGAATGGCCGCGAGCCAGCGGATCCAAGGTGCTAACAAGTCTACGAAACGATGTTCGCCGATACGTGCCGATGGAATTCGCTAATTGGAAGGCTCGAGTCGCGTGCAAGCCGCGACATTGCGAAACGGCTTGCTGGAAGCCCGGAGGAAAGAGCTATTTGCGTAACGGGAAAATTTAATGTACGTCGCGAGGAGATTGCGCGGTTTCCGCTACTTATAACAGTACGCGATTGCGAGAGATGGGACATGGGAGCGTTCTTTTCTCTCTCTCTCTCTCTCTCTCCTCCGGGAGACGTAATGGGCCCGTGAGAAGACGGACTTGAAAGGTCACGGATTCCCCTTCCGCCATGATTTAAGAGAATCGCGGTGGCGCGGTGTTTCTTTTTCTCTCGAATCATTCAGACTTTTCCCTTTTTTCTTTCCTTATCTCTCTTTCTCCTCTCGCGACTTCTCGTCCGTCTTGTTTGTGTCTTGTTTTGCGGCATTTCGATTGTATAATGCGGTGCTCGCATAAATCAACGAAAAGCATCGTTGCATCATTTTCCGATACGTTCCATCATATTCCAAGACGCGAATGCGTCCATTTGTCAAATCGCGCGAGATCAAGTCGCCTCTCCGATCTGGTCGGTCTGGTCGATCGACGACGAGGTCGCGATACCAGCGATCGACGAAATGGCTGAGCTGCAAATAAAAATAACGAACTGCGCAAGAATCGCAGTTCGTTTCGTTTAGTTGGCGAAAGTTTTTCGTTGCTCGATGAAGCCAGGCGATCGCGGATATCGCCATTTCCGCGTACGTTGTTTCGGAAACAAACAAGTGCGGGAGGGAAAGAGAAGCCAACGATGTCGGAAACCCGCATGGAACGGCCCGCTGTGTTCCTTCCTACGTACTTCCCTTTGTTCGCTGCTACGGAGATGCCAACATTTCCGATCCATTCGCACGTAGTCTTATTTCCAAGTCCAAAAATCGCCGTTGCTCGAGAGATGTAAAATTCTCGCTCGATCGGGCAGATCGCCGGAAGAAATTCCTTTTCAGACCAGACTGCCTCCAGACTGGCAAGCAGCCATTGGATGTATCAGGTGCACAAGTTAATTTCTTGCTTTCCATTTCGAGTACTGATTGCTGATCGTCCCGACTCGAAAGCGTGAAATTTCCGCCGTTTGATCGTCTTCTCGGCTGCTGCTGCTGCTGCTGCTGCTGCTGCTGCTGCGATAAATGATTCGAGATTATCGAATTATGACGCAGGCTGCTATTTTGAAACGATTAGAACCATTCCTCGTGCGTTTGTAAATAAATTGCATTGCAGGCAGACAAGAAATTAATTTGTGCACTTGATATCATTACGCGAATTACGTAATCGTAAGATGGATATGTGCAGGACATTCACGGATTATATTTTTTAGGGCATATAATTTGTTATCGATATATTTATTTTTTGAAATTAAATTAATTATTAATCGATAAATTATATCGAGGAAATAATCGAGAGCGTTTAGAAGCTTCGTTTTTTATTTATTGATGTACATAATATTTATTTCTCTTCCTTTATTAATTTACATCATAAAATTATATCGCTATAATTTTCGTGATTGATATTAATTTAATAAAGGACGGGAGCTGTCTCATGATCCGGAGATTTGAGATTCTTTCATGTACAACATTGACATTGGCGTATAATACAATGCGACCTTACGAATGGATATGGATCTCATTCTTACTAGTCCGAACGTATAATTATCGGGATTAATGAGATAATAAATCACGCAACGAATAGCTTCGTGATAGAATATGCAGTCTTTGCAAGCTCGTTGCGACGTGTTCTTTACACGATTATCAGGTGTAAAAGCTGTTATCGTGTCGATGTTCGAAAAAGGAAGGGCAGACGAGGATCAACGCGACTTAAAACTACCGCAGGCAGTGTCGACGATGCATTTTTATAGCGACTATACATAACGGATAACGGTATCGCTTTATGACATCGTTACGGCGAATATTTCGTCGGCGACTTAACGAAAACTGCGTTCGCGCCAGCGGCCAATTGTTCCAATCATTCCATCATTCCTGATGAGAATTTAGTTTCTGGAATTCTGCCAATGAGGATGCGCCTTCCTGGCGTATCGAATTCCACGCCGGTGTGCAATATTATTCGGACGTGACTCTGCGGGGAAAACAATGGGAAAAAATAGCAAACATCGGGGACGATGAAGCGTTCCGTTTCGCGTTTGCCGGAAAGAAGCAATGGGATTGCCAGCTCTCTGGTTTCTCGCAAGGATTCTCGTAAATTTTCAACCGGTTTTCAACCCGCGCGTACATGCACGCGCGTACATACTCGCGCATACATGTGCGCGTACGCGCGTACATGTGCATAGAAGCGACTCTTGTTTGTCAAGGGCGACGTGAATCCGAAAGCGGACACCGGGGCATCCCGGGATTCGCGTTGTAAACTTTTTTCCTTCCCCCCACCCGTCCTCCGACGTAACACGCGGAAGTGACACGAGAACGCGGAGTAGGGGGAAAGGGATTCGCGGGAAAACAATGCGCGATCGTTTCCGCGATCCGAGCCGATGAATTAATTCGTTTCAATCGCGAGCGCCGATCGCGGACGTCGCGTAAACGCGCGCGAGTTTTCGCGCGTGGAGCTCGATCGACCTCTCGACGTGTCGGGATCGATTTTTTCACTAGTGGAAAACGCGAGGATGCATCCAATCGGTGGTTATTCTTCCCGCGATCGCGGCGAGGGTTAAGGGCGCCCTTACATCGCCGATCTCGGCGCTCGGGATCTCCGTCTCGCGTCGCTTCTCGCGCGTTTCCTCTGCGATGGAAAAAAAAAAACTCGCCAATCTCCCGAAACCTCGCAAGCGTCGCGGCAAGGTCCGCGATGTTTTTTATCCAAAGTCAATAAGACGCGGCTGGCGCGGATCGTATACTCGTGTATACCAACATTAGCGCTAAATATAAACGCTCCCCTCCTCTGCCTTCTTTCCTAAAGTGATTTTAAACATTTGGTCAATGGCAGATCGCCTCAGTGCCACGTTGTTTGCTCATGGTGACGCTCCGCTCTCGCGTTCGAAACACTCGCGTGCTGATGATCGTCCGATCATCCGCGTGAAATTTATTCCCCGCCCTGTCGATCAAGCTTCTCACTCCCGCGAGACATGGTGACCCGTCACCGGATCAGTGCTGCGAACGAGTATCCTCCGTGCCAGGAGAATCGTCTTTACGATCGCATTGCTTTCATTTGCGCGATGGTGAGTGCAAGGTGCGACTCACGTAATAGCTTCATCAGCGCTGATCGGCGCTGATCGGCCCGTTCGTTCTCGTTCTCTTGTCTAAAGCTTGCTTTCTCTGGATGAGTTTTATCTTCCGGCTTGCCTTCCAGAGGAAGCCGACGCGTAAATTGGCGGAGGATTCACCGAGTGTCCTTCCTCGAAAATTTCACTGCGCCGTTTCGTAACAGCTTTGACAAATCTCCGAGATCAAGCGAGTGTCACATTTACGGTGACGCATTTACGGTGAAACATTGCCCAATTGCAATCTCGGTTGCGTGATCGTTAGATCCGAGCGCGTTATTAAATTTTCCATCCGCAGATGATTGTAATGATGCGCGACGAGGAACGCATGTAAAAAGTCCGATTAACGATCAATTGGCGATAACGAGGTATTAATCGATTCCTGCGAAGCGATCGCGAGCCGCAGGCGCAACGCGAGACGGCATCCGGAGAGTCTCCAGAGAAGAGAATGGCAGAATGCTCGCGTTCCTCGTGCATGAATGCAAATAAAATATCGCTTATCATTTTACGCCGTGTGGAAATCGTTCGATCCGCGGACGCGCACCTGCTTATCACCGTTGAGAAAACAGATTCGTCCGTTACTCTCTTCGGGGTGGCGCGTGTCGTCGTCGTCGTCGTCGTCGTCGTCGTCGTCGTCGTCGTCGTCGTCGTCGTCGAGACGAGTGCGTTTCCCCGCCCAAATCGGATACGTTTCGGTTTCAGTCCGCTAAAGATTCCCACGCAAGATCGATCCCTAGTTTTATTTTGCCCGACGCGAGGTCACGCTAAACGATAAGAAAGAAGTTTGCGTTGAGAACCGAGGGAATAATATCTTCCGCGTCTGTTTCTTTTCTCCTTCAAGGTCTCTGGCAATGGAACACGAAGAACCGATGCGAGGGGAATAGCTGCGACTCGCCGTATCATGTCACGGCCCTGCCTCGTCCGAGTCGTCATCGTAGGCTGATTTTCGCACGTCTGGTGAGTTGTCGATCTCTATCCGGATTTCCTGACCCAATTCCGAAATAACTTTTCGGGGGTACGAAATCTCCGGGATGTTTCCTCTCACGTTCTCCGTCAACGACGGAAGCTCGAAGAGGCCGATCCCGCGAGCTGTCGTTTCGGTTTTATTAGCCACGTACAAGTTAATTTCTTGCTCTTTCCTGAGCCGAGGTCATCCTGAAGGTCATTTTAAATTGGATTGGATCTACCAATGATGATGACTTTGCGATTTTTCACTCGCCGATTTTATCCACCATCCTCCACCATCTTTCGAAACACACTCCGTGCGGTGTGGACCGCAACGGATCTATCTCCAGATACACGTATACACGATGGCTGCTCTGGTAAGGAGCATGCTGTATCCTTTTTACGCGTTTCAGAGGAAAGAACGCCGCTGATTTATCGAATGATTTATCGTGTCACCTCTCGATGAGGTGACTCGCACGATTTGAAAAAAATTCGTACAAGCGATCTCGCGAGAAAGACTTTAACCTCAAAGACGCGAAACGCCCCGGTTAACCTCGAAAATGCTGCGCGGAGCACGCACGGTACAGCCAGCCGTACAACTTCCGTATAATTCTATAAATGGATTTCGAATTTTATGAAAGAAGCAAGAAATTAACTTGTGACACCTGATCAATTCTCGGATTGATTGGCAATGATTGGTTTGCGCTCGATTAACGTGAATCAATCGCGAGCGGGAGCGGCAATACTCGAAAACGCGGAATCGAATCTTATCGGAAGCGCGCGCGCGCGTCAGAGAGAGAGAGAGAGAGAGAGAGAGAGAGAGATGTACGCCGAGTCGGCGACGTCGCCAATTTGCCGGTGTAATATTTCCGTGCACCCGCATCGCATACATGGCACGCACGCCTAAAGTATCGCGGCTCCGGTCGCTCGCGCGAGCGAACGAGCGAGCGACACGTTCCTAGAATGACAATGACATCTGTTTCGGATTCGCCGATCCGCGTTATCGCCGCGCGCGTAATCTCACGCGCGGGATAATAACGAGCGAGTTGCGCGGCCAGACTTTGGCGCGCTATTCTTAGCCAGGGAGTACACAATAGCGGACGTGGTCGCAATTGTCGCGTGGAAACGATTTCGCGCTTTATCGAGCCACGCGCGCGCACGAAAATAGCGCCGTTATTACACACGTGCGTGTACGTCGTTACGCGGCAGATTCGCGTAATTATTCCACGCGTGTGCGTCTGCCTTTTGCAGTCTCGGTTGGTCGGCCTGGTCGACCTGCCGCTGACTTCACGCTGCGCCGTACACCGGCAACCGTGATTGCTCTTCCGGGATCGAACGCTCAATGAGCGTCACGTGAATGAATGGAAAAATCGCGCAGATGGCGCGTGCGTTCCTCGAATCGCACGGAATTTCAATCAGAATTTCATCGATGGGAGCGATAAGAAAAATCTGAAATCATGTTTTCGATGCAATTTCCAAACAGAGAGATTCGACGAGATCAGCAGATGAATCGGCGGAACGGAATTGCGTTATACTTATCAAACGTACGAGTGATTCTTCGGTCGCTCTTTCAGAGCGACGAGACATTTCGGTAACCGGAGGTCGCATCCTCAAAATTTCTGTGCCTCTCTTACCCTACGTTTCTTTCGTAATATCATCTTACGTTTACGAGGGACCTAAAATTTTCTTACCGCGTGGCATACCGCGACGAATTCGCTCGTGACATTCGATACTGCTGACAAAAAGTACACGCGGACTTCTCTTTGCGTATAGAGAGAGAGAGAGAGAGAGAGAGAGAGAGAGAGAGAGAGAGAGAGAGAGAGAGAGAGAGAGAGAGAGAGAGAGAGAGATCAGCCTCGACAGATATCGAGGAATAAAAGCAAGCTGTATGATCGGATTGCGCTTTTATTGCGCAATGATAACAAACGTCATACGAGAAAATGATTTCTCGAGGTTGAGTCGTCGTTGAGCGACTTGCTCCCCCCCTCTCTCTCTCTCTCACTCTCACTCTCTCTCTCTCTCTCTCTCTCTCTCTCTCTCTCTCTCTCTCTCTCTCTCTCTTCATAAATTTGTTTGTTTCCCGCGGCGCGTTTATGCACAATGTCGTAAGACATTATGACACTCGCGATAATACGCTCTTGTCCTATAACGGAGCTATTTCTTCACTTGGATTTCATCTTAAGCGAGAGATTCGCTAAAACGGAAATAAACGGCCCGTGCATACGGCCCGTGCGAGAGGTCCTCTCTCTCTCTCTCTCTCTCTTTTTCTCTTAGCAGCCGAATGTTGAACCGTTGCCAGCTGTAGAGGCAGCCGAGCGGTAAGGTCGATCGTTGCACGTCGAAGTGATGAACCGCTTCTGTCCGGTTTCTCTCTCTTCGTCTTCCATTCGTCGTCGGTCTCCGTCGTGAGCGAGGCACGCACGAAATGAAATTATATTATGAGTCACGTCGCTGCTGCTGCTGCTGCTGCTGCTGCAAACTCGTCGAAGGGGCTGAGATCTCCGAGAGATATCTTAAAGATGCGAGAATCGCGCCGATCACCGAGCGGCCGCTTCAAAGTGACGATCGTAGATGGAGAGATAAGCCCGCGTAAGATGAGCGCGATAAGGATTATTGATTTAATCGCGGCGGATCGTTGAAGCAAGCGCGCGCGGCGCGACACGCGAAGGGAAAAAGAGCGGATCGCGATAATATCGGTGGGAAAACATCACTTGACGTCAATCGGACGAGTTCTTTATTTCATGTTAAACGCTTTTACGCGTTTTACGCGTTTTACGCGTTTTATCTCGTGACGATCTGTCGACAAGTGACGAACTCGCGCTTGTGATCTCCGTTCAACGGTTCAACAATTTCGCGAATCTATCCTAAACGTGCAGTGTGAAAGAGAGAGAGAGAGAGAGAGGGAGAGGGAGAGAGGGAGAGAGAGAGAGAGAGAGAGAGAGAGAGAGAGAGAGAGAGAGAGAGAGAGAGAGAGAGAGAGAGAGAGAGAGAGAGATATTATCGAGAAAGGTACGCTGCTTTCAGAAAAGATTTTTATTATTGCACTTTGATTCTCCGAGCAATCTCTCCTTTGTTATTCAAATCCATGCTTGCTCAGACAGTTATCCTCGTTCGCGGGAAGCTCGCGAGACGCTTCGGCGCTCCACTTGACCTCTTTTTGTCCTGATCTCGCTTCGATTTTGATCGATCCCGCGAACAAATCACGCTCGCGCACGGCATAACCGTGCACGGTGCGTGTGCATGCTGCCCGTGTACCGAATAGATATTTTTACGGCGCATGCGTACGGGGAAACCCGTCTAAAAATATATGTCGACGGGAACTCTTCGCTCGCGGCATCGGGGTCGTGCCATTTCTTCGCGATGTTGCGCGGATTGATTTATCTCCAGGGCGCGATCGCTCTCCCGCCCGCGCGCGCGCGCGCCGAGGAGAGAGGTGCTCCGATGGTGGTCCGTTGGGAATGCACGAGTTGAGCGTGGAATAAGATTGAATATTCCTCGCCTCGCGAGGAAACATCAACTTGGTTGATGAGAACGCGCCTTGCGCCTCCTTGCAGGCCCTCCAGGTGTATACACACTATTTATGAATGGATGGAGCTGCAACGGGAATCGTCGGAGGCGGGTCGGTCGTGGATCTGGCGGGCCTGGAAAGATGGTGGAACAATCCGGGGATCGCGGCTTGGAGCTTCGTGCTCTTCGGCTGCTTCCTCCTCAACGCTACTCTTCTGCTCGCGTTTCTCATACGACCGGGCCTGCGCACCATCTCCAACAGGTAAGTGGAGATCCAGGGTGGTCGAGAGGATCGCTCCTCTCATCGCTCCTCCAACGCTCCTCAGCATCGACTCCTTACGCTTCTTACGCTTTCGATGGACTCCCTTCTCTTTTCGTTGGACATTTCGGAGACGAAGCGCTGGATTTCCTCGCCTGCTTGCGCACGTGCAACGTCGACGCGTGCAAACGCTATCATTTACCGATAAACGCGGCTGTCAGCCGCCCGCAATGATCGTCAAAGCCGCTCTGACGCGCCTGCTCGGCACGTGCACGCGCGATCTTTCTCGCGGGCGATAAGAGACATCGGATACCAGCGGCGACCTTGTCGAATCTCGCGAGTTGCCGGCGAACCGGAAATCAATCGCGGGGATCAATCGCTGAGACCACGAAGACTATCGATGGCTAGGCGCCGGCGAAATGGCGCGATATTCGAGTATCCTTTGCCGAGCTGACGAGTAACTCACACGTGCCGCGTTCGCATGAAGAGTTAACGACCTCGCAGCCATCGCGTGTGACACCGAAAACACATTGGCGCTTCCGCGCGCGAGAGATTGAGAATAGAGCGGCGAGTAGAGAGACCTGAGCGTTATCGATTCGCGGAAAATCTCCTTCCTCAAAAAGCTGCTCCTTGCATCGCAAATTCCGCGTTGCGTCTCGCTCCAACGGAACTCTCTCCGCTCGCATCTCCTCGCGTGTCCTTCCGCGAGGCGTATTTTCCGTCGTGAATAAGATCGTTTCTGCATCTCGCGCGTGGGACAGTGTGTGCCAGTCTAAATATTCCGATTTACGATTCCGCAGCCGCGCCGCGGCGCAGACGTAACGCGGAACAACGAGAGGGAGGCCTTCCTCGCGCGGTTTTCCTTGGGAGCTCATGCGTCACGCTCGGAATGACCGATAGCTACAGAAATATCCGGCTGCGAACAGACGGAGACAATCGACGCGCGCGGTGTGCAGCGTGTCGTATTCGATTATGTACATTACATTTCCGCGGCCGTGAACAGACGCGACGTAACGGCATCGTGTTTGCCCGCAGCGTCGCCTAATTAGCGGCCTGGTTTCCGCAAAGTATCCGAGTATCGATATCGCGATAAGGCGTATTAATAGAGACGCGCCATCGGGACTGGGTCTGTCATCGTTGCTGTATACGCACCACCTGTGCGGGGCCAGGGAATCGGTTACACGCGAGCGCGAAAGTTTCCGATCGCCGTAACGAGATGTAATGATAACAAACGCCTCGTGTTTTCAGAGCGGCTCGTCGCTGTTAACGGCGCATGCGCGCGCGCGCGCAGGGGATGTTTCTCGTTTTGACGCCGCAAAGAGAGGAAGACCTCCTCCCTCTGTTATCGCGCGATCGACGCCCGAAATATTACAAAACGGCAAACGGCATTTCGGGTCTACACTCGGGACCAAAGGCGACATCGAAGCGATCCTCGTCGGAAAGTTTTGGGCCGACAGCCGAAACGAAACATTGTGAATTCTTCGAGCCAGTCTTCGCTGCTCTAGGGACAAATTTGTCGCATTGGCAGGGAGGAAACGTAGAACGTAAAGATGAAAATGATGATGATTAAAATTAGACGAAGAGATCGAGAGGCGCGTCGACGTGGTCGCGACATGACATAATCTGCGCGAAAGGGAACTTTTTTTCAGATTACAAGCTTTCTCTCCTTCTTTGTCTCTCTCTCTCTCTCTCTCTCTCTCTCTCTCTCTTTCTGTCTCTCTGCTTTTGCATGCAAGCGCGAGCTCTTAACCCGGCTTGCTCTCGACTCATCTCTCGCGACTTACCTCCTCAAGGTAACACCTTGACAATGAGCCGCGTCAACGAATATTTAAAATCTCCCCCTTGCCCGCCCACTCCTGCCCGTTTCATTTAGCGCGATCGTGGCACGTTTTAATCCGCCGCTGTGAGATCGGACTCATTCTTATCCGTCATCCGTCATTCCACCATTGTACATTATCGGCCCGATCGGTGGGATCCTCCCCAATCCAATCACTCGTCATCCAGGACAATCGCTGATCCAGGGCGATCGCATCGAGGCTCGACCGATATCGGTTTGTCTGGATTTCAGATTCGTGATGAATCTAACCGCCTCGAATCTGCTGACGTGCGCGGTGCTGAACCCGCTGCTGATGATGGACGGGCCCGTGTACACCGCGGGCAACACGATGACCATGTCCGAGTCTCTCGGTTCGAGAGAGCCCGCCTTGCTGAACGCTGGCGGCAACGTTTGCGCCATTTCGGAAGGCGCCACCGCGCTCGTCACCACGTCGTCGGTGCTGTCGGTTCTGCTGATCGCCGTTGACCAATACTTCGCCGTGGTGGACCCGTTGCGCTATCGGGCGCGGGTCGACAAACTCAAATCCGGCGTGCTGATCGCCTCGGTGTGGCTCGTGTCGGCGGTGTTTGGACTGATCGCCGCGTTGAACCCAAGCCCGCGCAGTCTGTGGTTGTCGTGCACCACGGCGATCCTGCCGGACAATTCGTCCTCTGGCGAGTACGCGGCGTCCTCGACGATGGGCTCGCTCGTCGAGCCCGCGTTCGCGCTATTCGGCAACGAGACGGAGGAGGAGACGACATTGTTCGACGAGATACGGTCCATCAGGATCCACCAGCGCAGTTTCGACCCTGACAATTCCAGCGTCATGCTCCCCGGTCTGGCTAGCAGCGAATCCATCACCTACGGCCTCATCTACGTAATCGTGCACAGCGTGTTCGCGTATCTGCTGCCGTTCGCCGGAATCTGCTGGATCTACGTCAGCATCTACTCGGCGGCCCATCGGAATTCCGAGAGGACCCGCAGGACCGGTTCGCGACCGATTCTCGCATCGGCCAGCTTCTGCGAGGACCCCTACGGCTCCATCGCTAGGCCGCCACATCAGGCCGTTGACGCGTTTCCCGAAGAGTTCCGCAGAATACCGAAGATCTCGAGTCTCTCGTCCATCGACGAGACCAGCGAGACCGCGCACTCGGCCAATCAGACGTCACGCCGGAGATCCTTCTCGTCGTCCTCGGATGCCGCCCCATCGGGACCGGGCGACGAGAACACGATTGTGTTCACAGTGGGCCTGCAACCGGTGAAGCTCTCGTGCGAACAACAGGCCGGCGACAGCAACAACGGCGATCCGTCAACGACGGTAGAGACGACGGTAGAGCCGAAGACGGATTTCCTCGAGGATGATCGAGGCATTTCGTCCTACGACGACGTCGTCAAGAGTGAACTCGAGGACGCGGAAGCGGAGGATCGGACACGGAGGTCGTCGTGCGATTACTCGATCGACGAGGTCGGAAAATCGTCCGGCTGGATCGCCGGTGGCTCCAGCGATTCCGAATCCGAGGACGAGGAACGCTACGGTTACTTTGATGCCTTGCAGGTTCCCGGAATTGTCCGCAAGCACGCGGATCGAAGGTCTTCCGATTATCTGCTGTCGCTTGCCGGCTCTGAATCGCCGTTGGAGGAATCGCGCCGAGACACGACGGGGCCAAGACAAGACTGCACCGAGAGGAGGACGAATCATCAGGCCAGGGAAGACGAGAACAACTCCATTGTGATAAAGATGACGGACCCGTCGAGGGAACGGACTCGAGGGGAGAACCAGAGTACCAATTTGGAGAGCAAGAGATCGAGACGTTCCAGCCGGCGTTCATCGAGATCCGGTGTTCCGGACGGGGATCCACACGCGATCGTGAGAAATACGGCGGAGAACGGCAACCCGGAGACCTCGTCCTGCCTGCTGACGCCGATCGTGACGATCACGCCGGCGCCTGGCAAGTCGGGCACTCTGCACCGAGTGGCCAGCGTTCGCAGCACCAGCAGCTACATCAACTCGCTGAAGCACAGGATCAGCAACGGCTCTCTGTTCAAGTATCGCGAGGAGACCAGAGCGGCCAGGATCAGCGCGCTGGTGATCGTGATGGGCCTGATCTGCTGGTCGCCGTACGTGCTGCTGAACGTGATGAAGAATCTACCGCGCTACTCGGATCACGAGTTCCCGCACAAGTACGACGTGCTTGCCCTGAGCTTCCTGATCGTGGCCGCTTACGCGAGCCCGTTGCTCTTCGGTTATCGGTCCAGGCGCGTAAAACGGGAGTTGCGCAAGTTCTTTTGCTTCCGCCGCGAGCTCTCGTACAAGAACAACCGTAGCCTGATGGCGAAGAAGGTGCTGAAACGCCGACACAGCAGCACGCTGAGTCACTTGGAGATGGACCACCGCTACAACATCTTCAACTGCGTGTACGGTAGAAGCAGGTGGCCCAAGGAGAAGGTGCAATTCGTGCAAGTGCCGGACACCGCTCTCGCGGTGGAGACCTGCAGGAGCAGCTTCTCCAGCGGGGCCAGCACGCAGATCTCCAGCACGTCTACGGAGGAGTGTTGAATCGCGGATTGGATCGTGGAAGCCGCGTGGATTTTTATCCGATCGCAAGAGAATCAGTTCCTTTCAGCATCGACGTAATCGCGCGGGGAAACAAACACGAGGAACGTGACGCGGGCAGCTTGCTCAACTTCGTTGCTGGATTGCGCTGGTCGCGCAATCGAGACCAACGATGATTGGGAAATGGATCACGAGCCGAAAACTACTTGTCATTTGCGCGCTCCGACGCGCAAAATAGCTCGCTTGCTTTCGCGGTCTGCTCCAGCTCTGGGACGCTCGTTTCTTTTATTTTGCAATTTCACGCATGGCGCGAACGTTTCCGGCGCGCTTGATGGTTACCGTTCGCTCGTCTCTCCCAAGCGAACGAGCGTAAGCATTCGAGATGCGTAAATCGAATTATCCCGTTGAACGTTTCTCGCCGACTGACGAACTTTCTCGCTCTCTCGCGCGCAACGAGCTTGCGGAATGAAAATTGCGCCGACGCGGTTGCGTTTCGACGGGATTATTCTGGTTATTATTGGAGAACGACGCGCGAGTCGTAAAAGCAAAGAGAAGAGAAGAGCGGCCGAGTATCCAGGCATCGGCGCCACAATCGGGATATCAAGCGTACAAATTAATTTCTTGCTCTTTTTCGCCGAAAACCTCGAGGAGAAAGTTTCGAATTGGAACATCTACCGATCCTCTTGCGATTTTTGCAAGTGCCGCCGACATCTTTCAAAACACTGCACGCAAAGTAACGGTAACATAACCTCCAAATACAGACGTACGCGTTTCAGCCAAAGGGGAAAGCCGCTGAAATGATCTATTATGTTCTTGTAGTAGAGTAAGTAAAGAGTACAAAATACAAAAATTGGATAAGGAGATCTCGCGAAGCGAAGAACTTTAACCTTGAAAATAACATTGGGGGAGGAAAAACTGCAGCATCTACCGGATCAAGACTCGCGAGAAGGGATTTGTCAAATCGAGCGATGAATTGGCGCGGGAAAGAAAATGCAAGATTGCAAATGAGAGAAGCAAGAAATCAATTTGTACGTCTAATGAAGCTCGTTGCATCTGCTCGTTGTTTCGGCGCACGAATCGGCGCACGAATCGCTCGGCGGCATATTAATATTAAGAGCATTATCGCGCCAAGATCGAATTGTGTTGGCCAGCTCGTAGAGTATCAGAGTTCACCGAACCCGAAGGAGGCTTTAGTCTTTACGCTTATTTACGCACCGCGTCCACGTACTTGTTCCTCTCTGCGTTTATTGACGCGATTCGAGATCGCGGCAGCATCGTCCATACGTGCATACGCACGCAGATAGATCAATCGGTGCAACGTGCACTTCCAAGCGGCTATTTATTCGCAGACCGTTGTTTGCGATCGTTTATCGTCATCCGACTGCATGTAGATATGTATACAGCATTTCATGACAGAATCCTCGTCGAGACGTCCCCGTCATCGAGGCCACCGTCACTCGATTATTATTTTTGTACATTACAAATATATATATATATATATATATATATATATGTGTATAGACTCATTTATTTATATTAAATAATCTGTGTACATAGAGAGAGAGAGAGAGAGAGAGAGAGAGAAAGAGAGAGAGATGTGTGTGTGCGCGCGCGCGTGTACGTAAGAGAGAAGGAGAGAGAGAGAGAGAGAGAGAGAGAATGGCGAATCTCATCACCTGATTAGTTTGCGTGCAATTGCTCGTGTTCTATACGTAGAATTCAATCCGAATGTCCCGAATGTGCCGTACGTATAGCGTGTAATTACCGTATCATTGCCGTTTTTGTATTACTCCTTCCCTCTTTCCTCTCTCTCTCTCTCTCTCCCCCCCCCCCCCAGGATAAACTCGACAGGCTGTCTGTGTAACATGTGATAACACCAAAACGAATCGCCACTTAATATTAATTTATGTGACTTTCTCAATAAAAAGATCTTTTGCAAAACACGATCCGTGTTTGCGCGCGTGCGCGCATGCGAGTCATTTCCGTCAATGCCTGGATTAACCCGTTCCTTCATCAGGATTACTCGATTACTCGAAGTAAGTGCCTTTCACAGATATGTTCCTTCCCTTTTTCTCTCTTCCTTTTCTTTTTTCTTTTTTTTCTTCTTTCTTTCTTTAATTCCAACCTTCGTACATCCACGTTCGCGAGAATTTCGATCGCGAGGCGCGACCTCGTGATCCGGAAGATCCTTAAACTTTGCCGAGTCTCTCTCTCGGCTAAAATTTCTTTGTCTCGACAAGTTGTTTGCGCGATGTGCCTGTTTTGCAAGGCAAGAACGCGCCGGGGAACAAAACGGAGTTGCCGTTGGGCTGAATCGCGCAATTTCGCAATCTCTTCTCGATCCGACTATAGAGGAACTTTAACCCGAATTAGTCAAATTAGTCGACGCGAGAGGGAAAGGTCAGCACAATGCCGCGCCGTGCTGTCTCTTTATTGGAAAGAGAAATGGATTATTCGTCCATTAATCGTCGAATTGTCTCGCAATGGATCCGCGGTCGAATTAACGCAACCGATCAGCAAAGCACGCGATCCGTGATCCCGAAGCTCGCGTATGATGACATCTCTGCGCTATTGTTTGGAAGGATAGCGTTTCCCGGCTCATAGCCGGGAATGTTCATAGATCGACGGCCGTTCCGGAAACCGCGGCAACTCCAGCGTTGGCAATTGGCCATCGTCGTTGATAAACATGGTATTGTCGTACGCCGGAGGAGCCGTTCTCTTCGCTTCCTGGGCCGCTTCCCTCTCCGGCTCCGCGGGACCGTCCATTAGGAACATGGTGAGGAAGAACATGATGGAACCTAAGAGCAAAGCGTCACAAAGTGAAACGAGAGCCAAGACACCGCGCGTTTCTCTCGGCGCGCTCAAAGACCTCTCCTCGTTGCTGAACGATCGACAGCCGATCGAAGCTTTCACGAGCGAACTCGCTCGAACGAGGACGATCCGAACGATCGAGGAAAGATATCTGGATATCTTTACTTACTGATACCGTAGAAGCCGGCGTAATAAATGTACAACGATTCCCGGAAACCGATGGTCATCCTGGTGGGTTCGACGAGTATCGGCAGGTTGCCGCCAATGTTGTTCATGACGAACAAGAAAACGCCGACGGTGGTCGATCGCAGATTCAGGGGTACGATTTCCACCACGATGGCAAACACTATACCGAACCACATCTCGGCTGCGAACAGAGTCAAAGTCAAAGATCGCATGACCGTCGTCCCGATCGTCGCGACGACTGCTCTTTGGGAATTTACCGAAAAAGTAGGAGATCCCCAGCGTGATCATGGCCCAGAGGGGATTAAAGTAGAGCGAGCCAAAGGCGAACGGTGTCGCGATTATTTGACTGATGGCCAAGCAGGCCACGCGCGAGCGGATTCCCATTTTCGCCACGAACTTGTCGCTGACTATCCCGCCGACCACCACGCCGATGCTGCCGATAACGATCGTGACGGCGAAGAGCCACCAGCCGAGGTCGTAATCCGGGAAGTAATCCCTGTAGTATAGATCGCAATTGTAGGCGAAGCACATGCCACCTGGAAGAAAGGAGAAAAGAATTTTCCCGACTTGACGTCATCCGTGGCGCGCGAGGCGAGACGCGAGGGAGATGGCGAGCTCGCGAGTGCATCGGATCACGACGATGAGTCTCGAATGAGTCTCCGTTGATGAGACGTTCTCATCTCAAGGAGATCCGAGTGTGCGATTGTTGGCGTTGAAGGAAGAGCGAGCGCGCATCGGTACATGCGCGATGCGTTCATGTACCCTGCATGATCCCAATCCCTTCGCGTCAAGGTATTGGCGCCTTTACCGCAATGTCTAATGCTGGCGGCCAGGCATAAGAGAATAACGCGCGGTTGCAGTATCACTTTCCAAATCGATACTTGCTTCCCGTCGTTGGCCGTTTCCTCCCCGATCGTCTTGCGCTCCGGCTCGGTAAGCGTCAGTCCGGTGAGCACAGCGATGATTATGCCGATCAGGCCCGCTCCGTAATAGCACACCCGCCAGCCCTGCGGATTAACGATTCGTCATCATTGCATCACGTCGGTCGTGCATCACGTTCGGAGCTGTGCGTAAGCTTATCGCTAGCAACGCGATCATCGAGCGTGTCGTTATTGTCGCATCGCGCGACATCTAATCCGGAAATTTGAGCTTATACTTTCTTCCGTTGCGTCGTTGGAAATGTCTTATCGGTCAACTATCAAATTGCATTGATTCCAACCAGCGATGATTGTCCGGCAGTGCGTCCGGCGTTCTTATGGACTCATCGCGATTGAAACCTGGCTTCTTCTAATCTCGCGGGATAATCCGCGGGACGATCGCTCGTATCGGTTTCGCTGATGAAGCAAAAGCAGGGGGCGGAGGTCGGGAAATAGAGAGAAATAGAGAGTACAAAAGGACGGTAATGCCGGCAAAGAGCCGGCGACTCACCAGATCCCAGGCGTTCAGCATGGGCACGTAGCGGCCGACCGGAAACGCGATGCCGTAACCGCCGTAAATGCCCCAATTGAAAATGGACATGACAAGGCCCCGTTGTTCTTCCGGGAACCAGTCGGACAGAAGACCGGTCGCCAGCGGATTGCATCCCGCCTCTCTATGGCCGTTTCATCTGGTTAATACGCGATCCATTGTGAACGAGACGGCGGAAACGGAAGCGCCATCATCAGCGGAACTTACCCCCCCGCCTGGATCATTCGCAGAATCACCAGCTGCCAGTACTCCTTCACCGCGCCGCTCAGAATGATCGCGACGCTGAATATCATGGTGCAAATCGCCAGCATTCTCACTCTGGAAGCAGAGACAGGCATACGTGCATACGATGCGTCATCCGATGCGAGATGCATCGCCCATCGAATACGCACCTGTTGTATCTGTCGGCTGCGATGCCCAACAGGACACCGACGATCGTGAAGATCGCGATGAAACTGGGCCCGGCTAGGATCTGGTAGTCCAGACCGAGGCCGTTGTAATTCCATTCGCAGTAATAAGATCCGTTCAGCTCCAGGGACTCGCAGCTGCGGAACAAAGGACGCGTTGTCGCAAAAGAGAGAGAGAGAGAGAGAGAGAGAGAGAGAGAGAGAGAGAGAGAGAGAGAGAGAGAGAGAGAGAGCCCATTGTACGCGATCGCGATCGCGACGATGACGATCAGCGTGCTAATTGCTACACGTAAGCTCTCTTGGATCTGATCGTTGATGTCGCTTCGGAAAGAGAGAGAGAGAGAGAGAGAGAGAGAGAGGGAGAGAGGGAGAGAGAGAGAGAGAGAGGGAAGGAGGGAGAGATTGCTCCGTATCACGGATCGTTATTCGCGAGTTATTCGCAAAGTGACTTTCAGCACGCTGTAATCCGGTATGTTAAAGCGGCGCGCGATTTAAGCAAAGTCGCAACGGTATCTTGGATGATGGGCGCGTGACTTGGCGGTGCCAAGGCGAATCGGTCAGCCACGAGGAAATCGAAACCACGTTCGAAATTCTTAGTTTCTGGTCTGCCGGAGCAGATTCTAAACGCCGGACTTACCGGCTGGAATTCTTGGCGGCTTCGCATTGCACCGGCAGGTCGATCAGTGACAGCGTCGTCGAATTAAATTGACAGGAAATGTCGCCGTAGTGCAGGTCCTCGGCGATCTCTTTGCTGGTTACACCTTGACAGACGCGATTACGACGCCATTAGCGAGCCGCGGATACTGGAATATTGGAGATGGAGGATGGTGGAGGATGAAAGGAGGATGAATAAAAAGGACGAAGAGGATTTCGGCCGACAAGTTGCTCGGAATTGACTCGGAAAAGGGTAGCGAGATAAGTTGATAACGCTCGACGCTTACCTATCAGATAATGGCCCAATTCACCCAGAACGTAGCCAATCGATACTATGGCCAAGGCATAGGGCTTGTAGAGAAACGCCAGCTTCTGTCCCGAGCTGTGCATCTTCGCTTTACCTGGAAAAGCGCACGTCCCGGAGAAACAAGACCTCTTCCTCTTGCCGACAATCCTGCGTCAGAGAACGTCAATTACCGCGTGATTGCCGCGCGATACGGGAATCGCGATTAGCATCAGCTGATGTGTCAACCATCCGCAGGCTTGCATTATTCGGATAAATCGTGCGATGAATGCGCGATGTGTCTCTAATTACGGGATACTCGCTCGTCTCAAACGGCGTCTTTCTGGCGCGTGCGCGCGCTTTTCTCAAGGCATTCCTGATTTCCTGATTTCGAGTTCCGGAAAATTCTCAGAAGTCTCGGAGCGACGGTGAACAATCTTTTTCAAGAGAAGGAGAAAAAGAACTTGACCTTCGGCGAGGCCGAGGCGTTCGTCGGGATTCATGAATATGAAAACTGCCGGTTGCAGCGCGCGCGCGCGCGTGTATGCGTTCATCGTCGAAACCAGATATAAAAATATGCGAATTGCGTGATCGAAAACGGCGGGAAAATTTCCGTTATGAAACGGCAGGCGTTCGTACTTATTAATGATGGATCGATCGATGATCGTTACGCATCGATTATAACGCATCAACGTTCCGATCGAGCGCGCGGGGCGTCTTCCGTCGTCGCTCGATTGGCGATTTGTTTGACGTGCAAGGCGATTATATGCGAGGCAAATCGAACGAGTGGAGCCTAGAGGTGCTTTTTGCCAGGCACGTCCCGGAAACTTCGCACAGGACGCGAATGGAGAACGTGCCGGATACAGACGCTTTTTTACGCGTGCGCGCGCGCGAGTGAGCAATCGCGGAAAAACTTGTCTGCGACCCTGCTAGCGCGGCTGCTCGCTCTGAGCCGCGATTTTATTCCAGACTGTATCGCGCGTGTGTGTATAGCGGGTTGAAAAGTCACGGAAAAATAAACGAGCGAGCCAGCATATTTTAGCCAGCGAATATACAAATGTATTTTCTCACGCGTCGCGTTTCGCGAGCGCACGCTCGCCTTGTCGCACGCGTTATTGTAATTTCGCGGGATATCGTGTTTCTGGCACGATATTATCTCCGCGGAGTGAGATCGAGAGATCGAGAGATCGCGCTCGCGCTGGCGAATTGAAATAGAAAAGCGCGCGCATAGCCGCGCATGCGCGCGACAAGTTTGAGTCGTGCACGCACGACCGGATCACCTTGAACCGAAATCGTTGAGATGGAACGAAAATTATCGTTTGAATATCTCGTCCGATAGCGGCGGTCTCGTTACAATAGCGTTGCAGCGTTTCCGACAAACAGAGCAGTTGCATTAACCGAGCCGGTGTCAGAGCTCATTCGATCGCCGGGCGATAAATTACGTAAGAGCCGTGGAGACGAGGCTGACAAAGCCAGCCAACGAGATGATCGTGGACAAAGTGATCCCGAACGAAGGCCGTTACGGCTCGCTTGAGAAGCGGAGAGAGAGAGAGAGAGAGAGAGAGAGAGAGAGAGAGAGAGAGAGAGAGAGAGAGAGGAGCGACGTTCTCGAAGAAACGGCAAGAACCGATTGAACGAGATCGTAGACCCGCGAGATCCCCAGATCTCTGATGATTCTCGCGGAGCGCGAAAGCGCTAATTCGAATCTGTAATTACATGCGCGAGCGATGCGCCGCGATACAGCCGGCGATAGTCGCATTTGCCGCAGATAAATGCAGCAGCAATCGATATCGGTCGATCGATCTTATTTGCTCGTTGCATCGCGACGTTGATCCTCACTCGGGACGAGTGATTCCTCCCCGTTCCAGGCGAGTTCCGGAAGTCACGAGGCGGAAGGCACGGATATGATTTATGTGTATCGTAAAAATCCTTGACGGCAGTCGCGCGCGATCGTAGATGATAGATAAACGCGCGAGGAAGGCTGCGACGAGGAGTGCTGGAGCCGCATTCTCTGCGAGATTATCTTACGCGATGTTCGATCGGAGCGCGGGTACGCGGCACGATAAACAATGAGAGAATACCATCGCGATCCTGAACGTGCGATCGGTGCCTGCTTAATTTGTGCGAGAACATTGTAAACTGGCCTTTATCGCACCGCCGACGCTTCTGCTCGAACTGCTTGCTCTCGCGCACTGTAACGCGCGCGAGAAACGCGCAATCAGGATGATCGTCTGTAATATTGTCCGTCAACGTCGGGATTCACCAGTCGGGAGCGATCGATAGATCGACGCGGGCATCGAGGCATAATATCGCGAGACTTTTCTCCAACGCCCAGCGATAATGACTGCGCGGATAAAACTGACTCGGAAACCGAGTTTTCAGGAGATCCACGAACGAGATCGAATCGCCGTGCCTGGCACGATGATCCTTCAAAGTGTTCTCTTCTTCCATCTCGATGAGTAATTCGATTAATTCTGATTGCACAAAATTACCATCATTATCGTGCGCTCTCGTTGCCGCGCGCGTTATCACATTGTTGCACGCTGGATCTCGTTGCGCGCGTGCATCTCGTCCTGATAATGAATCCGAGTAGTAACATCCGAGCTATTCCACTAATGATCGTGATAATCCTCGCTGGTGACTGAATTGCGCGTAATATGGTTGTTTCTGCCGATCGCGAATTAGCCGCTTCTAGGAAACTTGTCGGACGAGTCGGAAAAGTCATTTCTTATAATTAAATGTTTCCTCGCGCAGACTCGTTTTCGTTTTCGATTATCATCCTTCGGCTGGCTTTATCGATATCCACCGCGGCGTGGATCGGCGTGGATATTCTCGGGAAATTCGCGTTCGCGAATGAGGAATCGAATTCTTGCCTGAGGCTAGCCGGAAATTGTATCGCCAGTCGAGGAGGAACGTCCGATCATACGTCAAGGTATCTCTTCGAGCTTCGTCGTCGAGGATAAACGGATACGTATAAAAGGAGATATTAACGACTGAATGTCGTTAACGGCCAGGAAGAACGTTCCGCAATGTAAACGTAATAATGAGTGAGACGAATCGGTGCGTCAAAAAACCACCCTGCTGAATAATCGCATGTTCCTGGAAAGGCAAACACCTCGGGCAGAATCCGAACGACTATTCCGTCACGCGTTAGACGAGAAAACAAGATATCCTCGAGGATGATATCGGAATATCCGCGCGATCTCGCGATTGCTCCGTCTGCGTCGTGCGAAGATACGAAAGGCTCATTTGCAACGATATATCCACGCGGATTCGCATTTCAAGGCACCCACAACGTTCGTTGCGGCGCATTTGGTGCGTGCATTGTGCACTCGCGCGTTGCGAATAATTAGCATAAGAATAAAAAAGGAAGAAAGAGGAAGAAAAGGAAAAGAAAAAAAGAAAAAAGAGGAGCGAGTCAAGGCGAAACGGCACGCGCATCTCTCGACGTATCGATGCTTATATCGCGATAATACGATGAAACGAGAATAAAAAGGAATGCGAACGATAAATTGCGGCGCGCGCGAATACGTAACGCGTGCACACGTTACGTGCCACGGGATATTTTCCTCTTCTCTCCTCCTCCTCCTCCTCCTCCCCCTCCCCCTCCCGCCGCCGCCGCCTCTGCCTCTGCCTCTGTCTCTGTGTTTTTGTCGCCGATCGCCGATCGATCGCTCTTGGGATTAACATAACGAGACGCGCTCGCGCGCGGAGCGCGCCTTAGGGCAGTTTGCATGATTTTCGTGCACGCGCGTCTCTTCGCGGGGCAGAGCGGCCACGATTCAGCGTGCTCTCCCTTTCAATGTGCTATTTATACAACGGCGGAAGGGGAGTCCCCGCGCGCGCGCTGCTGATCGATCAGAAGCTATTCGGCCGCTCGAGCTGTCTCGCTTCTCCCCATGATACGCTTTTCGTATTTTCCGGCCGATCGGATCTAATGACTCTTTCCAGCGACGCTCGAGAGATTCGAGCCGGATGCGGACACCGCATCGCGTATAGGGTGTTCCACGAAGCGTGCATCCGAGAGCGCCCTTACAAAAGGCTCGCCGAAGACGCGGCGGCTCTCCTTGGCGAGGGACTTTTCTTCCATCGGCTAGTGAAAAATATCAATTCCCCCGGCGGCAAAATTTTTCGAACCTCGGCTCCTCTGCTCGCGTCTAATAATGAACACACGCATCGCGCAGCGGTGCGAGATATCGAACGGAATTTACGGCGAACATTCATCCACGCTGATTACCCCGGATTAGTTACCAACAACTTAGTGATTATTAGCATGCGTGATTGATCGTATCTCGCCGACAGGCTTGCCTCGACTTCCCGTCGAGACATTTTACGCGAATGCATTGAGAAATTATGAAACCGAGACGGCCGGGACGACAAAAAGGATGCGAAAAAATGTCCAAGTAATGATACGCGCGAGACGCGATGATCGTCTCACGTCGTCGCGTCACATCGATCGCTGCATGCGGGCGCGATCGAAGCGATTGCAACAACTTTTAATCAGAGCCTGCGCCAAGTCGAAGGCTGAATGAGCGTCGCATGGGCGTAGATCGCGCGTCGGCATTCCGGATTGGACGCGGATCTATCGGGCCTCTGTGTCGCGCGAATCTGCGAAGCAGCGCGGAGAACGCGCGATTAGCGAGCAAGCGAGCGAGCAAGAGAGAGAGAGAGAGAGAGAGAGAGAGAGAGAGAGAGAGAGGCGGCCGATCGATATATCCGGCCGGTCGATATATCGATTTGCGCGTTCGCGTTCGCGTGGGAGTGACTCGTCGACGATTTAAATCTGTCAACTTCGCCCGCTGGAAACGGTCCTTGAGCTTCCGCCGTTTCCACCGTTCTGGAAACCACCGTCTTTTGGTTTCCAGAGCAAATAGCGCGCATTTCTCATGAGGATAACAAAAGATGCGCTGCAATATATTTTCAGAGAATGAGAGAAATCGACGCGGGATCTCTGACGCGCGCGCTATTTTTAATCGCGGATCGCACGCACGTGGATTTATATTTTTGTTCGACTTTTGACACTTTCATCGAGTCACGTTTTGCAAGCGTAACAGCGAGACTAGGTTCGCGATTCTTTGGGCGCGTACACATTGTACGATGCGTATTACGTATCGTTCAGAGTCCTGTATATTGTCTCCCCGGGCACGTTCACTCGATACTTTCACAACGTGTTATTTCTCTTGTGTTGAGCCCTAATCGCGCAAAATCCGGCTCGCCGTTACACGCGCGCGCGCACAGCGCTGGAGCTATGCCTCGGTCCTATGCCTCGGCCGATTCAAAATCGAGACTTGTTCAGCGAAGCTCCAACGAAACGTTGAATTTTGAATCCGGGAAAGAAGTGCGCGTCGGAGGAATGAAATCTCTCTCTCTCTCTCTCTCTCTCTCTCTCTCTCTCTCTCTCGCTTAAACTGTCTCACAGAGATACCGATACTTTGAAAACTGCTGCAAGCCATCATTCTCAAAAGAGATCAGTGAGCAACGTGGCCAGCAATGAGAACAGAGCCGCGGGATTACTCACGTATCCGTCGACAGAGACGGCGATCGGGATCCCCGAACTCCAGGAAGAATCGGAAGGGATTCACCGGTGAGCGCTGAACCGGGCAAGGTCCGTCAGAGAGAACCGGCCGAGGAGGAGATAAGGAGAGAACGGCACGATCTCGCGGACAGATCCCTCCACGTGCGGAGGGTGGAGCGTCAAATGAGGCTCGAGCCGGTGACCAACCTTCATTTATAAGAAAGTGTCCAAGGATCCGGACCTTCCTGCTGTCAGCGAGCGAGGAAGGGGATCCCTGGACTCGCGATGGATGGTGCGTATGGGCGACACGCGTTACGGTGGGAGGCCACCACCGTGGCGGCGGAATCACTCTTGGACTTTCAAGGTCGCGCCGCGAGTTGACCGCTTGCACCTCGCCCGTTACGTCATAGCATCGTTGGCAGCGGCGGGGAGGCGCTTCTACGCCTCGAAACGGAAACTCGTGGATCCTCCCAGACGCGAATCCGCTGACCGCCGCCCGCGTTTCTTAAGGGTTTGCCCTTGAGCATTTTCCGAGGGATCGCGAGCATATGGGAGAGCACACGTACGAGGTTCCGCCTCGTACGTTTCAACGTCCTCTGATATCTTCCGGTGGCACTGGGACAGCACTCGGATGCGACACGGACGCGATGACCTCTGCAGCTTACTCCGTGATTGGTCGTCGACCCGCGAGACACTCGGCGAGAACCCGGACGCATGCGAAAGGCGCTCCGCGTGTGCGGACTTTCGGGCGCGATCAGCGACCGGCTGATCGATTCTGAAAAGACGTGATCTCCGCCTGGAACGGTAAAGCACGATAAACAGCTCGAGGTGATTAACCCCGCGGCTCGACATCTAATCCACGTACTTGTGTACGTGACATGCGATCGCATGTAACATTGACACAGTTCCCCGTGTGTCACGGCTCTTGAGTCCGTCAATGTGCGTTAATAAAGGTTCGATGGTCTCTCCTTGGGAGGCGGGAGCAGGACGTGTGCACCATCGATCGGCGATTGCGATCGCCGATCGGAGAACGTAATCTTCGGGCGCGACTAAACGTGATAAAACCTTGATCATTGCCTTCCCTCCTTCGCGGCGTGGCCTTTATATACGTACGCGCGCTTGATCTCGTTCTCCAGCTGAAGGAAGAGAGATTACATCCGTTTGGCGACAGGCTGCGAATATTGTCGGTTTATTGATCAGGGTATCCCATGCGCGCGTGTCGTACCTTCGATCTAAAATGGTAGTCGCAGAAATCTGAAGGCACCGCCGTGATCCTGCGCGTACAATCTTTCAGACGCGGGATCCTTCATCGGATCTCTCGCAGAGATCGTTCAAGGTCGGGCTTCGCGCAGCGGGATACCACAAAGTTTCTGTCGAAACGTCGAGCAGGAGTTTAGAATAGTGGAGCACGTCCGAATCTCAAAGGTCCGTTCGCGAACGATCGAATCGACCGAGTGAGCGGAGGGACACCGCGATCTAAAGTTTATTCAGTAATCTCGAGCCTTTTGCCAATACTCCTCAAGCAAAGTCCTCAAGCTAGCTCTTCGGCTTAATTAAATTTCTCATAAATCAGATTCGATTCGTCTCTGCACTCGGATATTGTGTGAACGACTCTTTCGCGCTGTCCAACGTCAGCCACGACAATAAACGCGACAGCCGCGACAATAGACGTCACCGTCGACGACACCTGCGATGGAATTGAAAGATGCGAGCGCGGCGCGTGCATATCCGCGGAAGGCCACCGGATTCACGAGCTGAACCTTGGCTCGACCGACAAAAGCGCAGATCATTAGGCTCGGGGGTACCGATTACGGATGTAATAACGATCTTCTCGAACGACCGCGACCTAATTTTTCACGCACGACATGGGACGTCAATTAAGGCGGTGGCGTCGTGCCTTGGTCGCGGAAACGGAACACGCGTCTCTCCCTTCGTTCGGTAACGATAGATCGCTGGACTGCTGGATAATTTCGCATAATCGTAAACGTAATCGACGATCACGATGCTACGGACACGATGATTATCGCGTTGATTATTATCAATAGCGCGATCTCATCTTCGCCCCAAGGCGCCACGCGAGCCCAACGAGAGATCAGCATCGACCGATCGAACGATCGAACGCAAGTTTCGGTGAGAGAGCTCGCATGGGTGAGATTCGGGCGGGAATTAAAGGAGCGCGCGTTCAGTACGCACTCTCGTTGTTATCGACCATCAGAAGAGGAGGCCGAGCCGAGCTGGCTCGAGCAGAACCGAGCGACACCGAATCGCGGACGGAGAGGCGAGCCGCTCCGCGAGTCGTCCCTTCGTCGGTCCAGGATCAGGATCCTCCAGTCGCGAGCAGAAATCGGGGATTCGGGATTCGTTTCCCTCCCGCGCGTCCCGGAGCAGTTTACGAACGGCGTGTGCACATTTACATCTACCCCTCGCGGAGACGTCGGATTCTCCGACGTTGTCATCCGACGTTGACCTCCACGGGGAAAACAGCAATGGGAAAATATCAGTTGGGCCCTCGTGGGCTGAGAAGGTGAGCCCGCTCGAATCCCGAAACGATCCCGCTGATCGATGATCGCTGCGACGATCGCTGACTCGTGTCTCCCGCAAGATCAAGATCGTGCTCCTCGTGTTCTCGTGCTCGTGTCTCATCGTCATCGTGTCAACGTTCCGCGCGTTTCGGTCGTAATGGCCCCTAGCTTGGATGGTCGTCTGGCTTCGACGACGCTGTCGAACGATTGAGTATCGCCTCTTAACGATCGCTGACAGATGTCTGGCAGATGCGACCGATCGCGATCTTAATCCTTCAACGCGCTTCCCAATCGAAGCGCGAGTCGCACTTTGAAAGTGCGATGCTCCGCGAGTGCGTCGGTAGCTTCGAGACGGTTGACTGCAACTAGCACTCGACCGAGTGATCGAAGCGAGCGATTCGAGATGCAGGCAATCCGATCGGCGATGATCCTCGAGTCGCTGACGGCCGCTCGCGAGTGCCGCGAGTGCGGGTCTCACGTCGCGCGATGATGACGCGCTCGATCTGAGAGATCGAGTCGCACCCCTGCTGACTGACACTCGGCGAGAGAGAAAGAGGAACAGAGAGATCGATCGTGGCCGCGCGAGAATGATTCGTTTCCTCGAGCGAGCATCATCCTCCATGAAGATCCAGCGCGCGACAATCGGCTGAGTCGCTCGGCAGCATCTCCTCCTCGTCATCAGGAACCATGGCGAATGCCGATCGGTCGCGCAACGACTTTAACGCGAAAACGTAAGCCTCGCTCTATCTCTACGAGCTTCTCTTTTGCTTCTCTTTTGCTTTCCCTCCCTCTGTCTCTCTTTTTCTTTCGTTATCGTCGCCACTGCAGTTCGATCGGCCGCGAAGCTCTCGAGCGCCTCTGCTAACCTGAAGGGACCGAGTCCTCCGTTACGTTTATTAGTTACATGTTTGGTATCGTACACGTACGATAGACCGCTTCATCACTCCGTTATCCGTTGGACTCGCTCTGCAACGGGCGCGTTATTATCGTCGTGTGTAACGCGGCGTGGCAAAATAAACTGCTTTACGCGCGGTTCCGTTCTCTTTGATCCGTCTCGAAATAATTATATTCCGCTCGACACGCTCGATAAAACGGTGTATCGTGTATTGTGTGTTGTTTCGGGCGCGATGCCGGCCGCGAATCGGGGCTTCTCGATTTTCCGAATTAAATGCGCGAGCCCTGGCGAGTCCCTTCATCAATCGTCCTTTTCATCGTCGAATGAATCGGAGCCCCGAATCCGAATAATCAATACGAAAGTAACGTCCGTTACTTCGTTAACTCGTAATCCCGTCTCCGCGGGGAGACCCTGCGGAATCTTTTTCCATTGTCGATTATCGTCTCCACCGGCGCAGACCCACGTAATTATCGGCAGCTTTAACGTTACGTGGGCCGACACGAGAATAATAGCCAAGGTCGGGAGCGCGGACAACGGTGCTGAAAAACGAAATATCGATTCAGCACCGTGTCACATCGGCCGCGTTTTCCCCCGTCACGCTCGTCCTCGTCGTCGTCCTCCTCATCGTCGTCGTCATGGTCGAGATGCATGCAACGTCCACGCGGCGAGAGATCGCGCGACTGCGACGCGCGATTTCGAGATCCGCAGGGACGGCGCATAGCCAGCGAGAAGATCGCGAGAAGATCTTTATCCTTCAAACGCTTTCTCGTCTCTCGGTCTCGATCATCCGATCGCGGCGACGTTGCTAACCTTTCTAAGGTTCGACTCCCCGATCAACTTTATCGTCATTATCGCGTTCGTTGATCCGATTTTTTTCTTCTCCCTTCCGATCTCGACAAGCTTCTTCGTGCTCTTGTCAATCGCCGTAATCTTGTCAAGCCGCTGCAAGCCGCTGTAGTTCCGCGCGTTGGAAAGCGGTTCGATTCTTTTCGATGACCCGGCACGCGGGAAATCATCACCGGCATCGAATCTGCGTATTCGCGTTATTCGCGATGGAATCGACAGACTACGAGAATTACGAATGTTGTTACCGATTACGCGTGAAATGCTCGATTTTCTATCATCGTATCTGAAAGTTCTCCAATCGTTCGCTCTAGTGAACTACAGAGATCCAAAGTTACGTCGAAAGTTGGGTCAGGAGGGTCACGACGGGGTCGCGAGGTGAACGCGATTCTCCGATTGACGCATCATCCGGGAACGAGAGCTGCGCCTGTCGGCACTGCAGGGGTGTGCGTCGTGAAACAGGTGTTTTGAATTACAAACCAACGTTGCGCAAGCAGATAATAATAATCATCGCGCCCGCGGCGAGCTTCCGATCTCCTGTTTCTGTTTTTTTCCCTCCGGACCGATTAAAGCCGCGAGTGATGTAACCGTGGACCCGTTTCACGCCTTGCAGCGCATTTGCATTCGTCTGCATTTCCAGTTTTGCTTGCCGATCGAATTATTGTGATCGAAACCGTTGTGTGCGAAACGGCACACGAAGGCCGCATCTGGGCGGCCTCATTTATTTATACTAACGGCTCGTCCGCGGCAAGTTCTCGTTCAAGGTCGCGCGGGTGATCGCTAGGATTTTTATCTTCCTGCGTTTTTCTGCTGCGCGTTAATTGGCGCGAGAATCGCCGATCGAATGACGCAAGGCGCGCGGAAACGCCGCGGTTTCCGCTCTGCGTCTGGCCAAGGATCTCCGATCTCCTGAATTCATTCGGCGATTTCCAAACGAATTCGGACGAAGAGCGAAGAGTCCGCGAGTCTGGATATGACATCGAACATCGACAAGTCTCGATAGTCTCGACTATCCAAGCTCGCCTGTCCAAGCTTGGACCTCGAACCGATCGGGATCGGGTCGAAGTCGAAGATCGAAGTGGAGATTTGCGAATCGGACTTTGCATCTCGTTGGTCGAGCCGTTGGTAATTACTATAGATACTATAGAGTTTGCGCGAACGAACGAACGAACGAACGAACGAACGATATTGTTATATGACTGGAGGCAAAATCCATTCCTCTCCATTCAGGTGACCAATTGACACACATGAGGAGAACGCCGTTCGTGCTCGACCGCTGCTCGATCCTAATGAGATCTCGAAGGCGAGAGAAATAATCGTGGAACGACAACGGCGAGGCGGGAACGCCGGCGGGATGGGATCCCTGCCGAATCTTCACGAGCTGTCCAAGGACAAGCTGGAGAGCCCGGTGTACAAACCGGCGCCGATCGGCGGCGTTGGTCCAGTGCGATTGCCGGCGCAGCCTCCGCCGTTAGCGCACACGCACAGACGCGCGAGAAGCAGCGGGCATCATCACTCCACCCTGTGCGACAACGATACGATGCTGGAGGTACAACCGATGATACAACGCGTGTCGGTTGACGAGACTTGGACCGCATTATGAAGTAGCAACCGCCGCGGATCGCGCAGCGGATTGCTCCGTATAATGCGATGATCGTCGTCGCATCATCGGCGCTTTTAGGCGACACCGTTCGCGAGTCACGTTCGACGAGTCTCTCTCCTCGGTGTCTTATTTTGCAGCACATGGCGGCGTATTCGCCAATCTCCTGCCGGTCAACGCGCACCTCGGCTCTCTCGTGGCGACGTCGCGATTCGATGAACTCGTCAGCTGGTGCGTCGTCGGTGCGCCGGTTGATCGCGGCGGTCCGTGCGGCCCCGTCCGGGCCCCGTCCACCCCGTAAGGCCGTCATGCGTCATTGCGCGGCCCTGCTGCTCGGCCATGCGTGCTGCTCCGCCGCCACGCTGCCCATCCTCCCGCTGCAGGCGGGCCTGGGCGCCTTCGAGCCTCATCTGGGCCCGGTACTCCCGGCCCAGCTCTATATGGTGGCCGCGATCACCAGCTGCTTCGCACCTATGATCGTGCAACGGCTCGGCACGAATCTCACCGTCACCGCGAGTCACCTGGTCACCGTTATCTTCGTCGGCTTACATCTGTATCCCAAGTGGTACGAGCTATCCGTAGCTTTTGTCTTCTAGATCTTAGTCCGTAGACTTTAGAGGTCCGCTCTTGCGGATCTCGAGCAGTATTATTCGCTCGCGATATTCCTCGTGTTTCGAGGGAGGCGAAATCGCTTGTCGGGACCGGGAAGATTCGTCTTTGATCTATCGACCTATCTAACGAGGAAGAGGAGGAGGAAGAGAAACGTTCTCTTTGCAGAGCGAGATCACGAGATTAACACGTCTCGCTTTTCCGCCAGGTACATACTCGCACTCAGCTACGCGATGCTGGGCTGTTGCGTCAGTCCGAGCTTCTTGGCGAGAACGTCGCACGTCAACGTGTCCGCGACCAGTCTGGCGCTGGTCTGCGTCGATCCCGAGGATCCGGACGAGACACGGCGCGAATGCCTGCTGAGGAGGCTGAATCGGTGTATGAAGCTGGCCGAAGACATGGGCCTCGCAGTCGGTAATCTTCAGCCTGCTCTCTTGCTTTCAACGAAGCTTTCGGTCGGATTTTCAAAGAGTTGCACACGCGCGTCGTTGACTCTTCAACTTCCTGAGCGATCGTTCTTCTCACTCACTCGTCAATTATCGCAAATCAAATTATCCCGTTATCAAATTAATGCCGTCTTTGTAAACCTGATTCTCTGTCTCGCTCTCCGCGCGTTTGTTGTTCTGCCTCTCAGTTTTAAGATAACGAGTCTGTGTGTCAGGTTGCGTCATTGCCGCGATCCTCATTAAATTAACGAGCTCGGTGCCGGCCAGCGTAATGAGCAGCGACATAGGGGACGTCTGCGGTGCCGAATACTGTTCGGAGGAGATGTACTTCTACAACGAATCGCTCTATCTGCCGACGATCGCGCCAGGCACGTCCAAGGTGATCGTCAGCATCTGGCTCGGCCTGGCCGTGCTCGGTCTCGGCGTGTCCTGCGCCTTCCTCGACTCCAGGATGCAGGAGCCTCGAGCGAACCATGATCGCGTCACCCTCAAGGATATCCTCAAATCCATAAAGTGCGCGTTTCAAGACCCGAAGCTTCAACTCGCCGCGCCGCTCACGCTCTTCATCGGGCTGGAACAGGGTTTCATCTACGCCGATTTCACGGAGGTAACACTGTAACGCGATTCGCGATTCTAAACTCGAATCTCGCAAAAGCATCGACGGAAATTCAAAAATCTCCCTCCCTCTCTCTCTCTCTCTCTCTCTCTCTCTCTCTCTCTCTCTCTTTCGTTTTGCATCAGATGTTGTTAAATCGGCTGATGATTGGCACACGCTGCGTATATTGTTAAAATTAAGACGGCTATAGATTGGCTTTGTCTCGCACAGGCGTACGTGGTGTGCACTTTAGGCGGCGCCGGCACGGTGACTTTAAGCTTCCTCAGTTTGGCTCTGCTGCAAGCTATCGCTGCCGTGACGCTCTCGATGCTACTGAGACACATTAAAAGGTACATTGTCGTGGGTAAGTGATCTCTGACCTGATAAATTTAACGATAAGCGCAGGGTCGGAACCTCCGTATAAATAAATGCGCGAGAATAAAATGATCTCGGGATGATCTCAAGTTCCGAGTCGACCCTGTCAAGCGAAAAGCAAATCGCGGACCAAAGACAGCCGAGGGTTCCTGTTCCAGTCGTGGGTTTCGCCTTCCACGCTTGTCTCCTGCTCGTTCTGCTCACCTGGAGGCCAACGGGAGACGACCCGGCTCTTTTCCACGTCATATCATCTGCTTGGGGCGTTTGCAACTCCATTTGGGAGACTCTGATACGCAGTGAGTATCGGATGATCTACGTTCGAGGGCGCATCGCGACTGATCCTCCGATCCTCCGAAGAGGCACGGGAAAGATAAGAGTCAAACCGGAAATTACTCGTTAATCCCTTGCCTCTTCGAAACCCGGCGCTGGTCGTCGCTTGCGCGGGTATCCCACGAATTCGTTCACGCTCGCGCGGAACCGAAGAGATCGAACGTTTCGCGGCGAAGGATAAAAAAGCTAGGATCTTAGTGGAAATAGCTTCGCTTCGATGTAGCGTCGTGGTAAAAATACTCCTGCTCCCAGCCAAGACGCATAAAGTAAGAATTCAGCGGCGCGTGACGCGCGAAAGAACGAATCGAGAAGTGGCCAAGTCCTGCGCAGAAATAACGAAAATCTCCAGAGAGAGGGCGATACGGAAGGAACCTGAGGAGAACTCGCGGGTCTTTGATTTTTCAGCGTTGGTGATGTCTCTGTATCCAAACGCGTGGCAGGAACCGCTCTCGACGTCGCTCTTCTGGCGTTGGCTCGGGCTGACCCTGGCGCTCAGCTTGCACGGCGCCGTGTGCACCCGTTATCGCGTGCTGGGTCTGGCCGCGACCTTGGTGCTAGCGGTGGTGCCGTATCTGTGGCTGGAGAGCCGCTTGGCGCGCCGCGGCAAGACTCTAGCGCCCTTATGACCGGGCGACTCGACCGCGAGCGAGCGCGGCTCCAGCAGCGTGGAGACCGCGACGGAAGCTAGACACCGGGGTGACTGAGAGCGAGCCGTTCCATCCGGCGCGAGATTGTCGAGCGGGTCGACCGGAGGTGCGAGACGCGGCAGCCGCAGGAGCAGCAGCCTGATGACGCAGCTGCAGGAGCAGCAGCCGCAGGTCGCAGCGCCGATCAAGGTGAAGACGCGACGCAGGGCGAACAGCGTCGCGTTCGCCTGCCGCACCGACTACGGCCTGCCCGACGACGACGACGACGACAACGCCGGCGTGCTACCAAAGCCGCTGTTCCTCGTGGCCGAACCCCCGGAGCAGCGCCGCAGGAGCGCCACCGAGGTCATCGAGGGAGCGAAGGAGCGCGTCGGCGGCATCTTCACGCTTTCGTGAAGGGTGTCGTCGTTGATGGCTGCAATCGCGGCTGATGCGCCAGCCGATGCTGGCTAGCTGCGAGAGCTAGTCAGCTAGACGGTGTCCTTGATCCTCGCGGGCGAGAAAATTGCAAGGATGTGACATCCGGGACACCGAGCGCTGCAATTCTCGCGCTGGGCTGTTCAGCACTCGCCTCGGGAGAGAGTTGTCTCTATCCATCTACCTCTCTCTTTCTCTTTCTTTCCCGCACGAATTTGGAGCGAGGACGGCGACGATCGATAGACGCTTTAAAGCTCTTTTTCTCTCCCTCTCTCTCTCTCTCTCTCTCTCTCTCTAGGCGCGCTTAAGCCGCGATTAATGAGGGCAGCTCCTCTCAAAGCTGGATGGAACGGCTGTATATATGCTGTATATATACGGACACTACATACACATACATGTATGTACATATGTGTACATATATGTATACATGCATTTTCCCGCTACGGTGCGATCGATGCACACGACTGAGTAGCAGGGAAACAACGTACGCGTGTACGTGCGTGCGTGTGTGTGTGCGAGTTACGTACGTCGTATTCCAGTATCAAGCGTGCCGTTTTATATCATTCGGACGAATCATCGTTTGACGTAACGTCGAAATGTACCTGATGTCTTTCAAGCCAAGTCACACGGAGTATAACAGGAATCCCCGCTCCTCGCGCGGGACACCCGATATATATATATATATATATATATGCGCATCTCCCCCCTCCCCTCCCCTCCCCGCCCCCCCCCCTGTCCGTCGTAGTTGCTCATTTGCGCTCATTTAAGGGAGCGCATCTCCATTTCTCGAATGCGAACGATTCCTCGTGATTTTATACAGCGACCGCGCGCGGGACAGCGTGCGTTCGCAGAGATGCTGACCTCGCGACCGGCACGAGCAAAGTCGAAGGGCAGAGATCGTTTGGGGACGAGTGATCGCTAGCGATGACGATTCCAAGTTAACGATCCAAATATGATGCGACTTTGAGGTGAGATTTTTTATAAGGCGATACCTTGACGAGCCGCGCGCGCGCGACGAGGGAGGATCGTCCCTCCTTCGTGGAAGGGCAACCTTTGATAATCTTTTCCGCGGATGAGGCAAACGAGAGTACGCACGCACGAAGAATCGCGGGCTTGGAAAAGCTCCTTCGATCGCGTTGACGACGATGACGCCCCGGGCGTTGGTTGACGTTTGTTTTGTTACGAGTCTTAGGCTAAGCAGGCGAATTGTAATCGCACATAATATTAAGGGAGATTAATAAGTGTTATCTCGTTTAATGTTACAAATATAGGGCGGATCGAACGAATCAGGATTCGAGGCAACATATCATCGATATGCATCATCCGGTAGCAAAGGAGCCTGATTTCCATCTGCTTCCTCTCAGTGGGGAGATGTACATACTTATACATACATACATATATATATATATATATATATATATATATATATATCATTTGTACGATATCATAATGTACCGTGAGCGTGCAATGAGAATGCACCCTTGACGACAACTTTGCGGAGATGCGCAGGCATCTCGGGGACGCTTCCGGCAATGCAATTCCATCTCGTTTCACGGTACGGTTTTTTAAACGCCTCACATACGTGTTTTCCGATGTTCGGGTTAATTGTACTGTACTCGATCGAGACTAGGGATCGCGGGACGATTAAGCAGCCAAGACCGTTCGAGGGTTCGAGGGTCACAAATCTATCGGGACGCAAAAACGCTCGCGGTGTGCGCTTACTTCAGCAATAAATCTGCTCGCCCCCCGCTTCGTCGAGAAGCCGGTTTTCCCGGTGGCCGAAGAAAGGGTGGGTGGGAGGGAGGGATGGGGAGTCGGGCGAAGAACGTTTTCTGTCCTAATGTGAGGCGCGGAATGGGAGTATATTGTCAAGTGACGTTGAGAGAAGGCATATTATATCTGTATTTCACGAAATAATAAATATTATCTTATTTTATATCGATTGACGTTCTTCTTCTTTCTTTTCCCTTTCTTTTCTCTCCTCTTAATTTTCACTTTCATGCGTTTCGCAACGGCGGACTTGGCGGAAGTCTCAATTCCGGCGAACCTCAATTCCTATCCAATTCCTAAGAATGTCCCCGACGAAGAAGCAAGCACGCTCGACCGTCCCTCCGGAATCGCACACGCACTCAATTCTCAATTCTCTTGTTTGTCCCTTTTCCTTTTTTACATGTAAAGCCTTGGGGTTACTTTCATCGTGTTTATGCAGATCGCTCATATGCGTTTTTGTACTTTGTGAAATAATGTATTCGGATAGATATCGAACGTTTGTAGCCATTGTTGCATTCGCGATCTCCCTCGCACGCTTCTTAACATTAACTTAACGCGTGAAGCTGTAACAGTCGAGAATTCGGAAACGAATGGTCAATGATCAAGCCTAGAGGTGCTCTCGTTGAGCGAAACGGAAAGATCACGAGGAAACGAAACGGAAAAGAGCATCAACGAGATTGGCTACAATTCTTTCAACGCAAAACTACTGGAGGTTTCCACTCAAAAGGACAAGAATCTGTCGTGCGCCGCTCGAGCGGTGGCGAGTAAAACTCCAAGTTTGATTAAGCCGTTACCCGTTCGAGTATCCGGACGTTTCCAGAGAACGCTCTGATCCCTCGGAATACATCAGTCTCGCGCTTTGACTTGAACTTCCAGCGGACGACATAAATGTAACTAGCAGAATCCACACATCTATTACACGTCTATATATAATATGTATAACGTGTATGTGTATATATATATATATATATATATATATATATATATATACGTTGATATTGTCTACCTAAATTATTGTCAGCGTCTTACGTTTTACGTCGAGATTGCGAGTAAAAGCTCGCGTTTGCGAGAAGCGCGACGGAGCACGGCGAATTGGGCGACCCCAAGAGAGGTCGCGAACTCGTCAACTTGTACGCCCCCGTATGGCGTTCGGGATCCCGCACGCATGCAACACCCGCACGCACGCACATACGCACAAACGCACCCAGCACACGGAGACAGATGGTGACTTAGCTATTAGCCCGTGTGTAACTTGTAACAATGCCCCTTTATTTGTTTCTTCACCGATTGTTTCTCTTTCCTCTCGTCTCTCCATCTCGCATCGCCAGCGCATTAACATATGATTCACATACAAAGATTTTTCTCTAGATTATTCGCTTTAAACCACAGCTCTAAACCTCTCCATCCCTCTCTCGCAATCGATCGATGCCACGCATGCGGTGCGTCCCTAGCGAAGCGAATAAATACTCTACACAAACATTCGTTTTTTTAGATTATTACAATTATATGTAGGCTACATGTACACTCGAAACATAAAACGCTCTCGCACAATGTATATAGCGGAGGTGGTCCGGAT
This sequence comes from Eciton burchellii, assembly GCA_020341155.1. Taxonomy (NCBI): domain Eukaryota; kingdom Metazoa; phylum Arthropoda; class Insecta; order Hymenoptera; family Formicidae; genus Eciton; species Eciton burchellii. Next base: position 315,338 of record JAHMML010000005.1, read on the forward strand.
GGGGCTGGGGATGGGGGGCCGAAAAAAAGGGAGGGAGGAAAAGGGGTAAGAGATCACAAATCGCTGTACTCGCGCGCGCATCGCCCGGAAACGATGCGTTTGAGTATCTGCTGTCGCGATATGCCGTGGGCTCGATGTTCCGGATGAAGGATGATATCCGCGCGGCACACCGACAGTCGCGAGTACACGAAATAGAAATACTGGCCCAAGGAATATCGGAATGCGCCGCGGCGGATCCGCTCCGGCGACACTCGTGGAGCATTATTGAATCGTAATCGTAATCGCGATGTGATCGCGCAATGACAATTGCAGACTCGCGGAGTCCTCTAGCCTCGCGTCGCGAGCAAACGATAATACTGAATCGGGTGTGAATGGGGATTACGAAATTGGGCGATCGTCTATCAACTAATCTTGCAGTGGATACTTTAGCGCGTAACGGATAAAAAGAATTTGTTAATACTTAAAACACGCGATTCGAATCGCGGCGTAAATCTGCTTGTCCTAAATCCTAAATCGACTCTCCTCCATCTCGATGATTCTCCCGAAAAAGAAGGGAAAGAAAAAGAAAGAAAACGACGAAGGATGGCAAAGTGCAGGAATCGTACACGGTTTATCGATCATGTTCGCGCGATTGCGCCGTACGTTCCTCCAACGGATTACCCTGCGAGAAGCAATTTTAGGCTGAAGCGAAGTGGGACTGACTAACGTCTCGTGTACGTGCGTTGTATTTGTATGCGATTTAGCTATGGCTATCAAGATATCACAAAAGAAAAATATACTGCGTTTCCTTTCTCGTTAGATCTCCCCGGTCCTCGTTATCGCCATGTCAGCCCAAGATTACTTTCGTATCGCTGCACATGTGCGTGCCTACTTCTACGAAGAACGACTCTGTTTCTCACGCTTCGCGCTGTCAAAAGCAACTTCGGCATCTCCGCGCTTCGCCCGCTAAAACGATCCTAAATTTCATTTTATACTTTCATCCTGTTATCTCGTCGCATTCCCCAAGAGCCACCTTTCGCGTGTTACTTCCTCTCGCCGAAACCATTTCTCCATTCTCTCATACACCGTTAAAAGGGCTTACCGCTGATGTCGCGCACGCTGATGGAACTGTCGCGTGCTCGATGCAGCCGCTGATTTCTTATTGATAACGCAAGACTATACGTACGGCTCACTTGTATATACGCGATATTGCTCGCGATATTTTAAAGATTAATTGCATTTTCAATGTTTTGTGTGTGCGTGCGCGCGCGCGCGCGCGCGCACGTGTGTGTGTGTGTGTGTGCAAATGTAATGCATGTGAGTGATAACATATTGCGATTACAGTCAAATATTTACGCGCGATGCGTTCTTCGTTCCTTCCTTGTTTATTATTACAAATACTATGGACACTGAAGACGATATCATGTTGACACGAATCATAAATAATCGATGCGTGCGCGTATTTATGTACATATGGAAAATATTCCTAGCGAGATTCTCAAAAAGAAGCTAAAACATGAAAGTAACGCAAGCGCATGTTAAAATCAGGATTCTCGTTTCGCTCCGATCGTTGTCGCGTTCCGCGACATCGAGAAAACTGCCGATCGCAGTTGCAATTCTTTAATATCATTCAAAGGCGCGTATCGCAGGCGCGAAGAGATTATCGTTAATTTCAGAGTTGCTCCGATCGAGTCGAAAAGGACCAAAATCGCCGATAGCCTCTGAATCTCTCGGCTCCCTTTCTCAATTTACAGCCACGTGAAAGCGCGCACTTTCGCGAGTGAAACTGATCGTGGCACGGCAGTATCTCTGAGGAGCGAAACGAGCAATGAGTATCTAGTTCTATCAGCAGCCTTGAGCATCGATACACTCGACAATGTAACACCGAGGCGATTTTTAATGGATAACGTTACGTATACCCTTGCGCAAAACTCGCGCGTATAATTGTATGCGTGCCCGCATCGCTCCCTCCCTCCCTCCCTCTCTCTCTCTCTCTCTCTCTCTCTCTCTCTCTCTCTCTCTCTCTCTTTTGAATACCACAGTAACAGGTCCGTCAAGTTACTTTAATCAATTATTTCAATCTGCCCATATCGAGGTCTTTCTCAGGAGTTTTCAATAATTTATAACCACTACTTAAATTTGATAGTTAAAATTCTGTCTGTGTGCAACTAAACGGATCGACTGTTCAAACCGGAGTATAATTGCCCTTGGGTTTGTAAAAGATTTTGCCGCGCACTATACGTCTCGTGAGTTCACTCAGCAGCAGGCTCTTTTCCTTCTTGATCTTTGTCAGTATACCACGATTTTCTTGCGCGCGCCGTGACAAATACGGCAGTACCTCCTTAACCGGTCCGTACGGGATGTACTTGTACGCGGAATAACCAGATTGACCTGTAAGGAGAGTCGCAAGAGTCGTATGTTTTATTTCTCGTCGCTTGCTCGCGTTGGAAATTACATCGCGCCTAGCGCAGTTACGTACCTAATGGAAATGTTATGTAGTCGCACATTCCTAACAGTTGACCGAAACAGATGACCTTATCCTCCGGTGAGATTCCGATTTCTTTCATCCTGGAAGAAAAAAATCATACGTTTACGTACTCTGCGTACGCGCGGAGGAAAAGAGACACGCAAGACACGCGCAAGACACTCACTTCTCGATCGCGAAGCGCACGGTGTCCTCGTTGTGCGACGCGACCATAATCCCAATTTTCTTGGGATCCTCTCCCTTGTCCTTATACTGTTTCATTCGTCTGAGGCATTCCATGAGCGTCTTGTGATAAGACTCGGTGGTCGCCTCGTACGTGGGATTTGTGGGATCTGGATAACCCATAGCTGCCGCTCTTGCCCTTTCCTGCATGAGAAGGACTCGTTACTCGGTGCGGTTACTACGATTCGAGTGCGAGTCAGTGGAAATGTCTACCAACCTGTTCGATGTAAGCACCGCGAACGATCTTAGCACCGAAATAAAAGTTTTGACGCTCCGCTTGTTCGAGGTCCGTTTTCACTTCATTATACGCATCTTGCAGATACGTCTGGTAAGTGTTGAATACCACAGCCTAAGAAGTAGACCGACATTTGGCAGTGAGAATATGATTCACTGAAAAGTAGCTAAGTGATAACGTCGCGATCCTCTGAGAACGTTAGGGCTTTACCTTTTTTGTGTTATACTTGCGCATCATCTCCAGCGTCAGGCGGGAAATCGCCGGCTGAAAGTAGGTTTGTTCGGCGTCAATCATGATGCGAACGTCCAGACTGTCAGCCACCTGAGATACAGGAAATTAAATTATTGCTATCTTGTTGTGGGACGACATTAGGGCGCCTCAATCGCATCACGCATACCGAGACGATATTGTTTAGACGCCTGATCATGTTCCTGAACATTTCTTCCTCCTTGGACGTAAGCTGCGACATTAGCCTGACCATTTTACCGGTCTTGATATCAGGTACTTGGAAGGTTTCGCTTAGCTCATAATTTTCGTCTAAAATACCGCTCCACGGGAACAAGTGAATGACACTGCGTGAATGAAAATATCCATGTCATGTTCATCGTCGTGTGCCGCTCCGTGTAAGTTTCTGTGTAAACGCTGCGCGATTTCCGCAGATTACACGTACCCTTCCTTGTCGGCCTGAATCTTTTGCAGGAACTTTTGCACCGATGCCTCATCTTTTATGTGTGCCTCCTCGAATTTTTTCCTGATATCATCAGGTTTTACGTGATGAGCCAGAACGGCACCCTCGCCGCCAACCACGTCCGACATGTACTGCCGTGCGCGCATGATCACCTCCGACAGTTGCAGCTGAAACACGTTTCGTTTCGTTAGCTGCCGATTTGAAGTTACGGAGAAATAGAATTACTTATCGAAGTAAAGCTAAGAAGGAGATAAGAATGATAAGAATGAAGCTTTTACCAGAAGCTGCGGCCGACCAAGCGCCGTTAATTTCACAGCAGTGATGCCCATTCCCATCGAAGCACCTACAAAGATACACTGCGCGTTACATCTTTCTGCGCCAATCGTTTCACCTTTCGAGATTCGAGTGATCGAGAATGAAGCGATGCGGGAGAAAGTTTCGAGGAAAGGAAAGGATACATGGAGGCTTACCGACATGGGATTCGATTTGGTCGTGAGTAGTGATATTCCGAGAAGGATATTTCAGCTGGAGACTCTTAAGTTCGTCCTCTACAAAAGTGTGCCGAGTTTTTCTCTCTTTTCTCTTTTTCTTTTTCCCCTACAATCTATACTCCTACGATCCAACAATAATACATTGAGCTGTTGATGTTTTATTCATTAATTTTTTATTAGACATCGAGTTGTGACACAACTCGTGACACAAATGTTCTCCGTTTCAGCGACAAATGTTATGTCACGTCAGATAATTTGGAAAGCGCGAGTGGATGATCCACACGCGTCACGATATTTATAGCCGACTGTGGGGGACTGTGCATTTCTGACCCGCGGAATTTCTCACCGTCAAGTCGCTGGCTCGAGACGACGACTTGACGGCGAGAACCTGTGCCCGTTTCTCTCCTCTCTCTCTCTCTCTCTCTCTCTCTTGTAACGCTCCGACAACTTCGTATTCTGTGGATACATGGCTAGATACATGCTACTGCCACCGGGAAGGCTTTCGCGTCGACGGGAATCGAAAATTCACCAAAGACGCCGAACGATCTTGCGCACGTCTTCGTGACGACCTCGCGCGTCCGTCATCTATTACGTCATTATGTTCCTAGGAACAGCGCCGTTATATTAGCACAATTAGCAAATCAGATTATCTTAATCGCAATTTCACAGTGAATTAATTGAACTAATCTTCTCTATCCCATCTTTGATCGCAGTCGGACGAACGGACGAACGGAAGAGCAGAATCGGATATCGAGAAGGATCGAGCTGTCGGGTCAGTCGAAAGTAAAATCCGTGACTCACTCGCCGCAGCCTCCAGACACCTGATAAAAATGTCCATGTTTCGCTCGCAGGACGCTTCGTTCAGGTAGAAATATGTCCTGGCCGACGACACCTTGTATCGCCGATCGGCGAACGACTTTTCCACGTGATACTTCTTCAATGGACCTTCCCTCTTCTCATCGCCCGCTTCGGACACCGAAGCTCTGAAATGAAGAGACGTTAAGCGTTCGCTCCGAGATTCACAACGTCCGACCTTCCTGATTCATTGCGTTGATGATGAGACGGTAATCAGATTTCCTCACGCGCGAGGATAAAAGTAAACGAACACGGACGAGGTTGTCGCGTTGGCCGAAGAGCGAGCGAGCAAGCTTGAATCGCGGACTTGAATCTCATACTCTGCCAAAGTGAATTTCAATCGCGGAAAGGCTCTCGCTTTCGATCGCGAGAATTGTCAAGTTTGCGCGTGAACTTGTCAAGTTCGACGTGTCGATGATACTTACTGCACCTCGCGTCTCTCGGCTTCCTCCTGCGAGATGTCCTCCTCGACGGAATAATCGAGGATCGGCTTGACGCCAAATTGTCGCAGTCTGTCCAGAACGGGAGTGATCTGCACCTCATCTTCGCCAGCGACGAAATGACCGTAGAACGTTGCCTTCATGAGCTTGGTGAAGAGTCTCTCGCCCAGTAACATCTTGGTCAGTTTCATAAACTGTTTGCAATTAAGAATTCAGGTCAGACGCGCCCCGCAAACGGATCGAGCAAGTTTTAGAGAATGAAGGAACGTGACGCGATCGTAGCAACGCAAACAAAGATGTAAAAATTAAGTTACTGCTAATTCATCAAAACTCATCCTCAAGCTCGACGCAACGTTACGTAACTGAGCGCAAGGTCGCAGGCGGTGCGTCCTCGCCACGAAAGTCTCAATCGTGTTCAATCTCGTTGCTCGTGCGAACGTGTTGCGCGCAGAGAGATGCAAATGGTCGAGACGTTGAATCTCGATGAGCAAGCCACGCGTGCTAGTGACAATGCGGACAATTAGGGCGACGTTAGTTGACCAACGAGAAACGAAGAGCAACGTTAATCGACGTTCTCGGCGCTACAATAATCTACACGTAATCAACACGCGATGATGCTGCCAATCGAGTATACCCTATTAAACAGGCATGAAGAGCAAAGTGCCGTTTTATCGAGGCATCAAATCGCTGACCAATGTTCTGAGCGTTATTCTGCCGCGCCGTTATCGCATTCCTTCGTTTACGCGCCGCTCGTATCGTGCCGTGCCGGGGAGAATTAATGCAAATACGATTATTGACGGACAAGCGACAAGAGGAAATTCCGCGATTAGTCGCCATCGCGGGGATTCGGCGCGATCGAAGCGGAAACGATCCGCCAGGCTGATAGATGCGGCCAGGCCGCTGATTGCGACCACATCGCGCGCCCTATCGATCCGCTTGGCTTTCGTCAGGCGAAATCGTACAAGTAAAATTAGGATGCTGCGGGACGACAGCGCAAGGGCTGGTCGATTCTAATTTTACCGGGTCGTTTATAGGATTTCGCCATCGAGAAACTTTTCCCTTCTCCGTTCCACTCGGATGCGAGCCTGTTGCGCGCGTTTGCGATCAACAACGGACTCCGCCGTCCATTCCGTCCCCAAATTGTCTCCGACGAAAAGCTGATCGTTAAATGCAGGCTGCCGATTGCAGGATGCGTCTCTTACGCGAGCGTGACAAAAGGAGCAATAAAACGAGAGAGTCGAGAGGGCACTCGACTGCAAATTCTCCCGGGTGATAAAACATCCGTACACACAAGCGGACAGCTATGAGCAGCTACGGACGACTGTATCATAACGCTTGACAATGTGTACTTAAGCGCGTTATTGTTATGTTCGCCAAACTCGACGGTCTCTTGAGTCTCGGCAAAGTTTGCCAACGTAATATATACCTATTGATAAGCGTAAACAGTGCGTATACACACGCAAACCGCTCGATAAACTCTGATATCTGCGGACATATACGGACGGATACGTTACAAGGTGATCGCACGAGCTGTCGATATGTCCCTATTTCTAAGATATCTAAAAATCAGCGTGCGGCTGATTAATAGGATCCATCTGCCGAATAGAGGATCTCTCTCTCTCTCTCTCTCTCTCTCTCTCTCTCACTCACTCACTCGTCCGCGAGATGATTGAAGAGATAGCAGCCCAGTGGTTTTATCATTCCGGCAGCGCGTTGCGCGATCGCAAGATTGATTGAAATCGTTCCGTGCCTCTTCGAGCAGCTCGCACTCCTCGAAATATCGTCTCGCGATGGCGTTGCGCGATTATCAACAGCTGTACAATCTTACCCTTCGAATTTCTGTTCTGCTTAAGCGCCACGAACGGCGAGCAGTTTCAGTATGCTACGACGAGTACCTCGACTAATTCGAATTATATTCGGATTTTATTTTAAAGGAGGAACAAGAGAGAGAGAGAGAGAGAGAGAGAGAGAGAGAAGGCGAGGGAGGGAGGTATCGGGTGTAATTATGAAGGTATTTCCGCGTAATTCCGTCTACTTTAAAGAGAAATGCATTTCTCATTAGTCACACGGGTCGTTGAACTATATTGTCTTCGGCGTCTCATTGTAGGCTCAGATCGTATGATGTAATTGGAGAACCAGGCGATACCACGATAATATGATAATACCTATTGCGATTCGAGCTGACGATTGATCTAGAAAAATTCCTGACTGCAAACAGCTCGGGGGCCTACCTTGAGGCCTCGATGCGCCATTACAATAACGCCAGACACATTTATTATTTTCACTTGGTGATTCATGCCGCGATGAGCGACGCGCTCGTTCCTTCGAGCTCGAATTATCGACCGAAAGATCGAACGGGGGAACGATGGCGCGTGCTTTCGCCGTGCTTTAGTCGTTTATCGGAATCCGGAAAGAGCGCGCGATCGCGCGCATCCTTCCGAATAGCACGAGGACGGCCTCGACTTCCTCGATGAGGGAGCGAAAGGTATCTCGAAAAGGCGATGATCGGCGAACCGAAGAACGCCGGCTATTATGGGCATGGACGAGAATGCATATTTTAAATATCCTCCTTTCGATTTGTAGTATCCCTCGCGAAATCGAGGTCGGAGATACCACGAAGCTGTTTGAAACGGCTGTCGTCATTGCGGAAGCCCAAAGTGACCCGGAACGCCGCGCGGAATTTGCCGAGTCTATCGATCGGCCGAGCGCTAATCCATCCGCCATCCCTGGCATCGCAAAGCTGCGCAAGGAGGCGCAAGCCGTGCGAACTGGATAGCCTTGGGATTACTTATCGTTAGCAACCGATCGACCGATCGACCGACCAACCGAACGATCAACCAGTCGATCCACGCGCATTCGCGCAGGACACCCTGTATAATTGAGCGCGCGCGCACTCGCTACGTCATGCTGTGACACGTGTGTCCGCATGGCCGAAATCCGGGAGTGTCAAGAGCGCGCGGAAATTTCTAGAACGCGCTCTGATCCAAGCAAACGGCCAAGCGGCGCGCCGCGCGCTTCCGAATCGGGAGCACAATGCAAGGTGATGCGGCGGCATCGGAAGCTCGCGAAGGAGTCTGAAATAATATCTCGGATTGCGAGATGAGGCTCCTGCTGGAGGGGGATTTATTTATTTGTCCGACGAACGATGTAACTCCGCCACACGTGACGATGTTGGACAATTCGGAATCCGAGAGCGAGATCCGAGCGAGAACAACGAGCGTTGGCATCTCCGATTGGAACGATTCGAGGAATATCCGCTCCGGCAACCGAAATCACCTCCTAAAATGGACTCCGGAAGGCACTTGCGCTTCTACGCGCTCCAAGTGGTTGATCGATACGCGAGTCCCGCGAGAAACGAGAGCAGCAGACGCAGTGACGCCCGCGATGCGGAGCGCGATGCGTCGCATAACCTCGCGCGAATGTATGACGATTCGCGGCAGATTCGCGCCGATTTCGATTCGTACGAATTCGACGAGCCCGACATCGGCATCACGCGCACGGCTCATGTCCCACTTCTTCCGTCCGTTGTAAACCGCGCAATGCGCGGGGCAACAACCAAGGAGGAAGGAGGAAAGACAGGAAAACATTCTCGATTTGAGCACGACACCGACGATCGAGATTACGATCGATTGATTACGACGCTCCAATAAGGCCCTTTGCCCGTTTGTGCACGAAGGAGCACGCAAGGATTGCGTGCATTTACGGGAAATATTAACAAATTAATTTCTTGCTTCCCATTTCAAGGCGATGATTGGATTCAAATATCCAGATCGAGAATGAGGAAGACTATTTGATTGCCCTTTTGCAAATAAATTTCAAATTTCAAACTTTGCAAGAGAAGCAAGAGATTAATTTGTGCATCTAAGCGGCGCGAAGAAACGCCGCTTAGTCTGGCGCGTTGTCTGAGCGAGGTCTGGCCCGAGAAAGCGAAGGAGTCAACGTTTCCACTAGGTCAGACCAGGTCAGGTTCTCATGGTGCCGAGAACGCGCGACATCGAGCGCGGCAGTATCGGAGCGCAGTTCCCGTCCTTTTCCTGCAGTTCTCGCTCGTTCCGGACGATCACGAAGATTCGCATGGCGCCACACGCGAATCCATCTCTCGGTTTCTCTCATGATTTTGGAACTAATTTTGGTTGTTCCGAAAAATACCCCGCATCTCTTTCGATCGCTGTTTCTCTTCTCTCTCGATCCGCGGGAATTTGAAAATTAAAAGAGATCAAACTCAGAAAGACACGTGACGCAGTTACATCTCGGTCAGCGATGACTACATCGTTAATGACTAACATTAAGAGCCATTTTATTAGAATAAAAGCCGGTAAGGTAAATGCCGGTGCCAATCGTCGGCACGAGAATCGCTGCGGAAAACTAAAGTGTTTCCTCGTGACATTTTTGCGGCCTTTAATGTAATCCATTAAAAGCGCGATCTCGACCTCTAAAGCTTCTCGGAAAGCTTAACGTCATTCGGAAATGATTACATCGCGGCGTAGAGAAAAAGTATCGTTGGACGAACGGACGATCGATAGAGAAGACGGGGAAAAGGAAAGAAACGTTCCCGTCGAATCGATTAACGAAGATCGCTGTTTCTCGGAAAGAAACATTTTCCGGCTGACATTACTGTGAACGTTTTCCAATCAGTGTCGGGAACGGTGAATTATGTCTTGTCAAGTGACCGAAATGTTATCAAATGACGTAGCGTTTACATCCGGTAGGATGATTTATCGAATGATTGCACGAGCGAGTCACCGCAACGAATAATGCGGTCGATAGACTGTACGTAACGAATTTTGTGTTACGTAAAGTTCACTAGACAGACGCTAGTTATATATAGCGATCTTATCGCTCAGATCTATGTAAGATCGAGATCTTGCGATGTACGCGTATCAGATTCGCGTTGGAATCTATGATGGAACGCGGAATGATCTCGTTTATAAGAGCGAGAATTTAAGATGAGCGAGTCCCCCCCGCCCCCCCTCCCGCTCCTGAAATCCTTCTACGATCGCCGCATTTTGTCATCGAATGCCGTGAGAGAGAAGCAGGTTATGTACGATGCCTTCAGAAGGCGAGCGAATAATCTCTGCGACTATTAAGTCTATGATGGATGTGACACTCGTAACGTCTCGTCGTTTGCGAAAGCAGTCGAATGTTTATGTCAATTAAAAAAATCGTTAATCATTGTTTTTGCCGTGTTATGCCGCTCCTCGCGTGAGAAACTAAGATAGTCGGATATTGCGTGTAGCAATTAGAAACGTGAGTACAATTCAGGTACAAGTCAGGTACATTTAAACTTACAGAAACGCCATCTCGTTTGTCCTTCCGAAGACAGTAGCTTAATTGTAAAAAAGACACGATAGTTGGGCAATCGTAATAACCATATGCCCCTGATACCGCGAATGATGGCGATTTGCCTTTACTGGAAATCACGGCTGATTTAATTTAACAGCAATTTTAACAGCAACAGCAACAGGATCGAAAAATTAGCACATGCGAAAAATTAATTTTAAACGGGACGAAAGTCGACTGGAATCCTTGAGGTTTCCTTGACAATGGGTCAATCAGGGAAATTTCACAGCGATGCTAAAATATATCGTGCATCTATCCTTAGAAGAGCATTATGTAATCGCTGAATAGCGGCAGTGGCAAAATTCCTGGGTCGATCTTGCAGCAGCGTGTCCGGCAATATTGAAATCAATAATGGCACGTTGTCGTCATCGTCGTTCGGCAAAGCGCTTAGCGTGCACGAGAGATGTTACATAAGCTTCGTCGAAACCAACGGATCAAGAATCGCCAGCCGAAAAATTCCCCCATTATCGCGATCATGATTCAATTACCATCACGTGTTTTCACGTGTTTGAGGAAGCGTGTGTTCTGGTCCATCGTATAGATAAGCTGATAGATAAGCTGATTGATTGATGGCGAATTGATTATATTTGATAAAACGGAGGACAATTGCTACTTGAAGATAGACGAAATATCATGCGAGATTTTTCCATGCGTTTGAAATGAAAATCGACGATCGAAATCGAGGAGACTCGATTTCGAATTAATAAACCTCCGCGATCCATCTCGAAATAGATATCTCTCTTTAGAAGACACGGGCGAGGCCTCCTCGGATAATTCGCGACAAAAGGAAAACAACTTGAGCGGAATCACTGTTACGTCGACACGATCGATTATTAGTTACATACAAATTAGTTTCTTGCTCTTCCGTTTCAGAATTCTTTTAATAAAAGAACATTACGAGACTTTGGTCTCGATAAAATGGTCTCCATTCGATGATCCTAGGCCAGTTATCGGACGGCTGACGGCTACGATAGGAACTTGATCGTTTTAATTGTCTTAACGCGTTATATCGATCTGCCGATTATCGATCAATCAACACGTGCAGCTTATCGCGATAATTCGGGTTTCCTTAAATATGAGAATACGCGATCGTAACGGAATCGCGATCGTGGTAGATAAAATAGTTTATCTACCGATCCGTATTTTCCGATAAAACCATCGATGCTTGATGATCAAAAGCAAGAGATTAATTTGTATACTTAACATCAAGCCCGTTACAATGCGACCATATGTCGCATGGCGTAATTCATACATCTGCGGGACTTGCTATTTGTTATTAAGCCCGATTAATTAACGTGTTTCGTTTAAATTAATTATTACAGTCGCAAAATGACGAGAAAAAGATCATGCAAAGCGTTATGAATACGATATAACGATATAGAATGTGACATGCATGCATCTGATTAATCGAGATGATTAATCAGATAACATTAATTAGATAAAGACTCTAGATAGCTTCTCGTATTGCATCAAACTTCAAGCATGTACAAGTATGCACCTGCGACAGGTGCATGCCGTTAATGCGATTCTCCGAGCATGAGGACAATGTCGTTGCCAACTGTCGCTCGCTCGTCGCGCGTTTATGTAAATCCTGCGATCCGTGCCAAGTATTGTTCAATCAATTACGAGAACGCTGGAATATCGGGCCGAAGTATCGTCTAGATTGTTAGTTATCCGGGATAACTAACTAAGGCTCGGCAATAGAGAGAAACGCTCGATCGTTCTCCAGTGATCAGGCAGACGATAGAGTCAGACTTCTGTAAGCATCGCAGTTCTCGCTCCCGGCGAGAACGAGAAAATGCCCGCGTTTCGAGGAAGGAAGAAAGAAAAGTGCACGTGCACTCGCAGAGCAGAAGCGAATGATCGATCGCGCTCATGAGGATCCCATCGAAATGGGCTAATTCCGGGATGGCCATCTCTTCTGCGACTGCTATCTCGTCCGCGATGCAAATATAGACGGAAACTTCATTCGGCAGATTTCGGCAGCTTCATCGCGCCTCATCGCGGAGGGCGCGCCGCGCGATCCAGGGTTGGTTACTCCAATCGCCAATCGGGTCCACCCTCTGATCTACATCGTTAGGAGGTTTTCATGGGTTTTCTCACGGGGTTCTCACCTTCATATTGTTCTCCACGATGTACTCGATGGAGCAGATCTGGTAGACTACGTAGGCGCGCATTAGCTCCATGGTGGTTTTGCTCTTGAACGCCGCGATCGGGTCGTTAAACTTCAAATCGAGCGGATCGATCTGCCGTGGCTGCGCTGGCGGCTGCTGTCGCCTGACGTCAGTGGCGGCGGCGGCGGAGGTAGCATAACCGCGTGTGTCATCGCACACCTGCGTAACCAGCCGCAATGATGGTGTCCTCGTCGTCGTCGTCGTCGCCGCCGCCGCCGCCGCCGCCGCCGCCGCTGCCGTCGTCGTCGTCGCCGCTGCCGCCGCTGCCGTCGTTGCTGTCCCCGTCGTCGTTGTCGTCGTTGTCATTGATGCCATCGCCGTTGCGTTCTCCAGGAGGCCGACCGCTGGCAGCGGCGACGCGCCGCATTTCGTCAGCTTCTTGCCGATGCAACATCGCCGTGGTACGTTTCTCAAAAACGCCATTCCTTCGATTCAGCGGACGCACCACAGAAGCGGATGAACCGAAGAGAGGAATGAAGGGAGGAAGAGGAAGAGGAAGAGGAAGAGCGAGAGAGAGAGCGAGAGCGAGAGAGAGAGAGAGAGAGAGAGAGAGAGAGAGAGAGAGAGAGAGAGAGAGAGAGAGAGCGAAAGAGAAAGAAAGAGGAGAGCAGATTAATAAGCGAGGACCGTATCGAACACGACGGCTTTCGCGGAACGGTATTCGCCTTCTCACCGGGATTAGTTTGGCTCTCCTTCCGGTTGACGAACGCAGCCAAAAAGGTAGCAAAAAGGCGGAAAGAGGAGAGAGAAAGAGATAGAGAGGGAAAGAGATGGGAAAGAGAGGGCAGAGGAGGAGGAGGAGGAAAAGGAGGACGAGGAAGAGGAGGAGGAGGAGAGGGAGGAGGAGGAGGAGGAGGAGGAGGAGGAGGAGAAGAAGAAGAAGGAGGAGGAGGAGGAGGAGGAGGAGGAGAAGGAGGAAGAGAAGGAGAGAAGAAAGAGACAAGTCGCGATGATCGACTCACCGACGACGATGCTCGGAGTAAATCGAACGCGATCGAATCCGGGCGGACACAACAGGCGAGATTCTCGTATGAGAATTCCGGCGCGATTCGCGCAAAGTAGATATTCGCCGCCGCTGACCTTCCAATTGCGGCACACACGGCGGCTCTTACGGCGAGTATCCAGTAGCACACGCACAAAAACGAGAATCGCGAAAACGCGGCACAACCGATGGATGACGACGGCGGTCGCGCGTCGTTCTCGTCTATCGTTGTAACACCGGGACCGGGCGAGGCTCGACGAGGGAGGCGCGCGCGAATAATAGTAACAGCAATGGCGACCGGTCGCTATGCTCTCTCTGCTTCGTCGACACGACGGAAATATTGATTTTCATTCGCCGGGTATACCAGATCGACAACGTATCGTAGGTGCCGGGTCCGCGGACGGCTTAAATGTAACGCGCGCCGCGTCGATCAGAGTTTGCGGACCGTCGCTGACGCGCCCCAGTCCCGATTAATGTGCGCGCCGCTGATGCCGCCGCCATAATCCCGCGACGCCGATTGGTGCATCGTGGAGGTATGCACTCGTAGACGCGCTCGTATTGGCCGCGAGTATCTCCGGAAAACGTCGATGATGCGCAGTTGCGCGCAGCGCGCAGTAGCGTTGGCATGAGCTGGTCAGACGTGTGTGTCAATTAAAATTGACATTTCATGGATGTAATTGAAATTTTGCAATTTTTGAAATTTTTGCGATATACATCCCCTTCCCCGAATGAAGCAAATAAAGGAAACCGGATCCTTTCGACGAGACGCCGGGATTATTAAAGAGGAACATAATATTCTAAAGGATGTCCGAATTAAAGCGTGTTTCGAATTAAAAATTTTGCAGCTGCGTTTTGAAGTTAGGATAGAGACATTATTTGGCGCGTGTCCCAATCCTAAATTACACGTTAAAATTCCAAGAGCGGCGCGAATTTTTAAATGCAGCCTGTTCCGGACATTTATATTCGCGGCATCACTTTTACATCGACTTTGCCCTTACAACAAATCTGTATTTGCATATCGAGTATGAAGATTTTCATGAAAAAGTTTCCATTAGTTCTTTTTATTTCGGGATCTGAAATAAAAAATATAATGCATGCACAAATATCTGTGCTGGCAATCTTGTCTTGAATGGCGTCCACGTAGCACGCGGTATCGTGAAACAGCAGGTGCCGTTTTCGCCTGAATATGTTATATACCGAAGAACACATTAAAGATAAATTAATCGAGGGCTTGAAAGCTTCGTACGTGGTACGTAGAGCCATTTGTCCTACCACTTTTATCTCTTACCACTTTTCGTAGTGCCACAGGCATGATAACCTACAATTTTACTAGGACTCATTCTCAAATTTCTTGCCGATTACTTTCGATTCGAGGCTAGATTTCGGAGCGTAAGCCTCGCCGACGAGCGTAAGGAAGAATGCAGGGAAAATTGCAGCTCGCTTTGATCTCTTCCTTTGCCGTTCTCTTAAGATGCTGCATTACTTACCACTCTCACAGCGGAGAGGACAAACCCTCCATGTATGGAGATTACGAGGCACAGCGGCACTGGCAAGAGATCACATTTAATCTACCCTCTAACGACTGGTACATCAATACCACAGATAACCATCTACAATATTGGGGATTAGATTATCCACCTTTAACGGCGTATCATAGTTTTCTGCTAGGTCATATTGCCAGCAGAATCGATCCTTCCTTTGTAAAACTGCACGAATCTAGGGGATTCGAGAGCGCAGAGCACAAGCATTTCATGAGACTGACCGTTCTAATTGCGGATATTCTGATTTATATACCAGCGATCATATACTTTGTAATTAACTTACGTTCGTCGAAAGGTTGTCGATTCAATGAGTCCAACATGTTCAAGTTCAAGAGTCGAGATGCTATAGTCTTGACAGCATTGATTTATCCGGGACTGATACTAATAGATCACGGGCACTTTCAATACAACTGCGTATCGCTGGGTCTTTTTGTCGTTGCCGTAACTCTCATGATGCAAGATTCATTCGTTCTTGGCTCCATCTTATTCATCTCTGCGCTGAACTATAAGCAGATGGAATTGTATCACGCTTTGCCATTTTTCTTTTTCATACTTGGAAATTATACGCCTGGTAAAACAAGATCTTGGTTCCATTGCGTTCGCAGGCTGGCATGCATTTCCGTTACCGTACTGCTAACGTTTTGCATCATTTGGATACCATTCCTCAAAAACAAGGATCTGTTTTTTAGCACGGTGCTCCGATTATTCCCGTTCTCGAGAGGCGTATTCGAAGATAAAGTCGCCAATATTTGGTGCGCGATCAATGTTATCTGTAAATTACGAAAAATTTTTACTAACGCGCAGTTGGGCGCGATTTGTTTAACGATAACAACCTGCGCGGTTCTACCAAGTTGCGTTAAGCTGTATCTGTCGCCTACGAAGAATACATTTGTGATGTCTTTAATCAATTCCGCCCTAGCGTTCTTTCTTTTCTCGTTTCAAGTTCACGAAAAGTCCATTCTCTTAGCCGCTGTGCCGGTTTTACTGCATTTTCATAATGATCCCTTTCCTTGCTTTTGGTTCTTGATCATCTCACATTTCAGCATGTTACCACTGTTCATAAAAGATGAGCTATATCTTGCTTATCTTGCAACAATGATCTTTTATTTCTTTTCCGTTTCTTTCATGTGGCCTGACATATTTTACGATAGTAAAACAAACGGTTCGTCAGGCGTGGATAAATCAAAAATTAGGACACAACAGTACAGGAAAGACAAGTCTCTTTCAAATTTGTTGAAATACAATAAACGAACTCATCTTCTCATTGCATTCTATGGATCCATTTTAGGCGTATTGGTTCTCACTATCGTCAGCAAATTCGTAGAACCACCTAAAAGATATCCCGATTTATTTCCCCTTTTAGTATCAATATATTCGTGTGGACATTTTTTAATCTTCTTTATGTATTTTAATTATGTTCAATTATTTGCGTCAAAGCAGAAGGCTTTTGCAAATAAAGTCAAATGATACTAAATAATTACTGCATATGTAAATTATTATAGATAATAAATATATGTATAAAATAATATACATTATTAATGTTATTTGAAACCAATTGCCGTTGTAATATTTAACATATTTTAGCGCACGTTATGTCACGGAGCCTTCCTTTTTATCTGTTACTTTTTATATACGCTATATGATGCAAGATATGCATTTATGCACAACCTCGAACTTTGAGCCTTTAAAAGTATAATTTTTTTACTTCTGTTTACATTAATGTTAAAATTATGTCTAGTAAGCTTTACTTGCGTTGCTTACAGTACTGCTGGAGATTGGTCTCTGAGTCTTCGTATAGTGTGTTGATTCGTATGATCTCCTTTGTTTAATACTACCAATTTAATAGGAGATATTAAATAATATCAAGTAATCCAAGTATATGTATATATATATATATATATATTTATACTTGGATTACTTGATATTATTTAATATTATATATATATATATATTATAAGTCAATGATCTTATAAGTCAGATCAAGATTTTAACAAAGATCTTAAACTCGAAAGTATAAATATACATTTGACACAGGATCATTTGACGCAATATTATACTATTGATATATCTTTTTAATCATTCGATTTTAGAGAAACATCGCAATACGTTGTGTGTTGCAGGAAGTAGTAGATCAATCTGATGGTTGCGGTGCTAAGTTTTCAGTAATTGTTGTCTCTGATACATTCCAAGGGAAACCATTATTGGAACGTCACAGGTAATATGTCAGCTTACAAATATAGACTTCATTTTGTACCTTCTCATTTAGATCGTTGATTAATAGATTTTTATATAACTTTTAAATGAATAATGAAAACGTATTATTCTCAGGCTCGTAAACACAATCCTAGAAGAGGAATTGAAAACAATTCACGCTTTTTCGCAAAAAACATTAACTCCAGAACAGTGGGAGAAAATGAAAACATGATTGTGTATAACTCATTAAATCCTTTTCGTACTTATGAGAATATTGATAACTGACAACCTAGAGTTATCAATATCTTCACATCACATCAGTTATCTTCACATCACAAGTAAAAGTAAAATAGGTATTCATCTTCATTGTTTCCAAACAATCAAAATTTTTCAAAGATGATATCGTTCAAAATATCCACACCCGGCAAAGTGATCTTACATGGAGAGCATGCGGTGGTATACGGGAAAACTGCTCTAGCAGGTAGTTTAGATTTACGTACCACAGTCAGCTTTACTGAACTGCCTGATAAATCGAACAATGAGATCAGAGTAGAGTTCTCTGATGTAAATTGTAGCTTCGTGATAAAAATCGGATCGCTTATGAATTTTTTCTTTAGCGAGGGTTCGATTGAGTTCGACGTGGATTTCCGTGATAAAGTGAAAGAATATGTCACTACGAAGATAGATTTTAACGGTACGCCAGAGTTTTTAAGCTTAGAAGCGTTCGTATATTTGCTCGTTTACACGACTATCAAAGAGCAGATCAAATTGAAACCATTCGATTTGCGTTTAACCACACAATTGACGATAAAGGCTGGTTTAGGCAGTTCAGCATCATTCTCCGTATGTCTCGCTGCAAGCTTCGTACATTGGTCGCATTTGCAAAAAGGTATTGAGAGAGATTTCAATCATGCCGATCTGGAGAAGATCTCGGCATACGCGTTTAGATCTGAGAAGATTATGCACGATTCTCCGTCCGGAATAGACAATAGCGTGTGCACATATGGCTCCTTGATTGAATACCAAGCGGAAGCACCGATATTTATGTTACAAGTACCAAAAATGAAAATTTTACTCGTTGACTCGAAAATCAGCCGCAATACACGAGATCAGGTGAAACGAGTGGAACGATTAAGGAAATTATATCCCACTATTATTGAACCCATCCTGCACGGTATCGACGGTATATCACAGATGGCTCGTGATGTTTTTAAAAAACTGCAAAACATGCCTGAAAATGATGAAGTCACTCAGCAGACGCTATACGAGGAATTAAAGGTACGTCTCTCTATTTCTCGTGAGTTTCATTCACGACATTCAAATATGATGATATGTCCGATATTGCTTCCAAAATTCTTGCGCGCGATTTCTTCCCTTGGCACTAATCACCTCTTCGTATACTTGGCAGACCTTTATCTACATAAATCAGAAATTGCTAAGTGCGTTAACCGTGTCACATCCAAAGCTGGATGCAATTTGCGCGGAGGCGCAAGGTTTCTCCTTCGCGGCGAAGCTTACGGGAGCCGGCGGAGGTGGATTCGCGTACATTTTGCTGCCGCCGCATAAGGAAGAAAAGAACATGGAAATGCTTATACGAGTCTTGAGAGAAAAAGGTTTCAGTGTCATAGAAACCGTGTTAGGTGGTGAAGGAGTCAAAATAGAATAATATGTTATAAAAAAGCCACTAATTCAATTACAAAACGCGGGACATATATATTATAATAGGGACATATATTTGTTAAATAAATATAGGAATTATCACGTTATAAAGATGAAACTAACAATAAAATATTCTCTTATATCGGTAATAACAAGTATTAAATATTATTAAAGAGATATCTGCCGTGATATCGTTATAAAAATGATCTTAAATATATTGTAACACAATTAACCGACTCGACGAACGTACTATTTTTTTTGCATTTGTTTTCACTGAACTTCGTCTGAATTTGACAGACTCAAATTACGTTTGTCTGCCTAAAAAATAATAAAAGAGATTCACTGTTTTAAATTTCTATCCTCGAGAGTCGGTTAATAATGCATTTTAATTAAATTAAACTTTTCACAATATAATTTGAAAAAAATAAAGATTATAAAAGAAGCTTTGTTTTTTATTTTCTACATCAAAATTATATTAAAATGATATGATCTGATGTGTGTGAGTATTTCGTTTCACAATATGTCTCATGATAATCATTTTTTAAATCTGTACGTTCAGACTATTACGGTATTTTATATTAGTACGGTATTCGGTATTCGGTTTAACATTAATACATTTACTGTATATAAATCATCTATATCGTATAATTGCGATGCACCTGAATAAACGAACGAATAAGATTTCATTTAAGACAAAATGGTCTCTACAATGATCATGACTAGTTTGTAATATCAACATACACGAAGAAAATAATACGCATTAAAATTAGATAATAATCAATTGTGCATCGTAGATCTTTCCTAGATCTATATCAGCTTCTAAAAAAAAAACGATCTGATATACGGTTACTTTTCTACTGTCAAAATATATTCGCGTATTTGAATAAACTATATATTATATAATAATAAATGCACTTATATGCACGTATATGTAAATGGAAGTGATAAATTAATCTTTAAAATACAGTCTAAGTCACATCGCTATCTTTACCGGGTAGGTATACTGTTGTCTTGCTGGTGTCGCAGATTGCCATTCATTACAAGATGCTCGCTATCGGAAACACTATCACCGCTTCCATCCTCCGTATTACGCGTCACATTCGGTGCCAGCTGTTTCTCCTCAATCTTCGCTTCGATTATCCACTCATTTATCTCATGCGTGTACATTTTCTTTTGCAAGACTTCTCGCGTTCGTGGTCGTGAACCGATGAACAGAGTGCTTCCACCGACGACCAAGAAACTGCGCAGGTTCTCCAGAGTTTGGAAATCTTCGATTATGCATTGCAATTCATCCCATTTTAATTCCACTTCCTCGTGAAGCATTTTTTCCTCTAAAAAAAGGCAAGACATAAAAGAAGATGTACTTTGTTATTTGAAAGAATTATTGCTCTTGAATATATATTTACCGTCGTGTTTCGAAGTCGATTTTTTATATTGTATTCTAAATCGGAAAGCTTCCAAGAAACTGGATACTACGATAGTCAACACGATCATAGTGACTAGATAAAATATCATGAAATATATCCTCGTATACATGCCGGCGGTAAACGCGTATGCATTCATCTGTATAAACCAATTGTTAACAACTGTCAGTTCAAAGAGTGTCATACTGCTTGCTATAAGATTGTCAAAAGTATTCAGATAATAATATCCTAATGCCGTACTGCCATTGACAGAATACTCGTAGAAATCTTCAACGGTTGTATTTCTGTCGAGATTTTCAAAGAATTAGTACCGATTCAGCTGAATGTGATCAACAAACATAATCCATAATTCTTTCAAAACTGATTAATCCTGATTAATACTAATACTAACTTGCAACAATTGCGCATATCATATCCCGCAAATAGTTCCATTCCGATGATCGCGAAAAAATAGTATAATACCAACATGACGATCGCCGTCGAACACATCTGGGGCAACAGAATCACCAAGGTACCGAAGACATCACGGTAGCGTTTCTTTATCTTGAACAATCTCAGCGTTCTGAGAGGGCGAAACAAAACGAAAAACATAGCTGATGGGAATAAAATGAGGGCACATGCAGCGACCAGGGTCATTATTGATGTTCCCAAATCGAAAAGATTCCAGCCGGAGCTCAGATAACGCCTTATACCGAGAGCTAGTATTTTTGACAGTGCCTCGGCCACGAAAACTATAAATTTATTTGTATATTTTAGAGTACATCCATCTTTTTTCCAAGACGCTTTAATTTTAATGAGACATTCACTCACGTCCACCAAATAGCAGAGTATCCCAACACGCGGCAAACTCGTGGGCTGATTCTACAAGGCTCTTGCTTGGTTCTATGATTCTTATTATCATAGCGATACAGTTACTGGCAATAATTATATCTGCAATATTTACGAGCAATGAAATACGGAGCGTTCTTGAAGGCATGATCATTCGCATGTCTCATTTACTTACACACTAACGTTTCAAAGTATAACCATTTAATGAAGGCGTGCGCGCAAGTACACAGCATCTGCAGGGGCCACCATGTGTTGCGATACCATGGTATGTTGGAGTACTGCAGATCCCACTGAAGCGTCGTAGCATCATAGATAGCTGAGAATTCCTCGCAACTTAACACGTTACTTCCCGATACGTTCATGTGACAAAACATTAAGACGACGTCTCGCATAGCTGTGAAACGCATATGTTGTTATGGATATAAAATTATTTTATAGTCCATTAAACATGATTGCATAGCGTGGATCGTCACGCAATATGCCATGCTGGATAGACACCAGAGATTTTTAAGTAATGATAATTTGGTTATATATACATTTATTCGGAGCATAGTACCGCATCAGGCCTTCGAATTGGCGGAATCGCATTTTGTCAGGATTTTGTTTGGAGACCAAGAGCCTGAAGGCGTGCTGGCATGCTTTTCTTTTGTGCAGGAATAGCTTCTTGAACTTATCGCGTTCGCGAGACGTGAATGTCTCGTTCACCACCGCCAACATTAAGTTCATCATCACGTACAACATGGTGCACAAGTAAGACACAAAGTATATTGCATACCATTTGTTTTGTGAATACGACGGCATCATTACATCTGGAAAGCTGCAAATTGTATCGTTAATAAGCTATATTGTAATTAGTTGCGTCTAATCTCATTTAGATTGGATTATTAATTGCGTTCACTTACTTGGCAGTAGTAAGAAGAACGAACAAACTGACGAAGCTATCTTGCAACGTGGAAAAATTTCTGTTCATTTCACTGAACATATAATAACCCAATACAGTGTACACAGTGATCAAAAAAAAAAGAAGACCCAGCATGTCTAGGATGGGTGGTAACGTGAGAAGTATTTGCCTTATAAATCTTCTTACGCCTCCACAGTATTTTGTGTCTATAAGAAAAATGGGTCTCAAGGCGCGCGTTACGCGAAAATGCGAGGATTGCCGTACCAAGACTGTCATAGCTTCGAGAAACATGATAGCTAACGTGATACACTGAAACAGAAATTGAT
The DNA here is from genome assembly GCA_020341155.1 of Eciton burchellii. Taxonomy (NCBI): domain Eukaryota; kingdom Metazoa; phylum Arthropoda; class Insecta; order Hymenoptera; family Formicidae; genus Eciton; species Eciton burchellii. The sequence continues at coordinate 338,101 of JAHMML010000005.1, forward strand.
AGGGATATTTATGAAAAGTCAATAACCCGTCTTAATTTTCTTCGACGAAATCACGTGTTATCTTCTATTTGAATTTCACGACGGATGTTGCGACATGATTAAAAATTCTTGAGATTGACAGCTGACATTGCATTCGTAGTTCATTATGTAAGTAAACTAATAAGTCATTGCATATTCGTTGCAGTACTTGTTATTCGTCCGAATGAAACGATCGTAATGTATGCATGATTATTGTCTGATGCTCTTATATCATCACATAATAAGCCTGAATAATTATCGGTGGCAAGTGTGTAGACAACTAACTATTCGGCTAATCTGACTATGCAAATATTGTTTTCTATGAACACATGCGTTTTGTTATCGTAGTATGTCTGTTTTCTAAAATGTATAAATTTCAATAGATAAAGAATCTCTTACTTTCAGCATTGTACGTTTGTGTTTCAACATAGGTCCCCAACCAGTCCATCTTAGCTTCAGAGCTAATTCTACGCCAATGGTAATTAAGGCGAGCAATTCTACCGTACCATGTACCCATACTGGTACCTAAAACAAAGCATACAAATGAAGAATCTCAATAGTCAAGTCTCAAATCGTACGTTATATCATGTTAATGTTCGCATGTATAACGTACTTGAAATAATGGCAAAGCAGGTTTTTCTATAAACGCCAAAGATAGCAGGATTAACGAAATCAGTAAATCCAATCCATTGTACCAACTGTTATGGACTAAGAGATATGCCGGCAAATCTTCAGGATGCCTTGGATGAGAATCAAATTTCTCATTGTTTCTGCCTTCCTAAAAGAGTTTGCTTCTAAACAATCGTTGAACAATGCAATTTGATGGAGTTTAAGTTCTCACATGCATTATGTTATCTAATCATTTTATGACTGTACTGTTCAGAAAGAGCGCTATATAGCACTATACAGATAACTCTATTACATAATGATCACATTATGAATAATCATACAGCATATATGCCATAGATTACGATAAATGTTCTTGATAAAGATAATTATCAAGAACATTTATCAATTAAACCGCTGGGTCTTATATATGTATATGTGAATATATATTGAAGTACTCGTTATTATTAGGACTAGTAGGATGTATAATCGATACAATTACCTCTAAAAATATTGCAGCTTTATGATAATTCATTTCCCAGTGCATGTCCATATCGAGAACTGTATTGCGTGCAGCGAACATTACGTTTTCAGTCATACCAAGCGCAGTCCCTGTCTCATTAGTTTCATACTTAATATTCAACTGAGTACTATTAGCATTGTCAAACGAGGATTTTACATGACCCTCTGAGGAAGGGGAAGACAACATAGAGCCATATTCTGCAAAAAAACATGAAATGTCTCGTAGAGCATTAACAAATTTATACTTGTTTTGGAAACGATGTTTCCACATGTTTCAATAGACAATCCGCAATATTACTATAGCAATCATGTGTGTATAGCAATCATTGAAAACATAAGTATTCTATATCAAGAACAAGGAGTTGCAAGTCTCGACGATCGGCGCAAGATTATAATATTACAAGAAACGCGTTGTCTGTAGAAGTGAATAGTCCCTCCTGTCAATATAGTTGCAGTTTGTGGTGCTGTAGCGAAGACCGTTTCGTAACAATGCTATCACGATAGTGATAGACAAGTATCCGGATGGCTCTAGGCTGTTGATGGCTGCATGCTCACTCACGTTTGTTCGAACCGTTCAGGATCTCCTGATCGAGCGGCAGATTCGTATCGTTGTCGAAAGGCTGGTAATCGGCGGCATACTCGCCGAGCCGCGACGAAGACATCGGAGCACGCGTCGCGTCACACAGCTGACGCGTATTGCATTAACTGCACTGCACCGCACTCCGCGCCGCCACGCGATGGGCGCACCCGCTTCCTGTCAACGGTCCAAGGCGTCACGGTCGACAGAATCTGGACGACCCTGACCGCTTGGTGAACTCAGAAATCCCAACACCTCCACTGGGAGGACGGTCGAGTCCGACTGAATGACGCATTGCATGCAGTGGTATATATAGGCGCGCGCGGACGCATAATATACCGCATTCTTACGGTACTTGTACACGCTATGGGGAAACATGGGAAAATTCGCAGTTCCGTTCCGTGCGGACTCGATTACATACTTGAAAATTTTCTTGGCGCGATCTATCGATCGCTCATTTCCCCATCTACTAACGCATTTAAAGGGACGTTTGAAGTTTGGTGGGAAATTWAAAAARAAAMCCCCAMCCCGCCGCTGCTGCTGCCACTGCAGCTGCTACTACTACTATTACTATCATTATTGCCGTCACGTTCACTATCTGACATCTATCGACAAATCTCAGATTTTTCTAGGAGAACGATGTACTAGTGATAAGAATAATCTTTCAATAAAGTTGATTTCTATTATTTTTTATCTAATATAATACGACATTCCCTATGAAATGCGATTAAAAAACGTGTACGCTACTTTTGCACGCATTATGAATTTTCATTATGATTACGTTGCAAAGAGTCACGCAAAAAGTAATTAATCTCGCATGCGGTAACTCCCCCGTACGCAGTATGTAATAAAGACTACAAAAAATACGAGATTCTGTTTTCTAAGAATGGCAGATGTACATTGTTATATATATATATATATATATATATATATATATATATATATATATATTGCATTCCTCGTACATTTATTACCCTCATACTCGTACGATTACGTGTAATCTGTGCATTCAATTGATTGCATGCAATCATACATTCAACTGGTTCTTATCGCTCGCAAATCGAGTACAAACTTTCCAAAGCAATTAATTAATTAGCGAATTAAATACGCCTCGTTACAAAATAATTACTCTAATTATCGATCACTTCGTGATCTCAAATATTACTCCAGATTTATAAATACGAGAACAAATATAAAAGAATATATGGCCATCCATCATCGAATCGGACGATATATTTCCACGAGTATTAAGCTAACAAATATTTCGCTAAGCGATTCTCTTTGCTGTTGATTTCGCTGAAATTTCTCAAATGTTTCTCTATAGATCATATAGATTCTCTATAGATAGATAGATATAAATCTCTATAGATCACTTTTGGACCTTCAAATTCTGTCCCTGCGCATTCATGCATTTTCCTGAAAAAATTAATGGCTATTCGAGATGTTAATTCCCTATACTACGACCTTGATGTTATCGATTGCAAAGTGCACACAAAATATCTATATCCAGTTTATTGCGTTTCACAATTGCAGAAGGCAAGAGTTGCACGTTATACGCAAAGGTTTCATCGATAAAACAGAGTCTAAGCGATATAGAATTACAATATACATAGTCAGTCAATAAGTATTTTTCTTTTTTTTTTTTGCCGAACAATTTAATTGAATATTTTTCATTTATCATAACGTCGTCTTCGTTCTGTCTGGTCGAAATGATTTGCTCGAGGTGATGAATCGAATCATTCACTCCTTATGAGTTCCGTTTGTTTTCTCATGCCACATTGCTAATACATTCATCCATTACATAATATTCCTCTAACAAATCCATCCCTGAATTCTGCAAAACACAAATTCCATTATCCCCAATTGTGATGCAACGTTACTCGTACGAGAAGAGTGTCCGTAAAGAAAAGCTTGAACGATATAAAAAAACAAAATGAAATTGTAGGTGTGCTAAACATGTTGGGATTAGGACGGCACGAATAGATCTGCGAAGTTTGAGTATTCATGGCGATGTCTATCGCGTAGACTGCGTCGACAGCGATCACTTCATCGCCGTAACATTGAACGATGAAATAATTGATATTAACAATACCTATAGCGACCGATTCCAAGATAAATGGCAAGAGGTCCAGACGGATCGCGACATAGTGCTCTTTTACATACTGAGTCAGATCATTTATCCGGACTTTGACACGCCACGACCGGAGAAGTTTGAATCGCCGTATGCTCTGGTAGACAAACATGACGTCATACTATTAAGATGGCAAGGCGGCAAAGCGATTGGGTTTTACACTGTTAAACCTACAGGTAATTATGGACATTGAAAAATGGAATGCAGGAAACTCGAATGTACTAATGCTGATTTCAGGTACGGAAGTATTCTCGACGAAAGAGAAATACGTAATGCCCGTGGTAGACACGGCGTACATCAGATCGGAGTATAGAAATCGAGGTTTCGGCACGGAGATCCTATCGGACGTAATCGCACGCTTTCCGGACGAAGATATTGGTTTTTCCACGCCCATCTCGAGCGGCATGTTGAAAAGTAAATGTCCGATTTCAGGATACTGTTGCATTGTGCCCACGATACTCGTAATGATGAATCCGCTTTGTATAGTTTTGCAGAGATTCCTGAGAGCTCGCAAGGAGTACCGGCTGCGTTTCTGGGAGATCACGGATTGCGATATCGCTGGGTCTCAGCAATTGATATGGTGCCGTTTAAAAAAAAGCAGCCTTATGACGAAAAACAGCTAGAATTTGTATGCCATTATAAAACTCACTGTAATAACTCCGTTCGATACATAAAGAAGAAATTCATCGTATGATACTTCGATGTACTTCAGCACGATATCCGATACATTTTTACTCTCCGACATACATCATAATAAAGAACCGTAAATTCTTCGTATATTCTTTAAATTCCCTAAAAATAGATGAGATTTTTCTGATTTCTGGGCTCATTTCCTTTAACTTTATTAATCTTCAAGCATTCACGATGCTCGAAATTCGATAAAAACTTGCTAGAACTTGAATCGTGGACGCAGACAACTCGGGAAATTTTTATTCATCTTAATATATATATAATAAACGTGGTTTGCGTCCATGAATTATATATACACATACATACATCTCGAAGATGCTCTTCGTCGAGTTTTTTTTTTTTCAATATCGTGTGTGTCGATCAGTTGTTATCGAAACATTATCGATGTTATCTGTTTCGTTTGATTGATTGCTCTCTAGATGTCGCCACAGATGATTAAAATGGAATAATAGTAAAACTCAACACTAATCACTTTATTTCCAAATTCTTTATTGCGACAGCAAATTCTATCAGTCCTTCTTTTTTCATTTATAATTGCAGTACGCGTGACTTGACTTTTTTTTATTATTGACTCGGAAAGTTTTCTATTTTCAAATAAAATTAACGAAATATTAAAATTTTATTTTTATATGACATGCTAATATAAAAGCCGCCACAATGGCATAACAATATATTTGTATATCTGCAATTGTTATATTACTTATTTATGTATGCATACATATTTGGAGAAATACACAAACGCCTGTGTATGTCCAATTATGTATTATCTGTAGAAATTAAGATGAAATACAAGTATACATCTCCTGATAGTTTCCCATATTCCACCGAAAAAAACAGGAATATCTTAATCTTTATTTTATATAAAATACACTTAGATTACTAATTCCATAATGTTACGTACCAGCCTTATTTCAAGTTACTTTTAAATTCGTTCAACAAGATCGATCCTATAACCATTTTCTCACAATTTACACAGACTTCCAATTGGTCTGAATCAATGAATCTTATTGTCACCAATACCAGTGATTTTGATGCCAAAGTGTGAGCAGCAAATCTGTAAACATTTATGATATTTATATATAGCTTTACGAGTATAGCTTTACCCAATCATCAAATAAATCAAATAAAATGTGCGCTTACCGCATGACTTCATCCTCGCTAGATATTCTTGCGACATTTGCAATCTCGAAGACTTTTTGAGAAAGAATGTTCTTGTTGCCAAAATATGCTATTTTCGCTATGTGCTCGTTCATACCTTTCAATTTGGCTTTCTCTGCGTTAAACATGCTCTCGGACAGAATTACAGATCTTATTATCTCCCCAATTGGTGGTTTAATACTGACTGGACACGAGTATTTCTCATCATTGATCGCAAAGTCGATATTAAAATTTGCTGGTTGAGTGGAATCATTAAAATTAACACCCAACGTGGAGGATAATGTGACATTTGCATCAATTGATGGTATACGTGTGAAATCATGGATGAACATTCCCTTTTGCAAATTCTAGGAAAAAAATACAATGTAATTTCGATGTAACAGTAATGTCAAACAATGCTTGTGCAATTACTTACCTTGTTCCCTATTTGGATTTCCTTAATGGCATCGTTGCTTTCATTAGAGAATGTTAATTCGATACTAATCAAATTCGAGCTAACTAAATGCTGCGACCTTGTAAATCTGTATTCAATTTTTAGACCATGTCCCGTGATATTGTTTAACAAAACAGTCTTCTTTAATGAAACGTATGATGTCGACACTTCTCGGATATTGTCTATGATCGTTGTATTAATTGGAGTAAGAAAGCCACCTAGACTAGGCGTCATCACAGGAGTCATTGGAACAACTAAATAAAAGATAAAAAGAATATATGAAATATGTTAATCTCAAAATTTTTACTTTTTATTAAATTAACACTAACTATCATCCAGGTCCAACAGTAAATCAAAATTGCTCTTTGGCTTTTCTTTTACTTCTTTTTTAACAACTTTGGGTTTCTCCTCTTCACTTTCTTGAGATTCACTCTCTTCCTCTTCTTCTTCTTCTTCTTCTTCTTCAGAGTCTGTCTCTTTTCCGCTTGACGATTCAGTTTCGGAATCATCAGATTTTGTTTCACTTTTTTTCCCACTACCTGTTTCAGATTTTTCGGATTCACTCGTGTATTCTGAAGAATCACTGTCCTCGTCTGAAGATTCGCTGGACGAAGAGTTGGATGATTGATTCTCTGATTCTGAATAATCGAACACAGGATATTAATATCATATATTAAAACATTCATAATTATACATTATTATATTTTCACCTTCAGCAGGAGTACTTTCTTCGTCACTATAGAATGGTTTCTCCTTTTCTTTATTTTTCTTTCTCTCCTTTTCTTTTCTATTATGTCGTTCTTCTTTATGCTCTTGTATAATCGGCGGCGCGACATCTCGCACGGATGGATCTTGTGTCATCTCAGGAAAAGGTGGTAACGGCCGATAACCTGCACATGGCATGTCCAAATAATGAGACAAAGTGCCTAATTGATATTCTGAGTCCTTGAATCTGGACGTTAGAGTTGGCGCTGGCTTCGGAGAGAGAAAAATCCGTTTCGCAAATTGCAGAATCTTCTTCGTCGTATCGTTTTCGTCCTCGAAAATAAAGTGTCGTAGAAATCGCGCACGGTCTCTGATATCGTAATTCTGATCATACTTGGCGAGTTGGAAGACGTACTGACAGAATGGTTTTGTTTGCGTCGAATTATTCAAACATAATTTCACCGCCAGATTCAAGGTTTGCAGTTTCACTATGTCTTGCTCGTTCACAAAGCTCTTTGCCATTTTTCGGAGCACATCTGGTGCTATCTTTGGAACTCTGTCGGAATATTCGCCTAAAAGCCACAGAATGGAGGCTCTGGCTTGTGGTACTGTGATGAAATCCATTAACTTCGCCATATGGGCGATTATATCTTTGTGTTCATTCGGCTGTGTTTGTAGGAGCTTTTTTATTACCACAACGCTTTCTGCCACAATGGCCTCTGTTAAGAACACGATAGACATTATAACATTTAATATGACGAATCAAACGTAAAATATAATATAACAAATAAAAGATTTATCAATATGAATATGAAAAAGATTTACCATCTCTATTGCTTAATAACGATACCAATCCATTGAGACATGTATCAGTCACTTCTTTGATGTTACTCGCACATCTGCCGATCGCCTGAATACTAGCACCAACGAATTCTTTGTCACTACTAGAGATATACGTTTGAAATTCTCTTAATATTACACTGATACTGGTTTCAGTTGCCAAGTTCGTCAATATGTCGAGCTTCAATAGTTTTATGTGAGTGGGATCAGAGGTCCGCACAAAAAACGATTTCAAGAAGGGCTCAAACATTCCCTGTCGAACAGAAGATAAGAATAGATAATAAGTATATTAATAATATTATATATGTGTAATGAAAAATAGATTACTAATCTGTCTTACTTATAGCACTATACTTACGTTACCTTTCTTGTAATGGATATACTAGCGATACAATGAAGCACAATGCTTTGCACTTCTCTGTGGCCTCTCAACAGTCTAATTAGTGCCTTTGCAGCAGTCATAACTTCACTTCTGGGTGCCGCATGATGATATAACTGAGCTACCGCCATTACCACAGATGCGTTTCGACTTTGTAACAAAGGTTTCGTATTTCTCAACAATAAACGATGATCAGGATCTAATGTGAACTTTGGTTTCTTTGTATTGGAAGAGTCGGAGTCAGAATCGTAAAACGGTCGATTTTCATCTTCGTCTAAATTCTGCATACATATTCTTTTTTTAAATATTTCTGTCACTTTATGTAGCTGAAGGTAAATTCTTTATCCTAAATCTACCCTAAAGTATTCTCAAACTATACTTACGTCGATATTTGGATTGACAAATTGTGTTCTGGCATATCTAGTAAGCATATTAACAATAACCACTTGGCCCCATTCGTCAACGTCTACCAGCAAATTGCACAATTTCCTATAATTTTTATGAATAAGATTTATTCTTTCTGGACAAACTTCCTCAAAAGCCATAACCGCAGATCCGACCACAAGGGTGGTTTTGTCTGACAGCAATTTTTCAAGAACATTTATCAATTCCTCTTTCTGTTCAGGATCCAATGAATATAATTTAGGAATAGCATGAGCAGCAGTTTTTCGTACATATGGCGACATGTCACTGGCTGAATCCTTGATGGCAAGCATTACAATAGGTACTATCATGGAAACTCGTATGCTGGACAATACTCTCAAAGCACTAGCTCTTATTAGCTGATTAGGGTCTTTCAAAGCTCTTTGAAACGTTGATATAGATAAAAGAGCTAGATCCTGCTGATCCTCTGCGTATCGTACTAGATAAACATATACCAATTTCTTTACTTCAATGTTTTTGGATACTACATTCTTCACAACTGCTGGAAACAATTCTGATGCATCTCTTCCTTTGGCTACCATCTGGAAAGAAGGATGAGTTGTCATCTATTGTTACCAATTATCTCAAAGCTATATAATTACCCCTATTATACGTTTCATGGCTTCCAGTTTAAGCCCATCCTTGTTGCTATCTAGCATCTCTTTCAAATCTTCGTGCCTAAAATACACGAAATGCTCTTGTCAGATTCTTACAAATCATTATTGCTTACTGCTAGTTAATTCTTGGTATGCCGCGAAAGGAGTAATGACAATTTTGAATATCCAATGTAACATAATTTTTTAACATAACGAAATTAATTTTCGTTTATTGCTTTAATTATTTTTTAATTATTTTTAAGTGATTAATTATTTTTTATTTAAAAAATAAAAAAAGATTAATCACTTCTTATAATCGGAGTGGAAGAATCCACCAGAGGCAGGATCTGTCGCCAAATCTGCATCACCCGCACTTGAAGGTCTCTCGTTACTGTAAGAACCGCCATTGTTGGACAATGTATTTGCGGCTGCCGTTAACATTTTTCCGCTTAGTCGTACGTGTTATAATAAATTATTTCCTCTCGGACTTCAAATATTCCAGCAGTTATGTGTACATCGGGAAGTCTAAACTTTGCGAGCTGCTTTCAGCAGGCGGCCACACTCTTCCGTACGCCCATGTACAGAAAATACAAGTAGTGTTCTCTATTGGCATTTTCGATGTTAGTCACGAAAATCCCATGCGTGAAGTCAGGGATAGCGAAAAGTAGAAAATACGGAAGTTACCAAGTTAATTTAGGAAATTAATCTAAATTTCCTATGCAATTTCTCTCTTCCATATTTTTCCTGACATTTAAAACTTATTGTTAAATTATAATGCTTGAAAATTACTTCTGATCGGCCGTTGACTACTATTCTCATTTTGCAAATTCAGATAGCGACTGGTGGAATTTTTCTGGAATTGATTTTAGATTAATTCCACTCGAGTACGATAAAAATTATCGAACGCACCGATCGTTTGATTGTTTATTGAAGCTATATTTTTCATTCGAAGAAACGTTTAGTGAATTTGCAACGAACATGCACTTATCGATAGCCAATCAATAAGCCCAACAATTTTTCTCGCACGCCGCATGAAATATCGACTACAGCCTTAAGCTTGAAAATATTTCTCCTCCATTCCTACTCATCCTGTTATCTACTCTCAGTAATGGTTTCTTTGCAACGAGTGTATGCACGTTTGATCGCATGATAGTTTCACGATCATACATATATTTACAACGTTTACACCCTTTTACACTTTCTGCAGTCAAAATATTAAAGGTGCAAAAGGTGCAACGGAATAAAGCGCGAAAATAAGATATCGCATTTCAGAATAAGGAGCGACTTTCCTTATTTTAATTTAAGAGAATAAGAAAAGCAAACGAATTGGTTATCATTCTATGAAGTAACTAAATAAACTTGATAATTATTCAATTATTCCTAGCTACATCAAAAGTAACGTACAACAAAATGAAAGGTTGGATTAAACGCGATGAAGAAGGCAAAATAATTGTAGACAATAACGGTCTCATTACAATAGCATGCGAAGGTATTGTTATAATTAATATTGTACGATATGTATGATATATCTTATCGTATAGTATCCATTATTGCTTCAGATATTTGTTATTAATAAATAAAAATTAAATGCAAGATCAATAATTTCTGATTAAAGTTATGCTTATTCATATAGATGATGATATGGCATTCCAGTTGCATTTATCGGAGATTGAAGTAAAAGGACCGCAGTTATCCCTTAATGTTAATGGCAAAGACATAGATATTGATATCTATCCATGGGACGTAGGTGAAAACGATTCTGAAAATGATAAAGTAATTGAAACAGATGCGATTAGTACACCATCAACGAGCAAAGGGGGAAACGCTGTTTTTCCTTGGTGCGATGCTTCGACGAAGATCTTTCTAAAGGAATACAAACTTAAAAGGGAACTGGTGAAAAGTCGGAAATTGAAAAATATGAAACTTGCATATCAAGAGATATCTCAGAGTTTGCAAGATAGTGGTTTTAATGTATCTCCATTGCAAGTAGAGAATCGATTCAAAACACTCAAACGTGCTTATAAAAACATGATGATACACAATAGAAGAAATGGAAGAGGAAAATATATCTGTAGTTATGAACAGTGAGTAGATATTAACGATGAGCATAAAAAAAAATTCTTGAACTGACTTGATTAAATTAAGTACATTTTACAGGGATTTAGATGAAATTTTCTCTGCTAAGGATCTTCTAGGTGATATAGAAATGAATAGTGAAGAGTTTGAATCAGAGTAAGTTGATCATCTAAGATTATCAGTAAGTTAAAAGTAAGTAAGTTGATTCATTATCGTTATATAATTAATAATTATAAATATCTGTTAAAGACATATAAAAAATATCAGAAGCCAAAATACTCTTGTGAGGAACGCCACATACAATATCGAGAATGTAAATAGCCCTAGCAAAAGTAATATTAGTAAGGAGCAATATGTCAGATTGGAAACCCAACACTTTAAAGTAATCGATGGTTTGCAAAGCTGTCAGCGTACATTAAAAAATTTAATCACTAAAATGGACAGTAGAAGTAAAAGTTCGAATGATATGCAGCATAAGATTTTGCAAATATGTATGGAAATACGTGAAATGCACAAGGAGGCATACGCTCGTGCAGAGGAACAGAGACAGAAAGCCAATCTACAGATGGAGATAGGAAATACCTTACTAGAAGAAATATTAACAACTTTGAAATCTAGGAAGGAAACGTAATGCAACAAGTTTCGAAAACAAACATATTGTTTTTATCTGTAATAATTTAAGTAATGAAATTAATTTAACTTATTTGTTGAATATAATATTTTTAATAAAGTATTTTTTTCATTGTATATTTTATAGTCGTAGAATGTAAAATAGTATTCTTTGTTAAATATTAATAGTTCTATACATATAGGTACTATTTTTCATAATATGTGAAAATATATGTGAGAGTATGTATTTGAATGTGTATATGATAAATAACTTGAAATCAATACTTTTTTTCCTTTAATTTAAAACTGCAATAGAACGCTTGATGGAGGAAGTAAATCTCTAAGCATGCGTAATAAAGATAATACATAAACAATTAATTCATTTTGCTGCAATAGAATATTCTTTAAATTTTACTTTTACTCTTCACAATTCAGTTCTGTGTTGTGCACCATATCAAAAAGATGTATGCATTAGTCATTGCAATATTATCAACTTTAAATAATCACTTTATAAACAGTTCTAAGAATATAACGATACGAATATATTTCAATTTGACGATTTTTTATCCTGTACGGTAAACGTGAAATGTACAGGGAAGAGAGGACTTTTAGAAATTCCGTTTCACCGGATCGGCCATCCCATTGGCGATTGGCTGCAACATGTGTGACGTATCCAATACATATATGCAACAGCGAACCGAGCCGCGTCACTCCTGAATCATTTCCTTTCGCTCACATGTCTCATGGTTGTGCATTAACATATTTTCTTATTTATTCACACATTTATTAATTTATTAATAACAATGATTATTCTCACGAACGAGGATAATCCGAATACCTTGAAGCTAATTATCGCGGCTAAATTAGCTAAGGAACCTTTCGTCGTTCAAATTGTAAATCCTGGCAGTAAGTCCATTAACCTTCTTTCTATTTCGTACTTTGCAGTCTATAATAGATTTTCGGTTGCATAAACTCTTGATAGAGAAAATTAAAATAGCAGGATGTTTTTAAAAATTATTTATATCCTCTTTCATCGTTCATTTGAATATTATCTTCCATCAATATACGTGACATGTATATATTTGATGAATTTCCTGATATCCATGCTGCATTAAAATATATTTTGCATTATGTATAGATGCCCTTGTGGGTCGTTTACCAACGTTAAGGGCATCTCCAGAGTTGTCTCTATTTAGTGTCTCTTCAGCATTGAGCTTTCTATTATACATACGTAAAGAATCAGAGGTTCTCAATGATAGGTGGTTGGAATGGGAGATCACTCAGTTGCAGGTATATAACGTTAAGACAGTAACATAAGTGTAATGTGATCTAACGCAGGAATATTTGTAAATAATATAACATATCATTTATAGCCGGCTATATTAAGTTATGCAAACTTGAAGACTCCTATAATTCTACAGAAATCGCATTTATGGTCTTTATTAGAAAATCTCAATAGCGAGTTAAAGGCTAAACAGTACTTAATTGAGGTAAATGGCACTAATGTTCCCATGATTCAAATAGTTCTGCTTTTATTTTTTCCATCATATCTTTCCCTTTTGCCTTGTTCTAGGAATCTAGCAATTTCTCACCAGCAGATATATCTATTTGGGTAAGTCTTTGGAGTACTATATTACTTGAGGATGTCAAGGAGAATGTTTCCAAGGATCTACCAAATCTTTATAATTGGCTAGCTCAGATCGAAAAGCATTCAATTATTCAGGTAAAGTATCATCATATAATTATTCTATAAAGGCTTTTGATATATATAATTATTTTATTATGTTTATATAGGAATCTATTAAAGAATTTAAATTGGAAAGAGGCGCAAAAGCTATTGCGAGTATTGAAGCTACTTCTTGGTTTCCTGCTAATGCTGTTCCGAATTCCCGAATTAATGAATCGGTATCAAACGATGTTAGCATCCGATATATATTTTTTTTAATAATATCAGCTTTAAATCAAAATTGATTTTTTTCAAAATATGTAAACAATTCATTCCAGGTTAATTCTAAAGAAAAAGACACAGAGGTGATTAGCCAAGAAGAACTTCGTAACGTAATAAATAACTGGACTAATGGACAATATTTAGAAGTTAAAGAAAGTCCATATCCCATGTAAATTGAATACACTAAATAAATTTGTATTTTTTATATGAATTTAATTTATTAATTATATGTTCTTTTTTTTTAGATTGCCTAAGAAAGGTGAAAGAAATGTATTAGTAACATCGGCACTTCCTTATGTCAATAATGTCCCACATTTGGGAAATATTATCGGCTGTGTTCTTTCAGCCGATATTTTTGCAAGATATTGCAGACAAAGGAATTATAATACACTTTACATCAGGTGATTATCATTTGTTCAGTAATGTGTACAACACAAAAGATAGTATATGTGTAACTCCAGCAATTTAATTTGAAGTGGTACTGACGAATATGGTACCGCGACTGAAGCTAAAGCACTACAAGAGAAGACGACTCCTCAAGCTATTTGCAATAAATTCTTTGACATACACAATGACATTTATCGTTGGTTTGGTATCGGATTCGATTATTTCGGTCGCACTACTACGCCCGAGCAAACCGAGTAAGAGTATTTTCATCTCGTTCTTTTTATCCTTTTCTATTATTCTCCATTTCTGTAATAATTTTGTTTTAGGATCGTTCAAGAATTTTTCTTAAAAATCAAATCGCAAGGTTACGTGACAAAGGAGACTGTGGAACAGTTGCACTGCGAATCCTGTGACCGATTTCTGGCTGATAGATTCGTGGAGGGCACGTGTCCCGGATGCAAATACGAGGACGCACGTGGTGATCAATGCGATGGTTGCGGTCATCTTGTGAATGCCATCGAACTGATAAATCCTCGATGTAAAATGTGCAATACTGCACCTGTCGTTAAAAATTCGGTACAATTCTTCTTAGATTTACCCAAGGTAAGTTATATCATAATGTTTCGTTGATATTTTCTTATTTAATAAATAGACTGTTAGGAATGTTATCTTTCCTTTGTAGATAGAAGAAAAAGTGAAAAAATATAATGCTAGCATGGAAAAAGAATGGTCCAATGTCGCAAGAGTGATTTCAAAGTCGTGGTTACGAGATGGTCTTAAACCACGTTGCATAACGAGAGACCTGAAATGGGGCATACCAGTCCCAGTAGAAGGTTTCGAAAATAAAGTATTTTATGTCTGGTTTGACGCTCCTTTCGGATATATCAGTATTACAAAGAGATATACCAAAGAGTATGAAAAATGGTGGCAACCTCCTCAGGATATGAAAATCGATCTATGTCAATTTATGGCAAAGGATAACGTTCCATTCCATACGATAATGTTTCCCGCTTGTTTGTTAGCGGTTAATCAAAATTATACATTGATGAAGTATATAATGGCAACTGGTACGATATCTTCAACCGATACACTTGTTACGGATGTTACGATCTTATAGTCTCTCTTCCTCTTAACGCTTGCATTTTTCTCTCTATTGTTTTCTTTATTCACGTGACAATTTTTAACCGACTACTACTTAATTCTACTAATTTAATGTCCGTTTAATTTCAGATTACCTGAATTATGAGGATAAAAAGTTCTCCAAGTCTAGAGGTATTGGAGTATTTGGGACTGACGCTAGAGAAACCGGTATCCCAGCAGATGTATGGCGATTTTATTTGGCTTATATTAGACCTGAAAGTCAAGATTCAAATTTCAATTGGGTAGATTTAGCCACTAAGAACAATAGCGAATTGTTGAATAATCTTGGTAATTTTGTTAACAGGTTTGTAAATTGTCTTACTTTGTAGATACATCAATTAACATTGTAAATAATTTGCAATTAATCTTAAGAAAAATTTTTTCTTGTGACTAGAGCTCTTGCATTTTCGGAGAAATTCTTCAACTCGAGTATACCGCCAGTAGAACCGGAAGAAGCCGATTGGATTGTATTGGCATTGGTACAGCGCGAATTGTCCTCTTACATAAATGCTATGGAGCACGCCAAGTTAAGAGACGGTCTAAAACATATATTAGCGATTTCGAAGCATGGCAATCAATACATGCAATCCCAGCAACCATGGGTGAAGATCAAGGGAACCGAGGAAGACAAGTAATCATCAATCTCTTCCCGAGTTTTTTCTATTTGCTCTGTTTTCTTGATTAAAAAAATATTGTCATTTGATATTAACAGGAAAAGAGCCGGAACTGTCGTGGCGATTTGTTGTAATCTAGCTTGTCTTCTGTCTACGCTTCTGGCTCCCTTTATGCCTGCTACATCTAAACAATTGAGAGCTCAATTAGGTTTGAATAATAAAACTTATGGTTATATTCCTGAGACGATAATAAACATATTGCCAACTTGGCATAAAATCGGTAAACCTAGTCCGCTATTCGTCAAGATCGAAGATGAAATGGTAGAAATGTTGCGTAAAAAATATGCCGGTCAGCAAGAGGTCAATGGTGTAACATCGACGATAAACAAGACTTCAGATGACAGCATCGTGTCATTAGAAGCTGCGATTACGAAACAAGTTGGTAAATCTCTCTTCCATGTGCATAATGTAAAAATCGTTTTTTCACACGTTGTTTATTTTCTTAGGGCAATTTGGTTAGGGAACTGAAAAGTAAGCACGACAAGAGCGTTTGGCAACCGCAGGTAGAAATTCTGTTAGATCTAAAAAAGAAACTTGTCAATCTTAAAGGCAATGTAAATGTATCTGAGAAGAAATCACCTGTCAAGAACAAAAAGCCCGAACCGACACAAGCGTTAGAGCAAAATGGGGATACCTCGACGGATGTAGCAGCCTTGGAACAAGCTATTACGAAACAGGTATTGAAATTGAACCTATCTCTTGATAATTTCACATTCGATTCACGTATCATCTCGTAATTTTAGGGTAATCTCGTGCGAGAATTAAAAGCTAAGGAAGAACCAAGCATATGGAAGCCACAAGTGGAGATACTATTGAAACTGAAACAACGTTTAATGGATCTGACTGGTACAACGCTGAACGCTACGAATAAGAAATCTAAAAAGAAAAAATAATTTACATTTTAGGTCAAATAAAAAGTTGACATTACATCAACTTATTCCGCTAAATTAACATCTCTTTGACGTAAGATATGTCTTTTACAAGGCGTGGCATAATAGTATTCAATTAAATATAAGCATACATGAGCGTACTTCGATATAATTATTATATCTTACTCGCGTTTTCTTTTTTCTTTTCTATTGGAAACTTAGGAATGAAAGGAATAGGATAAACAACTGTGTACTTTATTTAAATACTTACATTACGTATACCTAATGTATTGCGTTACTTTATGTATATGTAATGATGATCTTATAAACAATTTACGTAAAAATTGAGAAAAAGTGAGAATAAATGTGATGTATTATTCGTCTATCTCTACTTGTGCTATCTTTTATCTAAAAATCCTTACTTTCTCATTAATATTTTATGAAGAAGACTATTCGCTTGCGGAAAGTGTGAGATAAGATTCTTTCCCTTAGGCGCTATTTTAGCCTGCAATAATATTTTATTTCTCTTGTGAAATTTACCATCTACTGTTCGTTTCGAATTCGTCGCGTGAAAGATCAGGTGCTCGATAGCAAATATAATAAGCGAGATTATCATGCCGAAGAGCAGAAGAATCAAGATCGGTGCTGCTTCGTAAATAGTTACGCTAGAGACGAAAATCTCATCAGTCGGACAGTAAGGCTTTCTAACCGCTCTGCGATGTATTTCTCTCCGTCGAAGACCAGAGGTGGATATCTTCATTAAGCTGAAAGCAATATGATGTTTATTAAACAATGCTGAGACATAATGTATTCATACTCTTAGAAATAGATATTGCTATCTGGCGGCCTGCTTACCCTATTTTGGCGATTTCGTGAAAGTGACTATTGAGATTGCACCACAATCCCAACTCGGAAGGCTGTAACAGATGTACCTCCGTGAGCTGACAGATCATTTGCTTGTCAAGCACGTATGCGATGGTCGGATAGATATCGTCTGGATCGGCATGGTAAGCGAAACCTCCCTTCTTTATTCTCTCTACGCCATCCTCGATAGAGAGGAATCTCTTCGATTCCGGTATTCGATTCCAATAATGCTTGAAAAACTGCACCTCCGGTCTCTGGTTCTGGTGAAATTGAAGCTTGCTAAACACGAGTCCAAGAAGTTGAATTATGTTGAGGTACCCTCTTACTCGCAGCAAAAAGTTGAAGAAGATGTTCTTCTCGGCCGCGAGTGGCATCTTGCTGTGCGCCAGCGAATACAACGAATCGTTCATCTTGTCGAGAGGCTCGTTCAATCTAGCTGATACTATCGCCGCCGAATAGTAGTTGTAGACTAACAAACCAAAGACGGTGACTTGAATCAAGGCGATACGACTGGCCGTATGGTCAGCAAAAGAAGGCACACCTGATCAATGTTAAAATAGCAGAGGAACCGTGATGCTTCTTTCATTGATTACAATCGCGAGTAGATACCTTGCTGACATAACGCGGCGACGGTGATGAGCGCCGAGATGCTGCACCCATAGTCTTCGGCGTGTTCTAGCTTCAATATGAACGATAGGATAAGAATAGTAATCACCACGATCACAATGATCATGTACCACGTGTCCGCTGCGAACGGTTTTAATATTATCCACGGTTTCATCCTCATCGAGGGTATGGTGCGAAACATGAAGCAGGTCCTGAAAATGAAGAATTGTTGTTACATTCTCTCGTTACACGCATACAATATCTAATTTTAATTATTGTTTAAAATATGTAAAAAATATAGATGCAAGTGTAATTGCATTTCCTATTTGTCAATTGTTTACCGTGTGGGCCATTGTTGAATTATGACACGCGCGTATCCGTATCTCTCGATCGTCAAAATGGATGGATAATAGCCCAGATCGGCATCGCCCCTTTTCAAGGTGCTCATCAGTGGACCGTTGCTGTCGTTTTTCTCCCAATGATTAATTTCAATTAGATCTATGCTGCGCATAAAAATTTTTCTTGAACGATCGATGGTGCATGCAGCGTGGAGAATGTTTTTAGCTGTTATTGTTATTATTACGTGAAATTAAACATATCGGAGACGTGTGATAAGAGACTGTGTCCAAATTTCGGCCAGTTATCCATGACTTCGAGACTGTCACCTTCCAAATAATCCACCAAGCTCATATCTTTCGGTCTCTGCAATACCTGTGAACAACAGGTTGCGCGACAACATGTACGTGTAATGTTCTAAAATGCTCGATGAAATTTGCCTTGAATTAATTAAGGATGACGAACTTACAATCCCAGCCGATTTCACGCGCAAGCCATTATAATTCCGTCGTCTATCAATCTTTGAGCCTGTCAAAGTTATCACGAGTCCCTCATCTCTCCGCCAAGTGCCTAATTTCGTAACGTTGAGCACACCGCCGCGTAATTTACAGTGATTGTACACGTCATAGAGAACATAATCAGTCTCGTTCATCAAGAGAATCGCGAGATCCGTGACAATGCTGAAGCCGGTTTCGTTCAAGGTACTTGTACCGTGGCTCATGTTGTTTCCCACGATCAACCAGTTGTACGAGTAGTCGAACATACGATTTGCTGAAGCCTGAAGACATGATATTTGTTTATTTGCGATCTGCAGAAGTTTTAAAAGTTTGCGATAATATTATTAAGAGAGAGAGAGAGAGAGAGAACGAGATTCTAACTTGGTCGAAGATGCCGCTGACATTCTGATTGGAGCATCGTATATCCACGAACACGCCCAGGGTCTGATCAGTTTCGAGATACCGCAGAAGATCGATCTGGAATCCGGCTGGTTTAATTGCCGCAAAAATTCCGATACCATTCAACAGCCTCATTGTATGGAGATCATCTGCGAAGAGGGTGAAACGTAAGAGAGAAGAATCACGGATGAAACATAGCATTTTACTTACCTTCTACGTCCTCGCAAGAGAATCCCGCTACTCTGGTTACCTTTTTGTACGCGAAGTAATCTCGAATAATGAAACTAATTTGTGCGTACGTGACAACGATGAACGTTTGCAAAAGGAAGAAGCCTAATGGCTGCATTCTTTCTCGTTGTACATAAACTGCGGGGCTTAGTTTTACCTTCGTTTTATGTCAAGACGATCTCGAAGTAGCGGTAATAACAGGGACAGGAGCAAGAGCGATTTGTGGAGTTCGGAATTATCCATAACTCGCACGTCGATTGATATGACAGCATAATCACTGTGTCTACTGTGATACCCATCACACACGGGGTGGCTCGCTAGTCTCGTCATACTTTTCGTCGCTGGCTTTCCGGCCAATTTAGACTTGATGAAGAATTTCCTCGATTAATAGTCTTTTAATTTTTCAGTCCAACGTATTGTGTCCCAACGATTTATGCAGCGATTGATGTATAATTAGCAACTAAATTGAAAGATACCTTGACGAGACTGCGAGACACCCCGTGTACGATGTAGCGTTCGCTATTTCCTCTTCAGTTTCAAACTTTGTCCCTATTCGTTCATCAATTACTCCGAACTCAAGTCGAATCCGTTACGATCGATCTGTCTGTCCTTCGTCTATTATCTGCTCATTTTCCACGAAACTGTTTACAAGAAAGACTTCCCTTCTGATATCTACGATGCAAAGTGAACCCGTTGCTTTATTAGAACAATATTACAGGAACCGAGAAACATTTGTGACGTATAATTTTCACGCGCGCGCGCGTAACACGGCACAACAAATGAAGCAAGATTCTAACGATTGGATACACTTGTGAATATTATTCTTTTAAATGCAAGACAGTCTCCCTGAATGAATTTCACCATTCGGTATCCTCTTCAGCGCGTCGTTACTCGTCAAGCATCTCGGCATTTTTTTCTCTGCAGATATCAAGAACAGATACCAGTGATTTTCTGAGAACGGAGATAGGCGGAGATTAGCTCACCTGCTGAATCTATAATAGACGATATTTTCGACGATGCATATTCCGCAGCCGGCGATTATGCCGAAGACCAAGAGAAGCAAAGCTGGAGCAGTTTCGTATATGGATATGCTCCTCGTGGATAAAGTGTCGACTTCACACTGAGGTTTCCTGCTGGACCAGTACTTTATTTGCCGATCGCGTAATCCGGTGTTGAACATCTTGGACAATCTAAGGGAGAAGAATCCCTTGGCTTTGCTTTACCATCGAACCTTGGTCTCAAAAATATACAAAACAGACACGTAGAGAAGTAGATGACAACTCTCACGTGAGAGCTTACCCGATCTTCGCCAACTCGGTGAATTGTCCGTTGCGACTGGCGTACATACCCATAACGGATTGCTTGAACAAATGTATCTCCGTCAACGCGCAGATCTTGTTCTGATCGAACATTCTTTCGACATACGGATACGCCGTGTTGGGATCCGTGTGGTAGGCCAGGGTACCCTCGCTCACCTGTTTCATACCCTCTTCTATCGGCAGATACCGCTTTGATTCCGGTAACGGATCCCAACGTTTCTTCCTAAAGTAATCCGACTCCCAGTTGAGTTTCTGGAAGAATATAAGCCGAGCAACATGAGCATCTTCTAAAACATTCTGGATACTACGATCTTAACGTGCGTACGTATAGAAAATAATTCAAGTACGGCACAGCCTCCGCGGCGATCTTGAGATTGCTATCAGCGAGAATCGTCACAGAGTCCTCCATTATGTCGAGCGGTTCGCTCAAACGAGCTGACACGATGCCAGCGGAATAGTAATTGTACATGATCCAATTGAATATAATGATCTGCAGAAACGCGATGCGACCTGGTATGCGATTCGGGAAGAAGTCCGCACCTACGAAAGAGATCATTGTTGAATTATCCATGCGTTATCTGGGCACTACTTTGTACCTTGCTGAGCGGTGATGCTAACGGTAAGAACCATAGCGCCGGAATACTTCTCTCGTCCGTCCGTCTCTTCGCGTTTCATTATTATTCTCATTACGAATATGAACAGCAGCATAAAGACGGCCATTAGATGCCAGGTATCGCGTGCGAAAGGTTTCAAGAAAATCTCGAGCTTGATTTTACTCGACGGACTCGACAGCAGCATGAAGCAGGGTCTGTGTACAAGAATTTATTAGATAACATCAAAGCGATCTTTTAGCGCAGAAGCGATCTCAATACTTGATCGGCCATGCCGCGCCGATGAGAGTGCCGTATTTTAATCTCTCGGACACCATGATCCTGGGATTACTGGCGAAATCGATGTAATTCATCTGCAATATCTCGAATATCAAGCCGTGCACACTGTGACGATCCCAATAAATAATCTCCGACGCGTGCACACTTGAAGAGAAAGTCAAATTTCATAGAACGTTGCTGCCAAGATTGAGAAGACGGAGAGTCGAGGACTAAGAATACCTAAAGTTGAAGAGATCAGCGGTGTGAGATATCATCGCGTACAAGAACTTGTGCATGCTGTCCAAGGATCTGGTGTTGATGTCGTGCATGTAGTGCTCCAGTCGCATATTCTTTGGTCTATATTGGATCTAAATAAATCACAATATGACGTACTCAACGAAACGATTCATGCTTTTGTCTGCTAATCGTAGATTCAATGACACGAACCACTCCTGATATCTTCAACGTCATGCCGTGCATATCGGCCCTCCTCTGGACCAGCGGCTGCGTCAGGGTGATGGTGAGACCGGTTTCTCGTCGCCACGAGCC
Source organism: Eciton burchellii (assembly GCA_020341155.1). Classification (NCBI taxonomy): domain Eukaryota; kingdom Metazoa; phylum Arthropoda; class Insecta; order Hymenoptera; family Formicidae; genus Eciton; species Eciton burchellii. Next base: position 360,549 of record JAHMML010000005.1, read on the forward strand.
TAATCTCGTCACGTTCAGAGTGCCTCCTCGATATTTGCAGTGATTGTAAACGTCGTACAAATCAAAACCGTTGCCATTTGTTATCGCGAGCACGAGATCGGTGGTTATGCTGTAGGCGCTATCGTTCAAGAGAGCCTTGCTGCTGTTCAGCTTCGATCCCAGAACCAACCAGCGATACGAGTAGTCGTACATGCGATATATGGAAGTCTGAGAAATCCAAGATGTTAGTGTCATCCCTCTTTCTCTCTGTTGCTGTTGCAACTGAGGGAACGAAAAGCATTATACGGATAAATGACCCGGAAATTACTACTCTTTTACTTCAGCGAAGATGGCCACGGCACTTTCGTTGTGACATCGCAGGTCCATGACGACTCCCAAGGTCCAGGCCTCGGTGTTCAAGAATCGCCGTACGTTGATGTTCGTGTCGTATTTCTTGATGATCGTGAATATACCGACTTTGCTCAACGATTTTATGAAATCGAAATCCTCTGCGGCAAGAAAAATATATGAGACAAAAGGAGAACTTTTTTCTTTCCAAAAAGAAGAAGAAGAAGAAAAAGAAATCTCGATAATCGGCGATTAGGCACACCTACTCGTGACATCGCCGCAAGAAAAGCCCACGACATGCCGCACTGCCTTGTGCTGGAAATATTCGCGGACGAATTCGTCCTCTTCCGCCTTAACGTTACAGGCGAGTCGCGTTAAAATTACGAGCACGACGTACGCTCCACCGTGTTTTATTTTCAAATTATACATGTTACACCGATCACGATGTGCGACGATCACAGCATCAAGTTTACGGAATCGTACGCAACAGCGAACCCCTTGACGCAGAGATACGAATGCAGAGGATAGCGGAATGCGGGACGATTAATATTGCAGGAAGCATTGCAACTTATTCTATATTCTTCAGCATTGATATAATATTGAACGTGATGCCAAAGTCGTCCGGTCATATTTATTCATGTTCCATCGCTATAACATTGATTTCTCTCGGAAAGTAGGAACTAGGAAGAGTGTCATTGTCGAAGCGATATCGAGCGAATCCACGTAATATTGATGAAATATATGCCTACGTGCGACGAGTAAGCAGAATATTTGTGACAAAATTTGATGAAAACCAACATTGGTGCAAAATACGTGAAAACGATACGTCATTCCGTTTATTCACGAGAATATTTCGCCACGCAAAACAAGTATGTGCCTCGTGAACGCTGAAGAAGGACGGATTTTTCTATATAGGTTGTCGATATTCATCGCTGGCCGACACTGACGATCTGGAAAGAGACAGACACAAAGTGATAAAAAGATTGGATAATCGCCATTATTTCTGTTACCGTTCTGCTATTCGTTCTCTTATCTCTATCATGTTATTTAACTGATTACCTCACGGGCCATAGCCAGTGAATAAAATTTTCCATTACGCAAATCGCTATCGACAGCGCAACGGAAACGCTGAGGAACACGAAAACGGACACGGCTTCGTGGATCGACAGGGCCTCGGCCACCAGTGTGTTTTTAGGGCAGAAGGGCTTTCTCGCCGACCAGCGTCTCAGTTGTCGTTTGCGTATTCCCGTGTCGTACATTTTTATCAAGCTGCGATAGCATACAGCGGCAATATAAATATCGCTTCATCGACATAAAATTATACATGTATAGAATGAGAGAGAGAGAGAGAGAGAGAGAGAGAGAGAGAGAGAGAAAATTAAATGTCTATACAAGATATCCATCGTATCAGTTCATAAAAATGATATTATTATTATTATTATTATTATTATTATTATCGGAAATATTATGACATCTGCGTTGTGATAAAACTACGATTAAAAAAAAAAAAGAAAAAAAGAAAAAATGATAAAACTACGATTATAAGAAAGTCGCAATAATTACGAATTATTGTCCTACCCAACTCTCAGTAACGGGGTGAACGGACTCTTGTGCCTGGTCCAAAGAGCCAGGACCGCGCGAAAGAGATGAATCTCGGTCAGCTCGCATATCATCCGCGAATGGAAATGCCGATCGATGTACGGATACGCGGTATCAACCGAGGTGTGATAAGCCAGACCACCCTGGGCCGCTCGATTGAGACCATCAGCCAGAGGCAGGTACCGCTCGAACTCCGGTATTCTGTTCCATCGCTTCTCGTTGAAGTATCGTATCTCTTTTTCTGATGACTTTCGGTAGCGCAAGGTGAGAGAGAGAGCACAGAAGATAGGTGACAAGCGCAAGAGAAGAGAACACAAAAGAAGAAAGGGGTAAAAATATTCACCTGTAGGATGGAACGGATGTACGGCGTAAATTCGGCGGTCAGCTTCAGATTACTGTTCGCCAGGCTGATCAACGAATCGTTCATCTTCTCGCCTTGGTTCTTCAATCGATTCGACACGATGCTCGCCGAGTAATAGTTCGCAATCAGCAAGCTGAAGAGCATGATGTGCAAGAACGCTATGCGACCCGCGTAATGGACCGGAACGAATACGGAATCTGCGAAGATATTGGATGAAAACATCAGAGAGATTCGACGATCTCCTTCGTGATCTCGCAGAATTGATCCGTAATACGCACTTTGCTGGGACAGGGCGCCCAGAGTAAGAAGAAGAGAGATGTCGTAGCCCTCTGTGACACTGCGTATACCTTCCTGTCTGATCAGCACCATCAGAACCGTCGTAGCGATCGCTATCGTGCAGAACGTCACGTACCATACCTTAACGCTTAATGGCTGCAGGAATTGCCTCGCTCTCGTCGTCGCCGAGGATATCGTCCGAAACAGGAAGCAGGATCTGAAAAAGAGAGTCATCAGTTATCGATGCCATCACGCATCATAAAGTTATACGCACCGCATCGGCCATACCGGGCCAATGATGTCTCCTGCTCTTAATCTCTCCGTGTTCATCACAATCGGGCTGGCCGAGATGTCTATCAGCTGCCTTTGAAAAGCGAGGAATATCGGTGCGGGATTGTCCTCCCGCTTCCTCGGATTCAGTTCTACGATCTCCATGCTGAAGAGAAGAGGAAAATCGCGAAAGAGTACGCGGATAAGGCTTCACCTGATCGACAACAGATTCTTACGTGAAGTTGAAGAGATCAGCCATGTGCAACAAGAGCGTGTAGAGAAATCGGGACCGACCGTACTTCATCTTCATGCCTTGGTCCAGGATAGCATCCTCCATCGAGAGATTGTAAAATTTTCGCGGTAACTGAAATCGCGGTAAGAAGAAATCCTCGGGTAGCGAGTTATGCAGCAAATTCACGTTCAGCAATCGATATTTACCAGGATTCCCACTTTGATCCTCATCCCGTGCAAGTTGGCTCTTCTCTCGTATTTGGATTGCTGCAGTTTAATCGACACGCCAGACTTCTTGGTCCAGTATCCCAACACGGTCACGTTCAGGGAGCCACCACGAGCCTTGCAAGGGTTGTAAACATCGTACAGATCGTAACCGGTGAGAGACGGCACGGCGATCGCAACGTCGCTCGTTACGTCGAAGGCATCGTCGTTCAGCGATTGCACGATGTCGTCCAGCTTCCGTCCGAGGATCAACCATTTGCGCATTTCGTCGTACATGAAATATCTCGTGGCCTTGAGACACAAGAAGGCAGCGTGTCGAGATACTTGCTAACGTTTTCCAGATATATTCGTGATTGTTTCCTGTTTCTCTCTCTACCTCGGAATAAATTGCGGTGTAATTGTAACCGTCACATCGCGCGTCCACGTAGACACCTAGATTGCGATAGTTGTTCTGCAGGAGTGCTCTCAGGCTGCGCACGGACGATCCGATCACGGACTCGAGATTCCATATCGATGCAATCAGGAAAACATCGTTCAATGTCCTCGTGAATTTTACGTCACCTGTGAAATCGCGTGAACGATATCGCTTATGATGAACGCAAGGCGTGTAACGTGGCCCTTCAAGATGTATCTTGAAGTACTTTCGCTCACTCTCGAGATTGCCGCAAGCAAATCCTACGACCCTGGACACGCCCTTTTGCGCAAAGTAGTCTCGCACCATGATGTCATCGTTGACGCAGGAAACGAGCAGTAGACGCGTCAGGAGCAATAACGTTAAACTTCTACCACGAAACATCTCTCGAACATCCACGAATAACACGGATATTGTTCGAAGAAAGGAGAATATCCGTTTCTGACGCTCGTCGAATATTCGATACAGCCGCCTGTACATATTTTATTGGAAGCGTTTTCGCAATTTAAAATAATAACCTTCCTTCGATCGACATGTTTATTTATTTATCTCACACTCACGGCTTGTATCTTGGCTGTTGTGCTTTTTATTTCTCTTGCGATATTCAGTGACGTTTCGGGATGATCAAAACTATATGGGCTCAGGAGTAAGGCTGAGTTTCTTTCCTCTCTCTCTCTCTCTCTTTGATCAGAGTGATCGAATTTGGGAAGGCCGGTGAAATGGGAAAGGCGTGATGGGAATGATCGTATGAAGGGGACATTGACTTAAAATCGCAATCTCGCACGCAATTATTGTAATTTGTACTCTCTTCAAGTATATATAGCATTATGTGTATTAGAGATACATTCTGATACGGCGCACATACGCGCTCATTATGCGCTCAGAATTGAAAGTTTCATAAATAAAGTATAACGCATGAATGACTAGTACATTATTACACGATCGCATCGCCAATCGAGCCGTGATGATGAATTCGCATATTCTCAGATCAAGATCCAAAATCGATAGCTCGAGCGCTCACTGTAGCGCGAACGGGGGGGCGTCGTTGGTCGACAGATAAAATTTCCCACGTAATCTGGAGACAAGGACAGAGAAAGAAGGCATGTGAGAATTGCATGATTGAATTGCATCGCATGATGAATACTCGCAAGATGACGAACGGAGCGAATCTTACGACGTGGAGGCGTATTCGCCCATCAAGATGACCGGATTGTAATCGCACAATCGTTCCTTGTATTTCTCCCAGCTGTCGCACATTCTCGCCTTGAAGCCCACCGTGCTGCCGATGCTCTCGGTCATGAGCTGATGGGCCCGCGAGTGGCTGCAGTAAGCTGCGATAAACGTGAGATCCAAGTTAAAACGAGTTACTTGGCGTTTCTCCTTATACGGTACCGACTCTTGGTCAGACTCTTCGTGGATCTAACGGTGAACGTGCCAAGGTGGATATTTACTTATCGTTGGAAAGAAGGAGCACCCAGGTTGAGGGATCTTTCCATCATTGGGGTAAAAATCGGCGTGCCCTAACGGAGCCAAGAATCCAAACGTCGGGCCGCTGGTGTGAATAACGTCGACGAACTGAGCATCGGTTGGATCCAGTCGATATTCCGGATCCACGACGCCGGAAATGGTCTCGTACAGCGGACTCGCGGGATCCAGTCCTTTTGGAGATAATTATGGGATTATACTCGTGGTGTCGACGTGCGCTTCTTTCCTACATACATCCATGATACATCTATGACGCTCATCCACCTGTTATTCTGCCGATACATCCATCGTGGTAAGCCCCGGCGAAGCCTGCCACGTAGGAACCCAGACTGTGACCGCTAATGTGCACGTCCTTGTACTCGAGATTGGAGTCCCGGTTTAAGAACTCCAGGAACTCGCCTAAATATTCACCAACGACACGCGTATTCTTAGCTGCCACCGGATAATCGTCGGCCGCCAGAATCGCCCAGCCGACTACCATCACGTTCACATCCTGATAAAGCAGATACGCTAAAAATTCAATTAAATATTATATATCTAATCGTCATTTAGAAGCAACGTTTGCATATGCGCGGGCGCGAGGGGAGGGGGAGGGTGGGGGGTGGGAGGGACAAAACGCAGGATCATCGGATCGGATCGGCATCGGTTGAATCGGGTTGAAAGAATGATGAAAGAATCCAGAGACTCCTTCCGCAAAATCTTTCGCAAGTAGGAGAGAGAGCGTGCGTGCGCGCAAAAAACTTGCAGAACGATCAATTAAACCGTTATCGCGCCGACCCCTTGAACCCCGGCGACGACGTCGATTCCGTGTTTACCGAAATAAGCCTGACCCTGATTGCCCGCGGGCGGTAGTCGGCGACGAAGTACACGCCGCAGGAGCGGCGTACCGGTGTACCTAATTCCACCCACCGTCTATTAGATCCCGTATCCAGCCTTCGTTTCCGCTATCGCTGAACCCGTGAACGATGAACTTGGTCGGCCTGCTCTCGTTGAAGTGCGACGCGTACAATACCTCGGTGTCATTCAGGAACAATTGCTCCTCGCCGAACGGGTTCTCCCTGCGCAGAGCGAGATCATAAAGACGGTCGGACTTTAACGAAGCTTCAGGCGCTCGTTACATATCTCTCTCTCTCTCTCTCTCTCTCTCTCTCTCTCTCTCTCTCTCTCTCTCTCTCTCGCTCTCCCGGTCTCTCGGTCTCTCGTTGCTCGCGGCAAGCGCCGAGATCGCGCCAGTTGCGGTAATTTCCATCGCGGACTCGAGATTTTGAAACTGCTTGTTTATTCTCGCGGAAGAGGAAAGAGGAAGGGAGAGAGAAGAAGAAAAAAGAAAAAAAGAAAAGAAAAGGAAAGAAAAAAATTCAAATGTCGAAAGCGACAAAAACAAGAAGCGTCCCGATCCCCGGCTCGATCCCATCATTGCGGCTCGTTCGGCGGAAAGAAAAAAAGTTAAAAAACTGTCGCGGGGCGGGAGGGGGCAGACAGAGAGGAGTCAATCCGAGGGCGCGATACTCCGGCGTCAATGCGACGCGACACGGCGCCTCGATGCTCGATAGTCGATTGAACGTCAGCGCTGAGAATAGAATATACTCGCTGATTGCGCGAGGTATCATTAAAAAATTGATGCATCCTCCACGGGGCAGCCTGCGATAACGTGCCACGGTGCATGAAAATTAGCCGCGTCGGCGTATGATTGATTCCCCTCGATCGGCGCCGAGATACTCCCCGCGATTCTGGATCGCAAATACATGGAGTTATTCGCGAAATAATAAAGAAAATATTTTGTCTACGGGAGAAACATCACGGATGTATTCGCGTGATCAATCTCAAATCGATTGTCGGAGCAACTTCCCCGGCAATCTTGCCGAGAAAAGCTATGCTAAGCCAGCTTTCCGAGTCCCTCCTCGTTCTTGCTTCCGAGTCGAGTTTAAATCGATCTAAATCGCGCAGATCTGTTTCCAGATCAGATTTGCTGGATTATCCGTAGGATCCTATCCTTCCCTTCAGACGCTGCATCTCGCAGTATATTTTATCCCGATGGTTAAAAGTTTACGCGCACCTGGTGTACAATTTGAAGGTCGCTGGTTCGCGTTCCAACACCGTTTCGATGATCGATGTCTGCGCGTTGCTGCCTATCAGTGCGTCTTCCGGAAACGCGTAAACTAGAATCAAGAATGGAAAGAGTTAGTCGAACGAAATCCGGGGGAATAAATACGAATAAGAACGTTTACGAGGAGGAAATGGCAATCCCGAGCCAACGACCAATGGTTACCTGACCAGACGAGGAAGACGGTCGAGAGGACGAGAGACTCGAGGAGTGACATGCCTCTGCAGGATGCTGCGCGATGCCAGTCACCTCCGCGAGATGCACCGGATTACTACTTTAACTTGGTCGGCTTAACGCCGGCACGTCATTCATCCCGCGCGTTTTCTTTTTGCTTCTCGACCAGTCTCCGCGGCTACGATAAGAGCGGCGCGTAATGCCATCGGTATGTAATTCGTCGGCGCGTTTGTCGCGCGCGTTTATAACGCGGATTTCGAAGGCCCGGATTTCCTCCTCGACCGCGTTTTCGCCGATCGGACTGATTCCGCGATGCGACATACGCGTATTTTTTTTTGATTAAGCAATTAATGATCGTGCGCGTGCACGCGAAGGATCGATTACGCCGTCGCGAAATGAGAGGCAAGCATTTTTCCCTGCGACAAGGAGCGAGTGTTCTCGACGCTATATCTTTGGGCGTTTCTCGATACATGAATCGTATTTTGAAGTATTTAGGAAATTCATATCGTCGCATATCGTCGCCGCAAAAGATTTTGCGCGAATGAGAGGGGCAGGACGCGTGCCGCGTTTCAAATTCTCATTGGTGTCGTGCCGAGGAAGAACACCGTGGCGCGCCCTAACGACATTCCGCGCAAACCTCTCCCCGATCTGCCATACCGGCGGCCTGCTCGGTAAGGGAAATTACGCGACGATCGCGATAGAGTGACGTTATCTAGCATCGGTAATGATCAGATTTGAAAAATCAGCATTGAAAAGTGCGACAGTCCGTTTGAAAAACGTTTCCCTTATCGATCGGACAAAGCTAAATCAGCTGACGCCGAACGCCGTATTTGCGGATGATCAACAAACTGTCACAACAGCGTGTAATCGATTTTACATTTATCTCCTTTATGCGTGTACTGGGAGATTTTGCAACGTCAAGCTTTAGTTAAGCATCCTCCATTTTCGATCGGATTGTTTTTATCGCGTCTCGTCGTTAAAGGCAACTTCAAGGTTATAATGTTTATGTTTACTGTTCGTTGAAATTTTTGTCGGTTTTGGAGATACAGCATGTCGCCCGAGCCCACGCAGGAACCGATTCAAGAAACCTTGACAGTTTCCAATGTATCCTTGGACGCAAGGACGACGAATGAATCGGACAGCGAAGATGAAGACATGGGAATGGCGGGATACATACCGCTATCTCAGGTCTCCACGGATGCCGATCCGATATTAGACGATGACGAGGTACCTAATGAAGCAGTGATCTTTAGTCCGTTTGAGAGAATGCGAACAAGGACAACAGATAAATGACCAATGCATAAAAGTAGTGGAAATAATGACAATTTTCATGTTATAAAATTTGAAAGAAATATTTATACGGCAAATTCGATGATGCGGGACATACAAAGAGATCTGTAAAGTGAAAATTCTTTTTATACGCTCAACTCGTACCATTCGGATTGAGATTAAGTGCGTTTTCCTTCTTTTTCCTTATTTCAGAGCGATGAGTGGTTATCCGGAATCGGCGAATCCAATCAAGTACAACCGCCTGCTCCAACAGCTGACACCCAACAGGTGAAGGTCCTTCTTGGGGATTCCTTGAGATTGCATTATTATCCAGATCCAGATTTTGTCAACAAAATCCTTATCACGTTTCAGAGCTGTTCTTCGGAGGTGCTGGAAGTCTGGTCATGTTCGCAGAATCGCACGGACATCGATTTAGACGCGGCTAAAATCAAGCAAGTCAAGTCTGTGATGGCGTCTATCACGTTACCCGAAACTTCCATTCCGCAATGGGCCAGTGCAATCTCGGAGGAGCAATGGAAGGAGCAACTTCTCGTCCGCATTAAAAAGATGCAGAACAAAGAGTCGTAAAGCTTAAGTCGCGATATACTCGTCGGCTGCAAAGATTCGAGACGTTTAACAGCAGCTGCATATAGTGAACAGTATGTTTGAAATTGATTAAAGTAACTTATCGTAAATAATAAATCGCGATTTAAAAATTATGCAAGAATATAACGTCCAAATTGCCTACATCGCTGATTACGGATATCGCTGAATCTGTGTCTGAATCTAGCATTTAAGTAATGTAAAGACTGCCGAACAGAAATTTCAGCGTTGTTCCCTAATAACGCGCCATAATTGTGTGACGTGAGAAAAAGAAAAATCAAAATGAACCGAATGAATTGTTAAGTATATTATTATTACCTCTGTTTCTTTTTTTATCTGATATGTTTGGAGAGCAGATTATAAGAGATATATTTATATATTTTAGATTAATTAATAAACCTGGCACACGCGCGTGCGCTCGATGTGACTTCGCTCAAAAGTGAGTGAAACACACATGGCATCTTGTCTTAATACTACTCTGGTGAAATCTTATTTATTTGTGAATCGTATACATATTTGCATTACACTCGAATCTCCTTCCTCCTAAACTTAATCGCATATGTGATTGAACAAGGGATAACGTGATTTTATAACTCGAATTCCGTATCGATAGCAGCAGCTTTGATCGGATTGAGTTTCTTCCGTAAGGCGGCTACATCGTCTTCTATTTTTACCAATTTTCGAAATTTCTGAAAAAAGATGATTGAACCGCTTGAATTATCGATTACCGTAAGACCTTGGATTCTAATCTTTGCAACCATTACGCATAGTATTGGATACCTCTGAGGTAGTTCCAGGCGTAACATTCCAGATATAGATCATATATCCTGGAATGCACAGCATCGAGGAGAGACCTGCCAGCCAACCCAGCAAATGGCTCCACCACGGAAATTCGTACGTGAGATATTTCACAGGGACAAATTTGATGATATTGAAGATGAAAACGCCCTGCATGAAACGCACAGCATAATAATAATAGTAATGATAATAAACGACGCCACCGTCGGAATTAATTAAGGGAAATCTTACCACGCAAATGGCAGGTGTGGTGAATGTCCAGCATATTTTCCACCAAAAGCAAGGATAATATCCTATCATGTCCCGTATGCCATCATAAAATCGGTTTACTCCGAACGCCCATGACACGGATATGCATTCGAAGAACATCAAGAAGAGCAGGCAGAATCCACTGACTGCGTATGTATCCAACAATTGAAACACGTACATTCCGCCCTGAGAGGAGAATCGAGCGATACGAAATTGAAAGATGCCATGTGAAACGATAATTGTTTAGGTATTGTGACCGCGGAGCAGTCTATGCGTATCAATTGCACCAAGTATTACTCACTTCCGTAACGCACAGAAGCCCGATTAAGTAGGAAATGAAGCATACGATCGCGATGAACGACTCCTTCCGTTTTCTGAGCTGTCGCGGCCATTCGTCCACAGCAGCGGTGATGAAACCTTCCATGGTGCAAAACTGCAATGCGACTGTTAACGTTGATCCGTATAACGTTGATATACGGAGATATCGAACATGGATCCTTAAAATTGACAAATTTACGTTACCTGACTGTCGAGTCCTATCAAAAGGAGCATGAAGAAGAAGAGACTCGACCAGATCGATGCTCCGGGTAATTGTAACACTGCCGAGGGGTAAACTAGGAAAGCTAAGCCAGGACCTAATCGAGATAATTAACGTGGTCGTTAAGTAATTCGTTGCTAACTATTTGAGAACGATCGAAGATCGATAATTACCAGAAGCAGCCACGTCGGCTACCGGCTTCTGTTGCTCGTGAGCCATGAAACCGACCACGGAGAATATGACTACTCCGCTAAGCAGACTAGTGCAAGTGTTTACTCCACAGACGATGAGCGCGTCTCTGCAATGAACGAATAAGATTACGGGCACAGAGGCACAGAGTGAGAAGAGTGAAAAGTACTTACTTGTAAACGTTGTTGTTAAACTTGTTGTAACTGCCTAGAGCCACCAGAGCGCCTAGACCGAGAGCATAAGTGAAGAAAATCTGCGTGACCGCATCTATCCATACCTATGACGTGATAATCGCGCGATGATATTTACGTTTCGACTGTATATCAACGAGGAATGAATATCACGTTATTGGTTTTACCTCAGGATCGCCGAGTTTCGATAGATTCGGTGTAGCGTAATATTTCAAACCTTCCACAGCGCCGGGAAGCGTCAAGCCTCTCACGAGCAGCACCACCAACAAGGCGTAGGGGAAAAGCGCCGTGAAATAAACGACCTGCACGGCGTACCGTGCATAACAATGTAGAATAAACATTCTTTCTAATCCTCAATTTATTTTACCTTGCCAGTCCACTTGACGCCTTTCCAGATGCAAAAGTAACACATGATCCATACGACCGCGAGTGTACCGGCCAGTTCCCATCTTATACCGCCTACAACCTCGATACCTGTGGAAATCTGTAGAGTTCGCCTCCTGTTGGCGACAAAATGAGGTACGGGTGATATTATACCGCTGTAATTTGCAGTTGAAAGAGGGAGATTTAACTTACTCCCAAAATTCCTTCACTGGATCTTTCAGCAGTTCATGACTTAGGTTTCCTAAAGACGTGGCACATATAACATTGTCTGTTCCGTGATCGTTGGGCCAGCACGATATGTTTAGACGTTCGTCGGGCGTGATGCAGTAACGCGTGTTCCATGAATTATCGCAGGATCTCCAAGGCACGTCTGTGCAGAAGATTTTTTCAGAAGATGAAATCAATTTTTAATCATCAATGAATGGTTCAAGCATCAAAGCGCAGGCAAAATGTACTCGTGTACTCACCGGCTCGTAAGGAGACCAAGAAGTAGAAGAGTGCCCAAGCAAGAATGATGATGTAATATATATTGGTCCAACAAGAAAGTACGCAAGTCGCGTATCCAATGCCTGCAAGGATCAATGGTCACTGTCACATCATGTTTCTAAAAGTTTCTCTCAACGAGGTCCTCAATGCTCTTTGTAATCACCTTTGAAAATCGGCGCTATTTTAAAAACACCCAAACCGCCTATCGTCAGCATCTGTCCTAGGGACAGCTCCATCAGGAACATGGGTATACCAGCGAGCGCGAGCGCGATGAAGTAGGGCACCATAAAAGCACCGCCACCATTCTTGTAACACAGATAAGGAAATCGCCATAGGTTTCCCAGACCTATCGCCAATCCCACGACGGATAATATGAACTCGATCTATAAAGAAGAGAGACACGCAAATTGATCGTTCGGATGCCTGGAAGCCAGATCTCGTTTCGATGGACGTTGATCGATACGACTCACCTTGCTGCTCCAATTTCCCCGCTCCGGTAGATCCTTGATCCTCTTAATGATGGAAGATTGTCGTAAACATTGTATGGCTTCGAATCGAAAATCCGAGTCTTTCTCGCCATTGGAGGTTCTATTGCCGGATGGTTCGGCGAACAACGACTTCAATTCCTGCACCGGAGTCACAGGACTCGTCGTCGTCGGTGTTCGTGGCAGCGGGCTGGTAGATCTGTCTACCTTGGGAAGACCGGTCGATCCCGTCGAAGGCATTATTCGTTCAAAGGCGAAATCGCGGGGACGAGATCGGGATCGAGAGTCTCACGTCATCCTAGACGACCGTCTGCACGAGCGGACCAGATCGTGGATCACCTGATATGTGTACAGGACGTACGTTTCTCAGACTAAAATATGTACATGGGATCGTCGTTGAATCGACAGCGAAGTGGGAAGAGGCAGGGGCGGGCAAAGGGCTGATTACGTATGATTGCCGTTTATATAAGGAAATTTGTACAGCGTGACCTTCCCGTCCTATCTAGTTGCGTCGACCTTAATAAACAGGAAACCCTGTAGGAGCGTTCGGACAATGGGGGCACCATAGTCACCCCAGGGAACGATGGTGAAAGCCTATTACGAATAATAATTGATATTCTCTTGTAATATCCATCGCGGTCATCGCCGCCGTGGCGCGCGCGAGCGCGAGGTGCGTACAAGGTATGACATATAGTAGATAAGGGTCTTGATGATGACGGACGATGGATAACAAGCTACTTCCGGGAATCATAGCGTTCGCCGAACGCGTTCTCATCCTCACAACCTTGTCCTATTTTATCGTTTAACTCATGGTGTTCTGTACATCGCGTCATCATTCGTCTTCTACCTCGCGGATCCCGCCACGATATCATGAAAAACGATTTCATCTTTCTTCGCAGAAAGTAAAGAGATACGGCAAGTTGTTTTTCCGTATTTTCTTAAAACCACCACTGTCAAGTCGAACAATTAAATCCTTCGGGCTTAAAGTATTCGGGCTCCTTGCCTTGATCGAGCCCGTTTCTTATAAAATTCAACGGAACAGCGCCGTTATTATATTCGATGTACAATGATATTATTGTAATATCTAATACCAATCTAATAGGATAATATAATTAAGCAGTCGTCTGCTACGTGAAGAGCTACTTTGCGAAACGTTGTTCCGAGCTGTGTCTCCGTTATTAAAACTTTACCCGACACAAAGAACAGGACATTTCTGAATCATTTACATCGTACGCGAAGACCGACGTCCCGATGCGCGATCAATCAACAATAATCTCGTCTCAGATTTTTATCTCACACAGCGCGCGTCCTTCGAAAGATCAAGCGCAGGGGGAGGGGACAAAAAGATGGGAACGTTTCATTTCCTATTATTCAGTTCATTTCCCGTGCGCCTAAGTGCAGAGAAATAACTAATGGAGATGAGACGCTTCGGCTATCTCGCCCAGCTTACGGCTCCAATACACGAAGAGATGATGTGTTCGTGCATAAAAGATAATAAGCGATACATACGCTCTCGTTGCGACGCAGTCTCTCCCGTAATTTCTCTCTCTCTCTCTCTCTCTCTTTTTTCTTCTTCTTCTTCTTCTTCTTCTTTTTTCTTCGATGTATGCGTACGGTGTCCTTATGCGGGCATCCTCGATATCCTGCGCGATCCTATTCCGCCCAATGAGCGATCTTATCTCCGTGCGAAGGATCGCTTCCTTCGAGATCTTCGGCAGCGGGTGCGGGGCTCCTTTAAGGGATGGGCGAAGCCACCCCTTCCGAAACGTTAATCGTGCGGCGCGATTTCGAGGAAGGGCCCGCGCGGATGCAGAGATTTCTGCCGTACCCCGTCGCGATCTACCCCACAATGACGCACAGGGTCCCCCTCGAGCATGAACGCACCTATCTTTCCATTCAACAAATTAATGCCATAGTGTCACTCTATATTTAGGCTGCTCGTATAGCACGGAGAGATCGGTCGAACAGCGCGCGAATCGCGTCCGCTGATACGATGGTCTTCGTTTTCCCTTTGTATTATCACGTGGATCTGATGCGTTTCGCAATAATTTCTCGTCGTCATCTCGAAGAACGGTCTATCTCGAAAACGAGCTCGGGGACCGATAATTCGGAGCGAAAGGGTGAAACGGGTCCATCCTGACTTGCCGCGAATTTCTACGCGAAAATATTTCACGTAATAAATTATTACGTGAACGCACGCGTAAACAGCAATGATGGAACAAGTGGAATCGTCTGTTAAATATCTTATTTATTATTAGTTATCGGATAATCAATTAAACAAAAATTTTACACTGATAATCAGTTTCCTGGTATACGTTCGAAGACTCAATACCAAGAAATTTGAGGACTTGACTTATTGGACATTAGGGACAGACGCAAGTCTTTTTTTACATTGTTTCGAATTGATAAGAGTTTATTTAGCGGGGATGAAGAGATACAATTCAAGATGCATAAAGATATAATTCTAAATTACGCGCGATTATTTTATCTTACGCGTATTACTTATTTTATACGCATGCAAGGAATGCGTAAAGAAAATTTTCTCTCTTCCCGTGCCTTCCTTCTTAATTAAATGGAATATGAATAAATAAAATGCAGCTTCTTCGAGCAAGATAGCTCTCCATGATGTTTCATCGTTCTCTCTCGTTCTCTCCTGCTTACATTTCTCCCGAATCTCTTGTCGCAGAAACGCCTCGATTTCTGTGTCAAGATAAAAAGCTTCGAGCGGCCAGAGCCTGCAGGAGGGCACGCAGTCGCGTGTGTTACAGAAGTGTGTGTTATTGGAATAATTTCTAATCGTGCATTTGATCAAAAGATAGGTTAGTTCGAGAGAAATATAAATCGACTGCGATTAGTCGATCGGCTTCCGTCTTATTACTCAAATTTCTTCCTGTGTCACGGCTATATTCGCGCGGCACGCGCAATATTGAATTTCCGATGGTGATTTCAGTGTAACGACGAGATTGTCGCAAATTTCGCACGTATCTCCATAATCATGGACATAAGAATGAGCGATAACAACGTGTCGAAGGAGGAATCGCGATGCTTCGTCTGCGACGCCGAGGTTCGGGGTCGCTATTACGCCCTGGCTACGTGCAGAACGCAAAATTCGCAGGCCAGGGTAATCGAGAAACTCGGCGAGTTGGTCGGCGAGAGGTGACGGATCCGCGTTATTGGCGGCCTGCGTAAATGCTTGCTCCCAGCCCCCCCGCGCGCGAGACGTGGGAACGTTAAGTAGAAAAGAGAATTATTGTCTTTCGTCTTCGCAGGTACATGGTCGTGATATCCGAGGACGACGTGATCTGTCGGAGTTGCGCCATCCTCGTCAACACCCTCGACAGGCTCGAGACGGAGATGCGCAATATTCGGAATCACATTCTGCGATTCCTAGAACGGAAGTACTTCCTGGAGGACGGGGAGCTGCGGGGCAACAGCGATAGGCCGAAGCCGTGCCAACCGCCGCAGATCACCAAGTCCAACGCGAAGGAGATTATCAGTTATTGCACCAAACAGAGCGAGATCGATCTGGAAACGTACTCGAAGGACAAAAAGATACGAAAGAGATCGCACTCGTGGTTGCAATGCGACAAGTGTAAATATACCGCTCATCTCAATTCCTTCATGATACATCATTTGAGAGATCATGTCAAACGGAAGGTATCCTGCGACAGATGTGGACTCTGTGTCGCTGACAATCAGGAAGAGACTATGCACCACTGTGCTGACACGAATAAATTGAGCAATACGGAAAATGAGAGAGGTTGGGTATCGTTCGATTAGGAAAAGGCGCTTAGTATAGTCGCTGTATCGGTCAGGCCCGCGCGATCGCGACTTCCTTTCCATACGAATCATGATCATGTGTTGATACATTGCAGATAATTCTGGTATTATCGTCAAAAACGATTCGATGGATGCGTCCTCCGTTGAAAAGACCGTGCAATCGGCTCTACTACCTACTCAAACACCATCGCCTATAATAAGTTTAGCGAGTAACGATCACATATATATCTCTAGTATATTACCAGCAAGTGAGTATTTCCTATCGACGAGACAGGCTCCCCAAATGGGATAGCTTCCGCAAAATGTATCTAAACTAACAACAACAACAACAACAACAAAAAATATGTTTCTGTTCCGCGAAAGATGGTCCCGCATCTTTCAAGCAGCCGATGTATATCTTGCAACCGATGAATGCCATTGATATCGACAACTCGAGGAAGATCGCGATGAGATCAGATCCCGTACAGGAGGCAGAGGCGAAAGCCAGAGGCGAGGGTAGAGGACAGACGTTGACTCTGATGGAAGACGGGAGTTTGGGAATGATGGAAGTAGCTTGCTGGAACGAAACGTGAAATAATAATGCCCCTTCAATGCCCCGTTAATTATGAATGTTAAAAGCATTTTATCATTGTTCTCGCATTTCATCGTTGTTACGCTGATTGGCTGGTCAAAATAACAAATCCAGCATTATGACACAAAATTGTTATTATTATTTCAATATATATATATATATTTATAAGATACGTTCGTACGATGCGCCTGCGCAAGCACAAAGTTGGCAGGCGCGTCGTTGGGGATTCTGCTTTTATCGACGGATCTTCTCCTAGTGATTTTTGCGACGCTGCGTTGATGCCACTACTGTTCGAAAATATTTTGAACGGTGTTGCGAGCATACCGTAACCGTAACCGATCGAGTTGCTTGATTCGAGGTGGTTTGTTTACTCTAATTTATTCCGATATTCCGATGAACAGCGAGGAACTCAGGTGTGATTTATCTCACGTGCTACAGAACGACAGTCGTGACATTCTGCAGAAATGGATATCCTCGTGCCGACAGTTTCGTTCGCGGGTCGCCGTCAAAATCGAGAAAGGATTTCTCTGCGAGAAGAGTACGTTTTGTGCTCGTTTCTGCATTCCTTTCCTTCCCAGGACAGGAATTGTCAACGAGATGCCCGATAAGGGATCGCTCGCGTGTAGTGATCTTCTTGGATCATGTAGATGCATGAAAGCGATTTTTTATGCTCCACAGATCGCACCGAGATGAAATCTGTCAATGACAAACAAGTGTCAGAGTTGCAACAGGAGATCGACACCGAGAAGTCCGAGGTGGAGGCAACCGTGTTGCGACAGAAAGTGACAGACAAGCAGATATCGAAAATAGTAAACTCACAGAAGAGCTTGAGGGATGAATTGGAAAAGATGAGGGCGGACAGAGAAACCTTGTTACTGGAAATAATGGACTTGGAACTCGGTAATTTGTCTGCACGAGCTCCCGCAAACATCGGCGGCTTACCGTGTGTTTCCCTCCTCCTCCTCCTCCTCCTCCTCCTCCTCCCCCTCCCGATTCTGTCTTTGTATCTAATTGTATGTACTTTCAGAAATGGAAACGAGAAAGAGAAATAAAATCTTGCAATGGGATGCTATTAAACGTGCGTGTCACATCTACAAACAAAACTTGGATATACACATAGGTCTCCAGGAGAAGGAAAATAACCAGGAAATAAAATTCTCCTTTTTTACGCATAACTCGGACACAAAAGACAAGTACTTTATTCTGTTGACGCTCAATGAGAATCATTGGAATGGTGAGCATAATCTGATCTAGAATCAGCATAATCGGTTAATAATAATATTGGAAATTATGTGTATGATTATTGTTTAATTTCGCGTTATCGTTTTAGTTGAACAAGTCGAACCGAAACTAAGAAAAGAACATTTCAATCAATTGTCCATGGTAAAGGACTCTCCTGATTGTTTCAAAGTATTTGACCTCACATTGTTTTTGTGCCAGATACGAAATATATTTCTGAAATATTACATGAAAATGGAAAAGGAATGACAGAAAGAGAATCGTCGACGAGGAATCGTATATACATGAAAGTTCAGTTTGGATTTCATAAAAGGCAATATGTTTTCTTGTTTTGTCTCTCTTTACGAGAGAGAGAGAGAGAGAGAGAGAGAGAGAGAGAGAGAGGGAGAGAGAGATTTTTATTAATAGTTAAGATATCCAAAAAAGCGAATTATTATATGTATGATGCGTAAGATACAAATACACACATACACATGCATACACATGTTGGCATTTTAAATTATAATTTATGTCATCGTCATAACGACATATCAGTTTTTTGTTTTTTGTTTCTTGAAGCTTTATTAATTCCATTACAGGAGTTCTTTTGTGTTCCTCTGTCGGAGATTCAAACAGAAAGTAGTCAGAGAGAGAAAGATCAGATTGCAAATCACACGCGCAGTGCGGATAAATAACTTAAATGCTAAAATTATATAAACAGGTCTCTGCTTTGTCTTTTTATAAGTATATATATGTACATATACATATGTATAAATGATATCTACGTATACATATATAGTACTGCGTCGTCCCGCAAGATATCGCGAGAAATTTACTTATGAATTAAAACTGGTACAATAGTTGGAGCTTAGAACGATACACTACATATTTTGAATCATTTCCGGCGATATTTCGTATGCTCGAATATCAAATGCATTCATCTCGGTAGGCATTGTAGATGCATGGATAGTTTACTCGTTGTAATACTTGATCGCTTATTTCGCAATTCTCGCGATGTTCTTCCTACGACGCACACGCATACAAGTTACTTTGTATCGAAATACTTGATAATAGAGATAAATTATTTTGATTCTGAGTTCTAGCTAATTAAGCTAGCAGTCGTACTACTGGCTGCTTCCTGCAACGTACGTGAAACGATCGGACAGAGAAGTTACTGTGCGATCCCATTGAGATTTACGGATTGCAGATTTATTAACGTTCCTAATTTCAGGAAAATATCTTCTGGGCGGCACTTCCTGCGGACTCTCCTATCCTAAAATTCTCGCAAGGTATCATTAGGCTATTACGTATTTACGCTACGCTTAATATTAATTGCCCGCGCGTAAAATGGTCTCTCGAAACTCTCGAAAAATCTTCGATTCACGATGCGAGTACGCTCGACACGTGAGAACGACACGACACGACGTGGCATTTTTCCTTGCGAATTTTTACGACGGATTTATTACGTTTTCATGTGTTTATGTGTTGCATTCATATTATTTACGCGCGTACGGAATAGCCGTGGATAACCGGCTGATTCATTATGTATGCGTGCAGGCACGCTGATAATAATTCGTCCCTATTGGCACGAGTTAACGAAGGAGTCAATTGATCGCCCACTGCCAATTTGCCGCCGACGGCATAAGTTAACAGATTTCATTTGCTCTATTGACCCGCCGGGAATCCATTTGCATATACATGACCATCGAGGAATTTGATTGAAGACTGAAGCCTTCTGCGAATTATTACGTTGCATTGGAATGTTGCGCTGTCGTTTTTCCTTCTCTCGGATCGTTCCCGTGATATCGCGTGATACATCGGAGATCTAATTCGTGTTGGAAGCCGATCATAGTATCACGCATATCTCCGCCGCCCGTAATGCCCGGTATGTTTCTTGCCCGTTCCCTTGGGACATGACATTTCCAACATATGATTACCAGAACGCAATTTTTCCAGAAATACCAAAAATAGAGCCAAGTCGGGAATATCAAGCGCACGGCTGAGCCCCCCCTAAGCGCGAATGCTCTTGTGTCTCGCAAACTCGCGCAAATGCGCATCGTGGGTGAATGTGTGTGTGAAAAAAATGAATCGCGAATTGATGAATATCGTGGATGAGCTTTAGATGCGAGTGCATTGTCAGTTATTTCTCGTTTCGTGCTCAACTTGGCAAAAAGAAATGCTAAATGCTAGAAAGAAAAAAACGACTTACTTCTATACAAGATTCTCCGCTAATAGAGACTATTTACAATGTAAGACCTTGCCCGTTGATTTAACGAGGAAATGACGGTCGACGTATGGCTTATCGTACGTAATCGTACGTAATCCCGCTTTCGCTACGCGTTGCCTATCAACGATCATGAATTTCGTTGGACATTGAATTCTCTTCAACTATCTCGAAATGACACTTACATCTGATATCGGACAATCGAGTCTCTCTATAACTCGATCATCCGGCGCGAGTATCCTCGGAGATTGTCTTAAAATTATCTTGGGACTATGCGTATTCTCGGGATTCACTACGAAGAAGAAACGCTTACAACAGCTCCGAAACCGCCTAATCACACAGAATCGTTTGTCTATCTACGCGCCAGATAGCCACGCGCCACGGCACATACATATACATATACATCGCGCTGGATGAAATTCTCCGGATGAGAGCTCGGAATATCATCAAGCCCATTACATCCGTTACGCATCCATTACACGATTAACGAACACGCGATACGCGTGTCGTGTATTAAATGGATGGATCCAAAGAGACGGCGTATCTGTGCTCGGTGGTACTTTGGTGGTGTCTACTTCCTCCCCTCCGACTCGTCCAACGAGAAGGCAAGGGTACACCTCGCTCAAGGGTGCCCACTTGGCGAGGCGGATTCTTATCGCACGAGGCTTTCTCTGGAACGCACGAACGTGCGTTCCCACGCCGGATCTTCTTTTCATCATCGTGTCTTCCTCTCCTGTTCTGTTCGACTATTCTCAAAGGGCCACTACGTGCCGAAACGATAGTGCACCCACTTACTCAAGAGTGGCGGCGAAGGATATGTTGCCGTTGGACGCGGCCGCCAACAGTAACGTTGGTGGCAAAGGTGCCGGTGGCAGAGCCGAGATCGACTCGACCGGCTGTGACGGTGGTGACGGTGACGGCGACGGCGGCGTCGACGTCGACGTCGACGTCGGCGTTGACGGCGTCGTCGTGGTTGGGCAATCGCTGCCGACCCCGTAAACCTTGGCGTGATTTACCTCGAGAGCGACGGTCAAATCGGCCAGGCCAGCATCGCACAGCACGGGATTATCTGTGAGGAACAAAGCGTGAGAGTATGAGAAAGTATGAGAGTGCAAGGGCTGGTCGCGAAGACCAATGAAGTAAAATAAGACAATAAGATAGGAGAAGCGAACCCCATAGCGCGTGTACCCCATTCAACGCGACATACGTCTATCTTTCGCTCTTGGCATTCGCTCGCTTTCGGATTGTACTACAGATCAGCCCTAAATTCGGCAGAGTTGCATCTTACATCGATCGTGAAATTATCATCATGAAGAGAAGATTATCGCGAAGGCGCATGATTTATGACGATGTTGGTCAACCATCAGTGATAACGAAGAGCGGCTTAACTTTGTTATCGAATAACGCTGATGATCGTCTATGGCTCTCTCGCATAAGGCCCGGTTATGCTTTCCCCGTTGTGCTCTCCCTAAATCTTTATTGTTACTTTCACACGAGCACGGTCATGTTTTCCAACGTAGGAGCGAAGGAGTAGTAGTCTAATGAAAATTGAGACCGACCGGAGATAACGGGATTGGGCGCGATAACGTTGGTCGCAAAGAAAGACGATATATTAACAATAACAACAGCTCCAACGAACAGACGCCGGTATACAATAAATAATTCGAGATGGCGCCACAGCGGGGGTTATCACGAGAAATGTAACCGTTGTAACAAATAATATACGCCTCGAGAATCGAACGAAGCCGAGCCATTATCAGCGAGCAATTTATTTTCTGCCGTTTCTCTCCGTCGCCGGTCGTTCCCTTCTCTGTTCTCTTCCTCCTCTCTCTCTCTCTCTCTCTCTCTCTCTCTCTCTCTCTCGCGCGCGCGCGCGCTCTCTCTCCTTTCTCCTCACGCTCGCTTTCAGCCTATTTTGTTTGTCCACAGACTGGACCTTACGATGGGCGATGTTTATTAATTATGCCGATACCGCTGCGCCACCCGTATCCTCCTCAATTAACGTTTAACGACCTAATTCAATTTAATCGCGCATCAGCTGTTATGCCAAATAATATTGAACTAATAGTCCGGCGAAACGGAATAATCCGCTGGCGAGGAAACAAAGAATCGCGCTGCACTAGAATCCACTTTTCAGCAGAATTCGTAACGATCGGCTCTTGCAAATCGTGCATGCCGTGTATACAATATATTACGTAAGATCTATATTTAGACTCGCGTCTAAACGCGGGAGAATATATTTTTCAAGAAATCGCCGCGACGTTAACGCGAGCTTGTTCCGTCGAGAGGAAATTCCTTTGTAAGAATCGGAGTGTTGTTTAGTCGGCCAGTTGGCTCGATTACCATCCATCGTTGCTTTTCCAGATGGAAATGGTGCGGCGAACGTTAGACTCGTTCATCTTCCTTTCTCATCGAAGTGATCACTGAAATCGAGTCTGTCGGGCGCGACAGTCCGCTTCGCTGTCAAATTTTCAAAGATTTGTCGAGCAACGTCGGACACGTTAGGCTTTGAGGAGAAAAATACATAATTTATTTCTCGGATGAATATCAGAGGAGGAACGTACGTTTGTAAAATGTAAAATGTCAGGATAAGCATAAAGGGATGAGACTAAAGGACGAACATTAATTTTAGCATTGCTTCCCATCGTGTGGCGATAACACGAGCGATGCGTTGACACGTGCACGCATACGCGATGGAGAGCGTTGAGCATGACACTGCAAGGCAGAGCGAGGAGCGGCGTCTCAGAGGTGAGGGAATCTAATATAAACTCACCTTGAAGGTATATGCGCAGCACATCGGGAACTCCGTGAATCGTGCATCGCGTGTTGGCCACCAGCTCCGGCATGAGTGTACGTATTTGATTCATGCTGATGTCGGCCCAACAGAGCACCGGGAAACCGCGAAAGTCTCGGCCGGACAGCGTGACTAGACGATTGTGCGATGCCTTCAGTTCCTCCAGCGATGGTAACCACGTCTGAATGATCATACAATATCCGATATTCAGCCAACTCGAGCCAGCTCGATTGCACAGTGAACGCCACGCGCGTGAAGAAAGAGCAAAATAAAAGTCGGAAAGGCTGAACCGGCGTTCCGGCTGTTACCTCAGACGTGTCCTCGAGAGTGGTGAGCTGATTGTGCGAGATATCGAGCACGCGGAGACCATCGAGACCACGGAGATCGCGCGGCCCGATCGTAGGGCCCAATGCATTGTGGCTGAGATTGAGCCTCTGCAACTCCTTCATGCCTAGGAACAGCGAGCCATCCAAGCTGCGCAGTTCGTTATGCTGGAGACGTAGATCTTGGATGTTGCTGCCGGCGATTTCGTCGCCCTCCTCCTCGACTAGATTCTATAAAGATTGCAGATCGGTCGCAGCCGATCAACCCCCATCAGCGATATCGTCGATATGTCGATATGTCGAGAGAACGCCGGAACGATGAAGCAAGCACCTACCTCGGAGGATGGTCGTTCCCTGTGCAGTTTGGCGATCCGGTTACTCGACAGATCGAGGAGCCTCAACTCACGCAAGCCACGCAGAGAAGCCAGGGAGAACTCGCGAAGCTCGTTGTGCGTCAAGTTGAGGCATTTGAGCGATCTGAGGGGATAAAGGGAACTGCTTCCATTCCCATCGCCGTCCGCGCTACCGAGAGACTTGAGAGAATTGTGCCCGAGCTGGAGGTCCTCCAACATCTCAGCCTCTAAGAAATCGTCCGCGTTCAGCTAAAGAGGCACAATTCAGGCGTTCCTTAATTTCTTATCCATAATATCCGCAAGATCCGCGTAACGAGACATCCGCGGACGAGAGAGAGAGAGAGAGAGAGAGAGAGAGAGAGAGAGAGAGAGAGCTACGCGAAACAGCCGTCCATCCGAGTTTCCGTCCGAGAAGGCGGTTTGAGATCCTTCCGCCAGGAACGGAAGGCAGCAATAATTACGTTACGCCGCGGTAATTGGCTCAATGTGGCGCGCTTTAGCGCGAACGAACGCTTCGACTCCTCCGCATCATCGCGTCGCGCGCGCGCGCGTTAAAGCGCAATAATATTCGAGAGCACGTGCTCTCTGAGTGCTCTCTTCGCCTTACGGTGTCAATTACAAATCGCGATTGCGCACCACAGATTTGTCCTCGTTCGTAGAAAATGCTTCCAAGATCCACCGTTGATCGAGTCGAGCGAGCGAGATCAACGGACATTTATTCATACGAGAAATGCGAATCGAAAGGCGAGCAGAAGCGTGTGAGCTAGAGCGTTAAGCGAGAACATCGAAGATCCATCTCGTTTGCGAAAATCGGGATCTAGAGATCTACCTCCTGCAGCTCGTTGTACGAGAGCTCCAAGAACTTGAGGCGCCTGGCCTTCTGCAACGTGCCGTCGAGATCGCGGATCTTGTTGTGTTGAAGAAAGAGGGTCTCCAGACGATGGAGGTGTCGAAACTCGACCGGGAGATGCGTCAACTTGTTGTCCACCGCGTAAAGCATCTTGAGATTGTGGCCGGACGACGGGAGCTCGCCGTCGAGCGACGTGAGCTCGTTAGAATTAATGAGCAACCATTCGAGTTGATTTAGATCCCTGTAAGCAAACAGATGGGCTGAAACGCGCGAATAGAATCCTGTTGTACGTGTTCGCCGCTCCGCGAGTGTCGTCGAAGATTCTCGCGCGGTTTTAAAGGTCGATGTTAATCGCCAGTCCACACATTGAATTTGCCTCGCATCAGCGATTCGCTTGTTGCGATCGCAAGCCGAATGAATTAGATAAGAGACGCAGTAAATAACAAACAGGATACGCTGCGTTAGCTTCACGATGCTCGAGTCTTTTCTGCTAACCGTTGCGAGAAAAAGATTCGCAACGTGCGAAGCACAAGAGAGGTCAACGCGAACGCGTTGGCTGTCCGCGACCTGTGCGCTGCTGGTGTGACGATGGGAGGAGGAGGAGGAGGAGGAGGAGGAGGAGGAAGGGAGAGGGATGATCCGAGATGAATTTATGTTAATCGACGGATAAATACGGATAGCGAACGGAACGAGAGATTCAACTTGAGAAGACGTATCGTTCGTACCTCAGAGTACGATTCAGGCTTTTCAGATGATTCCTGCCGACATGCAAGTGCTTCACCAGAGGCGGCAGCGAGCCCGGGGTCATCTCGGAGATCGCGTTTCCTGCCATGGCCAAATGCTGAAGCGTCGGATTGTACTGGATAGAAGAAGAAGAGCATGATATCGCGCGTGATATCGTTAGACGCAAATTTTTCGCAATCTCCTCGCCAAGTCTTTATTGAGACTCGCGACTTACTCGCGATTCTTTTTCGCCGACTCTTCCTCTTTACGAGTCGGAGAGTCGGAGCCGCGTAATTAAGCGGCCATTCAAGGCACGTGGCTGGTCGCGTGCGTCGACGATCACCGCAACGCGTTGCGTTTCCTTCACGCGTCCGTAAACTCGCGACTTTGATTCCCCTTTGATAAGGGGTGATACGTCCTCGATGGATCCTCCAGCGAACGATCGAACTCGTCCGAGTTCGAGACGAAGCAGAGTTCACCCCTCCCCCAAATTCGATCGCGACTTACTCACCTTGAAGTCATCCGGATCGATGCGACTTATCCGATTCCTGCTGAGGTCCAGAGTCCTCAGCAACGACAGATGCGACAGAATGTGCCTTGGTATCGATGGCACTTCGTTGTCGGCGAGGCTCAAGTATTGCGTCCGACCCAGACCGGTAAAAACGTCACCGTCCACGAGCCTGCAAATGACGATTATGATGACTCGAGCGATCCATTGACGACTCGTTGGTCGACGATTTCGTCGATCGTAAGAACGGCGCGCGATTTCCCCCGCGCCGTTGACTGACCCTCGTCGTGACCCTCGCTCGCCTTCGGTTTACTTCCCTAAAAGCTTTTCTAATTGTCGTCGATTCTAATCGAGCGACGCTCCATATTTCCCTCCGTGTAATTCTATTACACGTTTATCGTTTCTTATTTGTGTAAGTAGTACGTGACCGGAGCAGCAGACGCTGGACCAATCGTGAGCCCTGAAAAACTGACGACGCGCCAGACGTTATCGTTCGATTACTCACTTAGTATTGGCTCGCTACGGCTCGTTATTTAATTATTTCACGATGACGAACGCATACACAGCCTCCCCGCGATAACTCGCGCGAAGAGGTCAGGCACGATTAAGACTTCATTCTTACGTCCCGCGTCCCTCCTGTCTCTGTCTTTCGCGAGAATGGTTGACGTTGACGCGAAGAGACGCACGACGGTCTTCAAGGACCATCGTTCGTTCCTTCGTTCGTTGGTCGCGCGGCCGCGCGGGATACGCGCGATTATCCAAGTAGGATAATCAAGGAAGACCGGTAGCTGCTCGTCCTTTGTGAGTAACTCCGTAAAGGATGACGGCCACCGGACGCGTTATTCCGAGGGATAAGATAATGATACAGAGCGTGCCAACGCGCGCCAACTGGAAAACAAGGGGATCACCTCGATCGGCCGGCCGCGTACCGGCCGCTGCATCTGCGCTTCGAAATTTCGACGCATATCGTGACGATTTATCACGTTCATTCATTCACCGGTCCCTATGACGGAGTCATTGCGTAACATTGTTATCTATTCCGCTACGATATCCCGATTATGCCGCGTGTACGTGACGATATATATTTTAACGTCATTGCAAGTCGCGTGACTCGCGACTATCGGAATGTCGATTGCAAAATTTTCTTTCTCACCCGCTTGTATTTTATCGTCGCCTTTTATCTAACAAACACACACGGAGTCATCGGGTTAAGCCCGATGATCAATCGCTGAGATCTCGAGTGAGATCTCGCGGCCAATTCAACGCACGACAACGACGACGACGACGACGAATTGCGTAACATTGTTATCTATTCCGCTACGATATCCCGATTATGCCGCGTGTACGTGACGATATATATTTTAACGTCATTGCAAGTCGCGTGACTCGCGACTATCGGAATGTCGATTGCAAAATTTTCTTTCTCACCCGCTTGTATTTTATCGTCGCCTTTTATCTAACAAACACACACGGAGTCATCGGGTTAAGCCCGATGATCAATCGCTGAGATCTCGAGTGAGATCTCGCGGCCAATTCAACGCACGACAACGACGACGACGACGACGACGACGACGATGACGACGATGACTTTTCTCGCTGTTACGTGCCGAGCGTGTCCAGGCGCCGCCGGATGCCTCCGCGGATACTCGTTACGAGAATTAAGATCGCTCCTTTGTCCATACGTGTACGAATGTCTCTTCTCAATGTCCGCAATAGCAGACGATGACCTTTCGCCGAGATATTGTCGCCAAGACGATGTCGTCGACGTGATTTACATTTACATTCACGACAGTTGCGCGATCGATCTCGTCCTAATCGATCTCAACTTTTTAATCAACCGACCATACTAACTTACGTTAGTATCGAGTATCTTAACTCTCGACGCGATCTATGTCGAGGGGAATGTTGGGGTCGAGGAGAGGAAAAGCTTCGCTTGGTTGACGATTGGCGCGAGAACAAGTCTCCGCATCGTCTCCGAAATCGCAGCGCGGTTCTAGCAATCGTGACTGATAAGTATCATCACGATTCCTCTCGTCGTGGAAAGCTGCTTGCTGAAAATTCCTGTGTCGCAGGCCTCGCTGGCGTGTCTGCGTCTTTCGGGAGGAGGTCAACGCGAGCTCTCGCGATGAATCGCTCGAGGCTGCAATCGAGGTCGCGAGTTCGGTCGCACTCACCCCAGGTGATCGTGATTCAGCTCGAGCCGCGTGATGGACATACGCAATTCCTTGAAATCATGACGCGATATGTCGCGCAGGTTCGAGTGCGCCACCCGCAGGGTGATCTGCTGTTCGGGGGTGAATTTGCCGCTGAGCGCCTCGGCCAGTTGATCGAACGACTTCATCTTCTCGCATGACACTTCGATGCGTTCTCCCAGGTGGTGACCGCCACCACCGCCTCCACCAGCAGCATTGTTGTTCGCGTTGACGGCTCCGCCAGCGGACGCGGCTACCGTCACCGCCACTGTCTGCGCCTGGTTGATAACGGGACTGGTGAACTCCTCTTGTCGGCAGGTGCACGGGCTGATTTCGCGGCGCACGGCGCAGTGGAGACTCGTGCTGGCCGCGAGACCCAGCAACGTGTAAAGGATTCCAGACATGTCACTGTCACTGCTCTGACAACTGTGCGATTGCAACACGATTATCCCTGGCTGGCCCTACCGATGCGCGAGATCACGCGCGGACCCAGCAACGACGTCCTCGCAACGCACCCTCCGCACGATCACCCTCCCTCTCCTCCTCCTCCTCCTCCTCCTCCTCCTCCGAGAGTGTCCTCCTCGTCACTCGATACACTATGCGATGCACTGTGTACGGTGTACGTGAACGTACGATCCGGTGATCGGGATTGATTTAATTCTACGATCGTCTCTCCAATTAATGCGGCACGCGGACGTTGACACGATGTCGCATACCTCCGCGAGAGGAAATCCGAGATTTGCCGCGCGTTGATCTGTTATTCCGTACCGCCAACTCGATATCACTGATCGACACTGGCAAGAGGAACCGACACAGCAGTAGCAGTGGTAATAATAGTGGTAGTAATAGTAGTAATAGT
Organism: Eciton burchellii; assembly: GCA_020341155.1. Lineage (NCBI taxonomy): Eukaryota > Metazoa > Arthropoda > Insecta > Hymenoptera > Formicidae > Eciton > Eciton burchellii. Next base: position 389,600 of record JAHMML010000005.1, read on the forward strand.
AGCAGCGGTGGTAGCAACGGCAGCGGCAGCGGCGGCGGCACCGGCAGCGGCGGCAGCGGCAGCGGCAGCGGCAGCGGCACCGGCAGCAGCAGCAGCAGCAGCAGCAGCAGCAGCAGCAGCAGCGGCAGCAGCAGCAGCAGCAGCAGCAGCAGCAGCGGCAGCAGCAGCACCAGCACCAGCACCAGCACCAGCAACGACTGACAGCCACGTGTTATCTACACTGTCGCTGATTCGCACCATCCTACGGAATATAACTTCACCGCGGTTCCCTCTCTCTCTCTCTCTCTCTCTCTCTCTCTCTCTCTCTGTTGCTCTGCTCTGCTCTTGTTCGCTGGAGACGTTCGAAGGAAGCTTATCGTCGTCGCCAATGGGCCTTCCTCTTGGCGCCACGGACGCGGCAACGGCATTAAGCCGCGGCGCGCCGCGCGAGACTTACTTATAGTCGCAAGCGAGTCGTCGCGTCGGTACCCACCGTGGCGCCGCGTGCCTCCTTCGGCGAGGGACTCCCTTCGAGCTCTTCTTCGCTCTTCTTACGCGACTCCTACTGTCGTACGTTACGCGCATACACCGACGAGAGAGTGAGAGAGAGTGAGAGAGAGAGAGAGAGAGAGAGAGAGAGAGGGAGAGGGAGGGAGAGAGCTCATCCTCTTTTTCTCCCGGCCTGGCCTGACTCCGGCCGCTGCTCTCCCCCTACGCGTACCACCACACCCCATGCTATGCGTATTCTCGTTCTCCTTCCCCTTGCTCTTCCTCGTTCCTATCCATCTACCCATCTCTCTTGCTCCCGCCCGTTGTTCTCTCGCCTCTCGCCCGTTTTCCCTCTCGTGCCCCACGGCACGTTCCTGACTCTTATACTCCCTCGCCATCAGCTGCTCCGTCACAAATCCGGTCCCCCCGGCTGAGCACTGTTATCTTCTTTCGCATTTATCCAATTATTCCGGAAGTTTTCGCCCGCTGCTGGATCCCGCCTCTGTTTGTCGGCCGCAAAGGACGCAGCGACGTCGACCAGAACCAGAGGGATTTTCGTGAGGACGCTCGCTTCTTCGGCGAAAGGATGCATCAACCTTTCTCCATGTTGTCCATCGCGCTGCACACACGTCGCGAGCGGTGTTTGCACCGATAAGCGGACCGATTGCTCAACTTGTGACCTTTGCTTAACTGCTTCGCACGATGTGCGCGACATGAAAGAAAATACATGCCAGATAATACTCTTGTGTTCTCTTTTCCACTCTTTCTCTCTCTCTCTCTCTCTCTCTCTCTCTCTCTCTCTCTCTCTCTCTCTCAGCCTTTCTCTTTCCGTCTAAGGAACGTTGACGTATCGTCGCCATATCGTCCCTTCCTGCCCTCCTCGTTGACTGGCCGAAGATTCTTAATCCGAGATCGAGGAATGCTGAAATTTCAAAATCAGGCTGGATCAAGATCAGATTCAAGATCTTGATCAGGCTGTTTTATTGCATCCGCGCTCTCGGGGAGCGAAAATTTATGATCCTCGTGGCATGAGCGTGGAGGAGATTCCTCCGGAATCCTGATTCGACGGAGTCGATCGAGTCGAATAATCATCATATTCAGAATGAATTGAATTTAATGATAATAATAATTTGGTGGTTGTCATTGAGTTGACGTTGCCGTTGAGTTTAAGCTCACCCCCATTAATCACGATGATCGACGATGATCGTTAAGAACAGATGCGATGCGAATCTGCATCCTCCGGAGGCCGAGTTCCGACGAGTGATTCGTAATGCCGAATATGCCTCAAGCAATAGTAGTAGTTTTTTGTCGCGACACCTCGCGATCTTTTGGTTTTTCTTTTTCTCTGAAACTGGTATGCGATCCCGTTGCAGTCAAATTGTCGATCTCCCCGGAGGGAGACTTGAGGGAAATCTACTTTGTGGGTAGATTGGTGTGGATTTTCATTATCACTTATGTACCGATAGGTAAAAAAATAGGTATGATAACGGATTTCAAGAAATTAACCTATCTCGCGACGATACGTTCTGCAACGGAATGTCGCAAGAACGTCGCCTCGCCCTCTCGCCCTTTACAAATTGGCAAGATAAATCACAACTTAACGTTCGTTAATGATCGTAAGAAGAGTAATCGCGAGAGTACGCGTGTCCATGCTGAGATCGTAAGTGTTCTATCAAGGGTTCCTCTGTTCATCGTAAAATAATATCGATTACTTAATGAGCTCGCCGATGCGGCGGCGGCGCTTCACGGGTCGCTTGTCATCCGAGTAAACGCCTCTATCTATATAACGTGGCTGTTTACGCGCATGATTTACGTACCCAATTATGTGCCGTAACTTGGCCGAGGTATGTCGTGCAAATTCCCGAGCCCGGCGCCACCGGGACTCGCCTTATATCCTCTTTAAGCCGTTCCACGCACTGGCTCCTACGGTATCCATCTGTACTGGCGCCTGCAATTCGCCTAATCTCTCCTGGCGTAAAGGTCATCAAACCGTGGACAAAGCGAGCGTAAGAGTCAACTTCTCGCCACGGCCACCGGCGACAGGGACCTGCTTCCTATGCTCTGGAGAGCATGAGATTCGCACGATTTTATTTATTTGTTTATCCGAAGATAACGGGTGCGAAATGGGGCGAGATCGACGGTAGAGAGACGTGAGAGAGACTCTCTCTTCGCTGGCCGTCCGTTATCGCTCTTATTATCGCCGCGGGCAGAGAGTAATACGGGAGCAAGGGAGGAGGGCCACGACAAGAGCGAGTGAGGCCAGGCCAGCAGGCATGGCAAGGCAAGGCATGGCATGGCAAGGCACGAGGCACGAGACACGAGAGCTGGAGGGACCTAACTCCGTGCCTCGGTTTAACGAATGCGAGAATGCGGCCTGGCGCCAACGCACACACGCGGCCCCCGCGCCGGCCGCCCTCGGCTGCCGCGTCATGCGCTCTCGTCCCTCTACCCCCCTCCCCCACCTCTCTCTCTCTCTCTCTCCCTCTCTCCCTCCGTTTGTCTTTCTTTCTCTGTTTAATGACCTTACCGGAGTTTGGAATATCAAACTGCAACCGATTTCTCGATTTATACGTGCGCCTTCCACCTCAAACGAGACAAGTCTCTCCCTCTCCTCCCTCCCTCCCTCCCTCCCTCCTCCATCCACTCTCCCTCTCTCTCTCTCTCTCTCTCTCTCTCTCTCTCTCTCTCTCTCTCTCTCTCTCTCTCACTCTCGCTTTGTCGATCTTCCTCTCCTTATCCCTTTAATCTGTAGATTTTGTCGTCAATCTTCCCGTCAGCTGGAATATCGGGAAACATACCTTCTGCATTACGAAGCGATCGAAAGCCTCTTCTGAATTATACCGCGGACGACTAAAAATATATAATGAAATCCTTCATTTTTTCTCATGCCCGCTGTCGGCGTGTCGTTCCGGCGCTCTGCCTGTATATCTGTGTATATCGCATAGCTTGGAGGTATGCAGGCAAACTTTTCCTTTTCGTATCGAGAAAAAGGAACGGAGAAGGAAAGAAGCAGAAGAGTAGCGAGTGGAAGCAGAGCGAGGAAGGTAGCGGAGCGGGTATCGCGCCTCGATAGGGTGCTTTACATGTCGCGTCGAGATATTGGGAAATAATCGCCCGGCGTAGGCGTTGAGGACGCTCAGCTAGTTGCTACTGGATTTCTTCGTTCGAAACATTATCGATCATTACTTAGTTCGTAGTCCGCTCCGCCCTACCAAGAATTGTCTCTCAAAAACTGTCCGTTCCGTTTTCCAATTATTATCCTCGCGGATAATTGGTCCGGCGGGGGGGRGGGGRGGGGGAGGGGGTAAGAGGAAGCTGCAGGGGAAATTAAACATTAGACGGCGAGGCGGCGGTCCGAATGAAGCCGGGCGTTATTTAAAAAAAAAACAACGTCACTCATTGTACCCTGATCAGCAGCTTTCCTCCGCTTCCTCAGCACCGCGATAGAATAGAACCATGAACTGGCTGTTTATTCTCATTCTCAGGCGGCTCGGTCTTCACGTTGGCATTTTGTTATTCTTGGAGCAATTAATTTCCAGCTAACTAATAATTAACCATATACGAGCGATAAATCAATAGACACTAAAGATACCGCGAAGCTGCGAGGCAAGTCACGCTTGGACGTTTCCAATTTTGCAAACGGTCTCTCGTTCCTTTTTAAATAACAACGCAGAAGACCCCGAACAACTGTACCGTGCGTATCGTGTCGATTGCGTGTCGCGTCGAGGAACGGAGAGGAGCGCGTGATACGCGACGATCATGCGCCTGCTGTGCTCGACGAACGATTGAACATGATATTTGGACAGGATATTTTCCGTCTAATGGGATCCATCAAAATATCCTGACAACGTTGAGAGCCTCTGACGAGTGTGTTTACGATGGGATTTAAAGTCGACTCCCATCTCGTGCCTTTCTGTCGCAGCTACCGAATCCCGGCCGAACTCGCCGCTTTTGTAGCTCTTATTGTAGCTCTTCCTTCTGGATGGACAGCGGAGCTGCTGCGCTCGCGGTAGCGGGGAACGTTTTCGGTCGACACATGGGCGCCCATCAGGGCGCCAGACTCCGGAGAAACCTTCGTCACGCTACGGAGATGTAGAATGTGTGCCTGCATCGTTTCCTGCGTGTAAAACTAAAGCAGCATCGACATTCTTTTACGAATGCACGCCGTGCGCGTCAGTGCACCTGAGCTATTTACCTTCCGCGCGCAACAAGGTGCACCTTACCCTCACGTAAGGAGTGTTGCTTTCACGATGGCTCTCTCGCGTATGCTTCAATTAGTTATCATTATATTTATTACGACGTACATCCCGCGTGTACGTTTAAAATTGCTGCGTGTTCAGCGCGGCGCGCGGCATCCCTTTACGAACACGTAGGTTCAGTCACGTGGTTTGAAATAAAAATCGCTACCGATGAAATTCTTAAGCATTTTGCATTCTAGTTCTTCTCTCGCGATAGTCCTAGTTTCGACAATCCGTCGCGTCGTATGGACGTGTGAACTGCGTCCAACTGCTGATAAGCAACTGCTTACTTTGTGCATAAATTGGCACATGGAACATCACTTTCGCTGGCCTTAGGGCTTTATTTATTTATCCCCCCCCTCCTCCCCCCCCGCTCCTCTCCCTGAAATTTGAAACTCGTCAAAATATAAATTCGATACTCCCTTTGAGCTCAGCCGTTGAGACGTGCCTTTTGAGCGGAGACCGTGGCGGCCCCCGCCGGAGTTTTACGGTACTGATTTGAACGATGTCGCGGGCTGATGGCGTCATCTGCTCGGATCCGTCGCTACTTGCAGCTCTAGAGAGACTTACAGCCTCCTCCCCCCCCCCCCCCCCCCGCCGTCGCACATTGCGCTTTCAATTATTCTCACACTAGTTCCGACAATCTCCGCTACGAGCCTGCACCGTCCCCGTTTGCTAAGCAATGCAGTGGTCAGGCTCAACGGCTGATCAGACATGGCTCTATCTTTCCAATAGTACGACTCACCCGCAAATCAGCTAAAGTTTTAATCCGTAATAGTGCAGCTTTTGGTAAATTTCCCATCTGTAAGTAGCACGCTTACGCGAACGGTGAATCGAGAAACGCTTTTGCACGCGTAATATTTTTAGCGGGGCGTAAGATCGCGCACCGCGCGTATAACGAGCGGTTAACATGATAAAGCCTGTCCCGGATTAGGGACTATTGCCGTTATGTATTGCCAGCGCCTGCTGAATCGTTGGTAAAGCGCATTGTGGGTAAAATAACGTGTATCGTGTTCTCCTCCCGTTCTCGTCATTGCGCTGACATTGTACGACGTTATGAGATTCGCAATAAAAGAAAGGTGAACGATCAAAAACAAGACGAGCGAACGATGAGTGCATAGTGAATGAATCGCAGATCAGCATCGCCAATTTGCAAATACCCATCAGACACGATTCCCCCTTGCCCGTGCTCAACTCGTGCTGCTCGCGAGCGCGATCGGTTTTTTTAGTTTTCGGGATAGCGTCGAGGAGAGCGAGTGTGATTTGCTACGCCGCATCGGCCAAGTCTAATCGCAGTTCGAGCACGACAATTCTTCGTTTTCATTGTTTGCTACAGCCGACACAAGCGTGTCTCTTCCTTTCTCTCACATTGGTATACATTGGCAACCACGTTTCTGCGTTAATCCTGTGACGCGATACGCCGACACGATGATCGACCTAACAGTCAAGACCTTGGATTCGCAGAATCACGTTTTCTCTTTGGAAGACGATGTAAGTGGGCCTGTTCCGATTGGAATTGGCTCTGGCTATTTTTCTAGATTGATCCTGTTCTTTGTTACGTCTGCTCTTGCCTTGTCATAATTGGCATGAATGCTCCACCGAACGTTACGTTCGAAGAGAGCTGGTCTGATAAACGTACACATTGCCTCATACACGACATGGCCAACGCGCCATGTCACAGATAGATCTCCAATTTGTCTCAAATTGATTGTTGCATTACATGTCTGCAATTCTGTTTAAAGCAAATCACGGTCCGCGGCTTTAAAGAACACATAGCCGAATCTGTCGCGGTACCAGCCGATTCTCAGCGATTGATTTATTGCGGAAGAGTCCTTCAGGATGAAAAGAAATTAAATGATTATGGTATACGTGTCCACTTATGCGTAATAAATAACTCATCACGAATGTAAGGGCGTGATAGAGCTGTATTGACGTAACGTGATTCTTTAGATGTTAACGGAAAAGTTATACATTTGGTACAACGTGCGCCACCTCAGTCGGGTCAACATGGCAACGATGGTGGGCAGACGCAGGGTCAGAATAGACAGGCATGGCAGAACTCACAAAGACCGCACTATCGAGTTACACGTACCCAGATGCACGGAAATGCAATGTATCTGGGTGCTATGTCGGTCCCAGCTGAGATTGTAGAGGGGCATGGTAAAATTCTGATTTTGCTAGCTCTATCCATTTTTTTTTTCTTTTTTTTTTTTTTTTTTTTTTTTTACTCATAATGTGCAATTGTTTCTCAATAGGAATACCACAACTGAGCAATAGTTTATCAGGCAGTCGATTGAATCATGCTGGCCGCATGCTGGATCGTATTAATGAATTGATCGATCGATTGAATGAGCCTAATGCACCCCTGCACCCTATCCCTTCAGAGCTCAATCAATCGACTGCGTCGCAGCAACAGCAACAGCAACAGCAACAGCAACAGCAACAACAGGAACCAGATGTGGAGCAAAATGAGTGAGTCACCGAGAAAATCAACGCTTACATTCTCTGGCACAGCAAAATAATTCCTAAATCTTAATATATCCTTCAGGAGCAACGACGGTGGTGCAAGATTTGCCGAAGCTGCTGCAGCTGCTATTACAGCCGCATTATCTGCTGCTGGTGCACGCGCTGTTACATTATTTAGAGGTTAATGCATTGACAAATTCGATATAACTTTATACGTGTAACATGTAATACGTAAAATTACATTGCATAAGATTACATTGAATGTTGAACGATGCACAGGAAGCAATTACAATGGTTCTGATACTCCGAGATCTACGAGCGATATTAACGAAGATCAAAGTAATGCCGAATCACAATCGCAACCGCAATCTCAATCTCAATCACAATCGCAAATGCAATCAGAACCTCAAACGCAATCGCAGTCGCAAGTACCACAACAGCAACAGCAACAGTCGCAGCAATCTCAGCCACCCCATCAACCGCAACATCCTCAGTCTCAGCAAGGACAGGCATCCGCAGATGTGGGAAGTGCATCGACCAACGCTGGACAGAATAGACGGGCACAACAGCAAGAGTAGTATATCTTGTTTTATAGATCTTGCACATTAATTAATATAGACTGAACATACAGTCAATTGTGAATCGTACTCTTTCAAGTCTTCCACGACCGCCACAAATGGCAGGATTACTTCAGAGATTAACCAGTGTTCAGGAACGCATGAGACCATATTTGGAACGTTACATTATGCTTATGGTACTCGATCCGTCGTTACCACCTGGAGTAAGTCAAAATCGATATAAAATATTCTTAATTATCAAGTATTTGTCAAATAAGTTTTCGCTTTACTAAAGATAAGTGATTATTGTTTAGCCTGGATTGAATACCATTGAAGAAAATCAACGATTAGTAGATGGAGTCAGTGAAATTTTACATTTAATGTCTCATTGCTGTCACGCGTTGAGCGATATTATTGTTGATATAAATCAACCACCTCCCAGAAATTTGCGTTGTCGACCAATAATAGTGCAGCATTCTGCTATTCTGCAACCTGGTATACCGATCCAAGTAGAAGTAAGGATGTCAATAAAGATAACATAATTTATATGATTTGACATTCCAAATTTACGTCTTCCTTTATCTTTTATAGGCTCATATTAGTTTAAATGGTCGTAGTGCCAATAATAATAATACTAATGATGAGTCTACCGAGTCTGTCAATCAGCAGCCACAATCGGAGAACACAGAATCAACGACTTCGCCGCGTGTTGATACCGAAGAAAACAATCAAGAACGAGAACCTGAAAATACTGGTACGACACAGTCACAAGCGGAACGGCCACAACAAGAACAATTTACTCCGTTGGGTATGTTTCATATCGCTGTGCGATCCTAAAATGACCTAGACCTAAATATCTTATGACATATGTCACTTTTAGGTACAGTATTCAATTTACCAAACAATGTTGAGGTGTTGATGGAAGTCAGCAATATAGACGGTGGCAGTTCTGGCAGTGAACAGAATGCGGGCAACGAGAATAACAACAATGGTAACACCCGTAAGTTAATCACGTCGAGTTGTGCGTTTTTGCGAGGAGATGATTTTTAGGTGATCTGTGATTAGGTGATGATGCTTTTTCTTCTAATAGGCAGGACAAACGTGTTCCCATTTGGCACTGCTCCACCGCCCTATTTCATGCGGAATTTTATGCAGGCTGTTGCTGGGCATATGGTGCATGGTGGCATCACTACCACGACCATAAGTACGAGGAATCCACCTGCTAATACGGCAGGAGCAGGACCGCAACAGGGAGTCCCTGCTTCAATGGATAGCGGAACTACAAATGCTGGTCAAAGCACGCAAGCACGGTATATGATCATTACAATGATAAATATCATTTTTTTTTTTTTTTTAATAAAAAATCGTTTTATGCAATATATTTCCGTATACGTAATTTAAATATTTTTATAATGTAGAAGTAACTCCGGCACTCATCCAACAACTGCTACGCAGACACGAAGTACGTCACGGCCGCATGTGTTCCATCATCATGCTCATCCTATGGGGCTTGGCATGAGTATTGGATTGGGTCTTGATTTTGATCCTTATCTTCCATGTAACTCGCATCATGTGTATCGGACACCGGGCAATACCGCGACCGGTGGTGTGACCCCTCCACAAACCGCACGCACGATGCCGACAACTGTGGCGGATGCCCAAAATCAAACTGGTATATCAAATATATGAAAATAAGATGAATCACCTTCATGGAAACGATACACGCTTTTGCATATCCTGGAAAATGTTTTTCCAGCGACAACCTCCGCTACAACTACCAGCGCTACAAACGCGACATCAGCAACGAACGCGGAAACTGCTAGCAATAATCCCTTCGTAAATTTGCTGCAACAGATGTTGAATCAGTCAGCAGGCGGTCAAGCGCAATCTAATATAAGCATCAATGGCAACGGTAATTAAATATTGTCATTAAATAAAATCATACGTATTTATATGATGCTGATGTCAGTTATATGTCGTAGCTCCGAATCTATTGGAAAGTTTGGGGAATATAATACAAATGTTCGGTAGCAACATACACGTAGGATTTATGAGCGACAGGTATATTCAACGTTGATAAAAAATCGAAACCGTTAATTGCGTAAATCACTAATTGTGATCGCGTAATTCTTTTGATCATAGTTCCGTCGGGAGTGCCGTTACTTTGGCCGATCTGTTCGAAGGCGGTGGTTTGTCAATGGATGTTTTCACGTCAAATGAGTCTGGAAGAGACAATTTCCTCATGGATTTGTTTGTAGTATTGGTAATTGCATCCTTTGTAAATCACTTATCTCGCGATATATACGATGATATTAAGAGGAACTCTCTTCGATACAGGCTCAAAATATGACTCTGGATGGATTAGTTAGATTACGCCTTGGTCAGTGGGAACCTATTGCACGTTTACGAAGACCGTTACAAGAATTTTTACGATTCACCTTCCCGAGAGTCGCGTCGGTGACTGCTCTCCAGGAACAAACAATCGAACGCCTTCTTTCTCAATTGAGATCTCATATACAGAACCTGTTGGCATCCGAGGAAGATGCCAGCGGCAGGAGTGGCTCACGCGTTGATATCTGTGCCACGGTCGAATCGTTGATCTCCCGTCACGCGAGAAACGTACTCAGAAGCTTATTCGACAATAGTTGGTATCTTGTTTTTAGAGTATGACGCGATAAAATCAGCAGGCATTACATATTACGTATGGACTTACAGATACCGACGATACAAGGTTCGGACAGGAAATATTGAATATCCTCATCGAGCTATGCAAGCAGATTTGCATGGTACTGGGATATTCTTTGCGCGGTGGTCAGGCTGGTTTAGAGGCGATCGCATCGCGTTTTGTGGTGAGTCTTAATTTTTCAAAGTCAGAACAAAATCAGAGAGATGCGAGAAAGTCACGTTTTCTTATATCTATCTATCTGTGATTTCATGTCTCGTTAGAACGATCTATTGGACGGTGGTAACCCTACTCTTCGCCAATGGATGCTTAACGGATTCATCACTCATCTCCGTACTTATTTCTTGCGCGTGCCTCAACCACTGGAATCGGAAATCGTGCCGCTGCTAGTGTACAGAGACACCCCGTCCCAACAATCATCCGTATCCTCTGCTTCAACCCGTCAGCCCGCACAGGCACAATCGGAAGATGAGGTAATCGATCGTTTACTCTATCGTTTGCACTATCATTTTTATCTCTGGATATAAAATGTATAAAATGATAAAATTTTAAATATGCACAGCCTATGGAAACCGAAGTCGCAGAGCAGCAACTCAGTTCCCAACAATCGGTGCGCGAAAGTTCCGTATCTGAAGCTCGAGAAGAAATTCCGGAAACATTTCCTGGACATGAAGCATTACCTTCGGTAAATGTTGATTGCAAAACGGTAATCTGTGCTGTTTCCAACATATCATTTAATTTAAATTTCTTTATCATAATGATAGAGTTATTATTCCAAATATCTAAATATACATTCAGAAAGAGATTTATTCTCAATAAATAATGCGGAAATAGACTCATACGATATCATCATTTTTATACGGCGCTTTAGTAAATTAATGAATGCTATTTTAGGAATGGGTTCCCATCATTGCTCGGGATAGCGTGAGACAACGACGTCAATTGCAAATGCAGGGAGTGACTACGAATAGTGGCGTGACAACCTTCAGCGACGCATATCTAGGTGGATTACCGACTAAGCGTCGTAAACTTATTGAGCAACAGAAACCACGGCTGCTGGTTAGTCCTACGCCGAATCATCATTCAACGATAACGGCATCCATGGAACGACTGGTGAGAGAAGGCGTGGGTCGTGCCGGCGTCGAAGAAGTTGAAGGTGCTGCCGTAGCTGTTGCAGCAGATCCTGCTGTACGACGGGCGTTTGGCCAAGCAATTAGAGATTGTCTTAATCCCTGTCGGTATGACACATCGGACTTTCCGGATCCGTTGCGCTTCCCGAACGCGACCAAGTATTTCGCGGATCAGGAGCGCCCATCGAAATAATAAACAGTGGTAAGGTATAACTATCTCGAATTATAAATTAACGGGATTGAAGGAGATATGTTAGGCTAGTTAGGAGAACACACGCGGCACCATCTCGAGGAAAAGGTGGCACGTGAGAAACGAATGCGTTCCCACGGGCATTTTAATTGCGCAAAAAAAAAAAAAAAAGAATAAAATAAAATAAAAAAAAGGATTTATTATTCTCTGAACACAAATTCCTTGGTGAATCTAATCGATGCAAATCGAGATACGGAGTGCACCTTTGGTATTATTCACATTACGCCCATATCAATATCTGCTTTGGTGGAATGATCGTTATTGCTCTTCGCGTTAAGTATATGCTGATTATTAATAATGTGCTGATGATTGATAAAATTTAGGATGTCTCTCGAATTGAACCTCTCGTCAAATTTTCGCTAAGATTAGTTTGATAACGAAGCATGGACATCCTGTATATATATATAGATGTAAAAATTGTGAACTGTACACCCTCTCCCTCCTGCCCTTCCATCTATTTATGATACTTGTACCTACGCACCTGTTATTTCTCAATTATCTTTACCGCTCGTAGGCCCTTTTTTTCTTCCCCAGTTTCTTCTTCTTCTTCTTCTTCTTCCTTGTTGCATGGAACGTTGCTAGAAAAGATCCATTCCGAATTTCAGCCGATGCACGATGGATCTTGAACGACTGTATAATTATAAAGAAAATAATTCTTCGTAATAATTCACAGGAATTTATTATATTTCTTTGTAAGTCATTACATGCATGCGATAATGTAATACTTCGCAAATATCGCATTGCGAAGTATACGAAAAATCTTATCGGATGTTTTATGTAGATAATTAATTTTTGACATCCGATGTGACAAGGGCATTCGCGAGGCGGAATCTTTCCACGACATATACTCGATATGTTACACGATGAGAATAACGAGCAAATCAATGTGTATGATGTGCGATTACGATAACATACTGTATGTGAAACAAGTTTAATCGTTCTAATAATCAGACAATTGTATGAGAACGGAAAGAGAAAAAAAATAAAGTTATATATCCCTTTTTCTCTGTGTTTCTACTCGGTCTTTCTACCTCGTCCTCCCTTCGATTCTTGCCGGTAGGGTCATCTTGACTGGGTAATAGCACGACGGCTATTACTTTATAAAAGTAATTGCTATCTCTCTCCTATAAGTAGGAGGCGAAGATTATCACGGCAGCTTAAAAGCGCGCTTTTTGGAGATAAATAAACTACTGGAAACGGCAGGAAACAATATCGTTTGAAAATCGATCCAACTCCGTACTATAATCGGAACGTCATCAAAATCGAAAGGAACGCAAACGAAGAGTTCAAAAATTCGGATAAGTTGTATTTTATTAATTTACCCCGATTGTGTCGGCAAGCTGCGGATTTCTTATTGGTCTGCCCGTTTAACGGTATTCCGCTAGATAGATATTCGTCGAAGCGAATTATAAACGATACGGATCGATCAATAGCGCGATGTGTTGCATAAAGTCTCGTGTAGCGCATCATGCTATTTACTTATGCACGCGATCTTGACAAATTGATAGCTTTTCCATCTTATCGATTCGCATTCCTTCGCGAACTCTCAATATTGCCGATTTTTATAATCGTCCGCGAGCATGGAAACCAATCCGAGCATGCTGTGCCGAGATCGCAATCGAGATAGAAGGGGAATAACTCGCAATTTTTAGCCCGTTTTAACTCTCGAGATCATTTCGGAGCGATGTTATTCGGATTTCATCCCGCTCGGATGAACCTGTCTACAAATTCGAATCTGTGAATATTTTCGAGCGATAAGAATAAATTTCACTCGTAATAATTCCATTGGCGCGCGCGCGCGCGAGTTATAAAAGGCTCCGATTTGAAAAAATCTCGCGATCGATAATCGAGTATTTGTAAGCAGCGACGGGAAACAATGCCCGGCGATTTAATTTCCGCAGGTGAAGTAGTTCATTATCACTCGACTCTGAGAATCTTAGATTGATGAGATCAAGCGAATCCATTGATCGTGCACGTGATGAGCGAAGAGATAGAGTAATCTTTAATCGGCAGCGATGTTATCGCGATTGAGCGATTCCTCGATGCCGAGTTATCCACATAAAGCGAAGCAATGTTTTCGCCGTCAAGTTCAGACCGATCTGATCGATCCTCTCTCTGAGCTGCGGATATAATGAAACGTGACGCATGATATCCCATTTCTGGCCGCTGCCAGAAGAAGAAGAAGAAGAAGAAGAAGAAGAAAAGGAGACAGCAAAGGCGCTGAAGACGATCGTTACATGCTTGACCGAATGTTCCTTGGACTCGTCGTCGACTACCGAAGCACGACATCGCCGAACTACTGCGGTGAGACGATCCGGAAAGGAGAGGCGTCAGTATTAATTGGCCGCGGTCGAGAAACACGGCGACGGCGATGGCGACGACGTTCGTCGTTCTCCCGTTCTTCTTCAAGGGTGTTTTTTCCTGCTTGCCACGCGGCAACGAAGACGACGATGTTCCCGTCGTGACTCCCTTTCCGCGCTCCGGAACAGAAGAGACCAACGGGAATATTGTCCCCTTCCCCTGAGCTCTTTCTCGCTCCCTTCCTCTGCCCCCCCTCCCCTCTCACTCTCTCTCTCTCTCTCCCTCTCTTCATCGGGATATATTCTCGACCGCGTATACCGCGCCGTACACCACGTACCGCGTATACCACGTCCACACGTACGTACACGCGCGTACACGCCGCGGCAGTCGCCAGGGAAGAGCGCGTAGAAAGGCATAATAAAGGCAGGTTAGAGTATACGATATCCGCGCGGAGTCGACGATTAGCTGTCGCGCAACGAGAGAACGGCCGCTCGCGATTGGTCGTCGCGCTGGCGTTCTTCCGGTCGGATTGGTCTTTTTCATCGGCCAACGACGCCTCTTTATTCGGTCCGGGGCGTCGCCGTGGATTTTTATACGCGCAGGTTGGCCGCACCGCGCCGCGCGTGATTCTTATAGGCGCAGCTCGCGAGTCCCGAAGACTCAGTCGTGCGGTCCGCGTGGACGCTGACGGTACCGCCGGTGTCGCCGCCACCGCTGCTGCCGTCGGTGCTACGAGGCCGAGGTTAAGACGCCTTGGCAATCAAGTAGAACCTCGGGCAAGCAGGGCCGGTTACGGCGCGCGGCGTCGCGTCGGTACACGAAGAGGCAAGGAGAAAGAGAGGAAGAGTACACGAAGGCGGCCATATTTAGAAAAGGAAATCAGCGAAGAGCATTTCGCGCCGCGTACCACCAAGCTACTCCTCTCTGCCACCTCCTATTCCTACACACAACGACGATGACGACGACGACGACGACGACGACGACGACGACGCAACGACGACTGCCTTATCGTCTCGCTCTCGTATCTCGGCTTCGGTTCGATCTCTACAACGGAGGTAGCTCTTTCCGCAGCCCGTCGTTTGGATGGATTTGACGGATGAAAAGCAACCAGCCGTCTCTCTCTCTCTCTCTCTTTCGCGCACGTTCCCTCTCCGCTACCTCCTTCGCTGCCGATACTGCTACTTCACCGCGACGAATATTAACGGAAAGAAGGGAGCGCGAAATAAGTCGCGCGTACTTTTTCTTCCTCTCTCTCTCTCTCTCTCTCTCTCTCTCTCTCTCTCTTTTGCTTTTTCTTTCTTCTTTTCACGGTACACCGGCGTCCCGACGCTCCTAATGATGAGTCGTCGCTCTCGCATCCTACTGGCGCACGACACGAGAAAATGCTTACGGATGCCTCGTTTCACACACGCGTGGCCTCAATGGCGTACGCGCGCCACGAGTCGCATCGAGAGAACGAAGTTCTTTCCGGGGACTTTTTGCAGTTGGAGTTACAGTCGGTTTGCTGCCGGTTGTCATCGGCAACTCTCGACAAATCTCGAGAGTAGACAGAGAGAGAGAGAGAGAGAGAGAGAGAGAGAGAGAGAGGAGTAGAGCTTTTTCCCGCGCATCTACGCATCTACGTTATGCGATTTCTTCAATACGTCTCTCCGTTTTCCGCGCATAGGCGTATGCTCTTTTTATAACATTCCATTCGCGGATCACGATTCTTTTATCTGTTTCTCGCCTCTCGAGTCCCGTTCGACTCAAGATTCAAGCCATTCATAAATATTCGATTCAGGACAACATTCAGGAACATTCTTGTTCCGCAACGCGTCGTTCTGCGACGCGTTCGTTTATTTCTTATTTTTATGCAAGTAAAAATCTCCGGCAGGATGAAAGAGGGATCTATCAAGTGGCAAAAATTCGTTGGCGCGACTCGGGGAGAAAGATTATTCCAGCAACGGAAATAGTGTCGAGAGCAATGGACCGGAAATGTCAAGGACACTCGTCGTTGCCCGTCACATTCGCTTTCGCACGTGCGTCGCGACGCCCCCGTCCTGTATGGCGATTTACGGCTGAGCCAATTGGCAATCGTTACAACCGCTCGGCAAGAATAATGCCAATTAACCGATAAACACGTTTTTTGACGAGCTCGTCGCGCGAACGCGGATGTACGGTCGCGTGTATCCGGTTTGCGCTTCATCGACGAGCGAGCAAGTTTTCCGGCTTTCGAAATATTTTTCAGAGCGAATCGCGCGTCAGCCAACTGAACAAGTGTGTATCATCGCCAGGACCGAATTTACGCGTCAACTAAACGAGAGTTTAGTTTCGATGGCTCGCTTCGGGTAACCTTGTCGCGTTAAAGGACAATATTTTAACGTATTTTCGCCGTTACGTATCGCACTTGATCTCAGACTTGAGATTGCAATCGGAGAGATGCGTCAGATGCGAGAGCATCGTTCAAGAAAAGTCGATTCTTCTCTTATCGTCGTATAATGATTCCTCCTTTTGGTTATCGCTCGCATCATTTGTCGCAAACGATAGCGATACGGGTGGGAGTTATTATTTTTGCAAAAGTATCGGGAATCAACAACATTGATGCTCGGTAATGTTCGATAGCGAACGAGGAAAAACCCTATCATTAATTGGCTACGATAGTTCAAAAATGGCCGGTGAGCAATAAAAGAAATCAACAAGATCGATAAACCGAGCGAGCGTTCTTTACCTTTACGAAAATAAAACTCTTAAGCAAAGACCGAGCGTGAAAATAACCTGGCTGCCGGATCGATCTGGTTATCCACGAAACGCGGATACTTAATATCGCGCGTGCGTTACGCAATATCTCGCTTTTGGAGATAACGCCGGAGATAATGATTGGTAGGCCTGCGCCGGGATAAATCTGGTACCTCTCGAGAGCCCCGCCGAGCGTTATCTGCCACTTGGCTGCTCCGCGCATAGGTTATCTCTCGAGTCGTGCCATTCTTACCGCGGGCATCATGCTGCGTCCGAATGTAACGTTAACGATAAGAGATAGCCGATATAGAGAGTGGCCTTTCCTATCGAACGCCTCGACAATGTCTCGGGCATGCTTAATGGGGTGCTTCAAATATACAACGCGTCGCGATAGTAATATACACGCGAAGCCGGACGACGTTAGCCGGAGATACGGGAATAGATCGATACATCCCCCTTAAAATCCGCCTGTTTTCAGATGCAGCGCGCACTGGCGCCACTTATCGCCGCTTCTCTCTCCCGCCGTACCCTCCCCTCCCCCACCCCACCCCGAAACCA
Source organism: Eciton burchellii (assembly GCA_020341155.1). Classification (NCBI taxonomy): domain Eukaryota; kingdom Metazoa; phylum Arthropoda; class Insecta; order Hymenoptera; family Formicidae; genus Eciton; species Eciton burchellii. Next base: position 406,966 of record JAHMML010000005.1, read on the forward strand.
ATACGGAATTTCCGTTAACGTATCAATGATTTTACGCTTTCGTCGTCCTTCTCTTTCGCAGCACACTTGACGGGGGAGCACGTGGAGGATCCGCCGGAGCGACACCTGGCGTCCGGGAGATGGCGGAGCAGGCGCCGCGCGACGATTAGCAGTGGAGGCAGCGGCTCGTTAGTCTGCTCACGCGCGTCGTCGGGTGTGGTGTGCGTTGTGTTGTCCTCCTATTGGCACGTTCTTGTATCCCTGTGCGTGAACGCCTATTCGCATGCCCGATCGTTCGACAATTCGATATCCTACAAAACGCCATTGGTTTCCATAGTGAATTTCTTCAATCTTCAGTGAGTTCGTACAGTGAAGATTCGTGATAGATACACGTTTCCGTCCTTGACGGAGTAATGAGTGACAGCGGCACCAAAGCTTCTTGCAAAGCGCGGTAGTGACACGCTGGATATGTACTCGAACGCCACGATCAACGCTACGGCCGTGGCCGTAGCTGCTGCAGCTCGACATCCGGTACGTCTGTTCCCTCTTTCGCGAACATTCATCGTCAAAGAATCTGAAAAGAAAAAGTTTCCTCGCCTTCCTGGAGATACTCGCCTCGACTCGTGCAATTTTCATTCTTCTCGCCTCCGAAACAAATCAGCACAACAAGCGTTGCATTATCTCTTTTAGTGTCCTCTTTCTTCCTCTCTCCCTCTCCCTCTCTCTCTCTCTCTCTCTCTCTCTACAGCTTGAAAGTTATCGACATTCGGATATCCTTGGAGGAAGGAGGAAGCTTCCGGAAGAAGTTGGCGGTTTCTTCAATCTTGAGGCGATTTTCTCAGTCATTGCGCCGCGTTCCTCCAACATTACGGATGATCTCCGCTTGCGAAATCGCTTTCGTCCACATCCACCTATACGTATTCGCAGGATACAACAGGGGATGTTTACAGTTGTTCATCGCGCGATGAACAACTTCTCCTCGCGTCTGACATCTTTAAATCAATCCCTGATAATCCGTTTTCCATTTCTCCCTGCGTTTGTTCCTCCCCGCGCACGCATGATCGACCGATCGATCTCGCTAGCTGCGTTTTATTTATCTCTGCCCATAAAAACACGTGCAACGTGTACGTTGCGACGTACGTGCAACGCGGAAACGTGATTTGCGCGGCGGCTCCCTTTGACGCACGCGCCTCTCCTCGGCGCTGCTTCGAATTACCGATATCTGGGCGCCACGCGGCGGCGGATGCGAGCGGCCGCGCTCGTGCCTACGAATCGCATTATTCTACCATCGCTGTCAACGTCACTCCGCGGAGTAACGAGATAATTAAAAAGTAGCGCCGGCGAGCCAAGCGTTTTCCGAGCCGGCGCGCGCAGCTTAGACCGATAAATTCCTTCCGGCAATTATTTATTTTTCTCTCCCCCTCGCCTAATGCCCACAACCGGGCTCTCGTCGTCACGCACGCACGCACGCGCGCGCGCGCGCACGTAGCCGCGCTAAATATCTGGACGCAGCCGCGTATAAATACGCGCCGGATGAAATTGACCCGCGTTGTACGGCGGGGAGTGGGATAGGCGGTCGTAAGGGGAGGGCGAGGCGTGGAACGCGCTGCCGGACAGAGCCCGAGCGACGACGGAAAAATATTTGGCCGCCGAGCAAATTTTCATTCGACTGTAAACACCCGGCGAGCCGAAGCGGAAAAGCTCGTGCGCGAACGACGAAAATAAATCTATATATCGCAGGGGCGGCGAGGACGGCGGGGGACAGGGCGCGCCGCGGTTCTCCTCCCTCCCTCCGCCCACCCCACCCGGTATCCGCAATTACGTTATATCTGTAGCTGCCATCGGCGCGCACGGCGTTCCGACGATTACCCGCGCCCGCTCCCGGAAAAGCCGGATGAAAAAAAAAGGAGAAAAGAGAGAGAGAGGGAAAAAAAGGGCCAAAAGAGAAAGTGGAAAAATAGATAGGTGCAGCGGAAAAAAAGAAAGAAAAGAGAAGCATGAAAAATGGATTTCGTCATCGTCGTCGGAGCGATCGTTCCGATTGTCCAATCGTTGCGCAGATTTCCGATTCGTTCCCCATCCCTCCTCTCTTCCCGAAGTATGCCGGCAACAGATTTTTCCTCCAAAATTTCTTTCGATGCTTACTCGCATTTTCTCGCTCCGTTACCGTGTTACCGGCGAGCGGGAGCTTCTCGGTGGTAACCTTTTCCGGATGGATCGCAAAGAAAACGAGGTTATTCGGACGAAATCTCGAGGCACTCGTTCGTTTTATTCCCTCTTTTATCACATGATGGATGTGAGGAGCGAGGAGCGACGTATTTGATTGTATCTCGTGTTAAATCCATCTCAATTCGCCATTTACTTTAAAAACGTGCGGCGATGGTCTCATTAGCGTTCCGCGTACATTAGAGCGGACCGATCTCCCGTTGCAATTATTTCCCGGCGGAAGAAAGGGACGAGGAGAAAATTGAAATCGAGACGAGAAAGAGAGAGWGGGGGGGGGAGGGGGGTGGCAGGATAAAGAGATAGGGGAGAGGTGGAGATAGCGGCAAGGAAGAGAGACGGCCATGTGATATCGCGCGCATCGCGAAATTTGCGGGCCGCAAGCTCGCTCGCTCGCTCGCTCGCTCGCTCGCTTCCGCAGAACCGCAATATGCATTGGCAATTATACCGCGATGAATTACACCGCGGAATGAGCGAAGCGTGTTACGTGCAATTGGCGCGAGCATTATAAATCTCGTCACGCGCAAACAGTTGGTCATCTCATCTTCCCTCGCTCTCGCTCTCGCTCTCGCTCTCGCTCTCGCTCTCGCTCTTTCTCCCGTTCTCGTTGCATTTGTACCGCGCTGGGCGCGGTTATCTCAGACGGACGGAAATGACAAAAAACCATCGAGGTGTAGGTTGAGCGGCGCGGTATTTCAAGCTGTCGTTACCACGGCGAGGATTTAATTTTCGCATGCACGGGATAGGCGGGCGGGGCGCGCGGCGGGGTGGGRAAMGCYTTYGATTACCGGAGAGCGAATCGTGTGATTCACGCGAGCGGATTGAGTCACGCGCGTTCGCACGTGCGGTAATAAGAAGCTTATTAATTATCGAGGAACGCCCTCGTCCGTCGCGCATGATTAATTCGCGCGGCGTGACGCGAATCGCTCGACGAGCCAACGAGCTGATGAGGAACGACGAGTGATGATGGACTCTCAAAGTCGACCGATACTTTCGATTGCTGGACCACCCTTGGCCATCCTGATTCCTCGTCGTCGTCGTCATCGACGCTCCGGTGCTTGACCGAGTTGACACAGTGGTGGTTATTGGCACTCTGCAGGGCGGCCAGGACTGTTTACATACAAGCTGTACAAATATTATTTCCGGGCAAACCGGCCCGTCGATCATTACGAAACCCCGGATGGAAAGTTTCAACGGATACTTGTCGTCCTGCTTACTCTCTAGCTTCCCCGCCCCTCTTCTCTCTCTCTCTCTCTCTCTCTCTCTCTCTCTCTCTCTCTCTCTCTCTCGTGCACGTTTACACACGCACAGGGGAATCACGAGTACGAGTCGTAACGAGTCGAGTTCCTTGAGCATCTCGCGTCCCTTTGAAACGCCCGGCCCTTAGAAATTAGGTCTATCGGCTGGATCGATCTTTCACGTTCCCGTATCTACGGGAGTATGGCCTGTTAATCGTCCGTTCTAATCGAGTCTGTCATCACATCGTCTGTTATAGTCGTCTCTCTCGGCAACGAGAGAGAGAGAGAGAGAGAGAGAGAGAGAGAGAGAGAGAGAGAGAGAGAGAGAGAGAGAGAGAGAGAGGGGGAGAAGGGGAACAAGTCCACGAGCAAGTAATCGTCGCTCCAGTTTGCGGCTGGTTATATCCGAATTTGGCATGATAATTCTGATGCCGCTGCTCTTCTAAACGTAGAAACACGTCATGTGTCGCGTCAGGCCAGGCGTGAGAACAGACGTGAATCGTAGAGATGAAATTGCGAGGAATGAACGAAAGGGAGAGAGAGCTCTACGATGAAAGTTGAGCCGATACTCGCCGATCTCGCGATCTCGCAAACCTCGCAGCCTTGACGGCTGTCCTCTTCCCTTTCTTCCCTCCTCTTTTTCCTCTTCTCATCTGGTCGCATCTCGTGGAGAAGGGACCGTGCTCGCGCGTGAGTTGCCTGTACACGTGACGCGCGACTCGACACGTGTAAGTTCGGCGGGTCGAACAAGCGCGCACGCGCGTTATGTGCCGTGTACACTGTTCACGATAATGAGGAGTTTGCACAGACCGGGATCCTGACGTTCTTCAAACAGCGAGAGCAAGGACAAACAATTCTATATGGACGGATAGGCAAACACAACATGCGCGTTCTTGTGTTCGCTCGCTCGCTCGTTCGTTGGTTCGTTCGACCGTTCGCTAGATTCGTTGTCGGATCGGCGCTAACCTGACGCGAACGCAACTCCGAGTGCCTCTATCGTTACAAGAGAGCGAACGCGCGAGTGCTCTTTACTCTTCTCGCCGGCGTCTCTGCGGAAACTATCCACCATCACCCTCAACAAGCATCATAAGCGATATGCTGGCTAACATTTGCCGGGCTAAGCATACAAATACGATATAGCAGTGCTGTTTGTTCGACCGCCAGTGGTGCTCGATCGTATACCGGTCCGATTCGCTGACAATCGCTCGAACGAAATCGCAGATCTCGCGCATCGATCAGTGTCTTGGCTCGCCGGAGAGAAGAATAGAAAATAAGTCGACGTGCGCCAAGTATGGCATGGGCAAGGCAGATATCTGACCTGGCGTGGTTGAATCAGCTGGTCGGTGGTTTGCGAACTATCTCAATTTGCCTAAGCCGCAACCGCGGCGACCGCGAAAACCGCAACTTCCCTCGTCGTGGCCACCTTTAGCCGCCGGCTTTCCCTCTCCCTTCCCACCGTTCCCTTTGTCTCCGCAATTTCTCTCGCCGTGACCTCTGTCCGACCATTCGTTTCCTCTCTCACCTGTCTTCTTTCCGTGGATGCTTCTTGTTTCGCACCTTCTCCATTTTCGCTTTCGATTTTCCGTTTCGAGGCACCACACGTGCGAGGCTTTGTGACCCCTCGCCTCGAATACTCGATAACTTTGAACTCGAATAATCACCGAATCGAATCGATCCTTTCATCAGCGAACTCGAAGCACGTGTTGCGATTCCCGACTCTCGCGTCGCTTATGAAGAAGCAAAGAAGCTTGCAATTCGCAGAGCACTCTCCAAGGGCACTGGATTCTTGGATTCATCTACGAGTGCGCGAGCAGGGCGGGCTCATAGTTTCGGACATGGCGCGTAATCGTCGTGGACGCCGCAAACATGTAATCAACACTTGCTCTCGCCGTGCGCATGCGCGCGCGAATGCTGCCGCTGCAGCGCAGTTCTCTGATCACTCTCGACTGTTGCCACCATGTGGAGTTGCCAGAGTTGCGCCAATGTGCGCGTGTATATATATATATATATATATATATATATATATATATATATATATATGTTTATCGCGTGTGTACACGCATCAGCAGCAGCGAGCAACCGATGTAGCGCGAATGCTGGCATCACTTTCGCTCGCACGAAGCGAACCACGACGGTCGTCCCGTCCTTTCGTGCTCGAGCAGCTGTTCGCAGTTAATTATTCGGCAGAACAAGTGCAAGTTCTGGAGAACTGGCCGCGCGCGGATCGATCGATACGACGTGCCGTCGACTAACAGTATTCTGTTCTTTGCTTGCAGTGTCCATCGCAGCCTGGTCAGCCATTTAAGCTAACGATCGCCGAATCCTGCGACAGAATCAAGGAGGAGTTCAACTTCCTTCAGGCGCAGTATCACTCGTGAGTATCGCGGAGGGCTGTGGGACTGTGAGAGGAGAGACGCGTACGTTTCTGCATTGCCGGTAGCGTTCGTTCGTTCTTTCCTCTCTTCTGCCTCTCTTTTTCCCTTCGCTCGACGCGGAAGCGCGAGGATGTAACGAATCGCGCGTGTTGTAAGCGGCGAGAGAGAAAGAAAGATCTGGGAACAGGCGCAGCTGTGCTACACCTACACCGACGTTCCTACGTAAATGGCAGCTCGCGAATGTACGAGCTCTAGCTTGGAGTTTTCACGAACACGCTGCGCGAGAGACGCGCCTTGCATTCTTCAGCAGCGCGCGCGCGCGCGCGCGCGGATCGAAACTTTTCTCGTTGCTCGGCGCGGATGGTTCTCTCTTCTCTTTTTTTTCTTTTCTCTGCCGTTTCGCCACGTAAGAAGCATATTCTATATCCGCGACGAATATGCGCTTCGCGCTCTCTCTCTCTCTCTCTCTCTCTCTCTCTCTCTCCCTTTCTCGGTTTTTCGAGCTGTTGGAGCGTGTCTTCGCGATTCCGCTGCTCTCGCATGCGTTTCACGAAATGTCCTCCCTTTCTTTCCGCAGATTAAAGATGGAATGCGAAAAACTAGCTACCGAGAAGATAGAGATTCAGCGACACTACGTAATGGTGAGTGCAATTGCTGCCGCTACGTCGTAAAGCTAGAGACGTGCCGGTTAGAGGCGTCGTAACGTTTCCCTCGATTGCCTTTTGCCTCCGACGCGGCTCCTCGCCGCGCTCCCGCCTCTACCGCCTTTTCTCGCTCTACCGTCTCCCGTATCCAGAATAATCGTGCTCGCTCGACCGCTAAACCACCTCGGCTTCTTAGCATTAATTGCATCCTCCAAGCCGGGACCCGGTGCCGGGCTTTACATTGGCTCGTTACACCGCGCGCACCGGTGTACTCGGATACGCTGACAGAGATACACCGACGTACGCGGCGCCGCACATGTATGCGCTCGTGTGCACCTACTGTGCATAGCTAATGACCCTAAGAGCCAGTGGCTCTCATCGAATTAGTCTACGACGTGCGGTCGTCCGTCTCGCGCGTTTAAAGACGCGTTTAATGGACGTTGTCGGGTCGCAGCAGCGGCGCAACGGCGATCTCTCTCTCTCTCTCTCTCTCTCTCTCTCTCTCTCTCTCTCTCTCTCTCTCTCTCCCCCCCTCTCTCTCTGCCTGTCCCACGATCGGTCTATCGCTCTGGCAGGGCGCGAGAACCGAGAAACGACCAACGCAACCGACGAACCGCAATGCCGACAAGTTATTTATTAAGTTCCGCGAGACAGAGAGATATAAACGTTGCCCCGCCCGCCGCACCGTTTTCTCGGGCAAAAATCGAGGTTATTTTTCCGCGATAAAGGGGGGAGGGGGAGGGGAGGATGGGTGATTAGAGGTGAAATTTTCCAGCTGCACTTGCCGCGCTGCCGTTTGGCAGCAGCAGCAGCAATTTCGTAACTGCCTAGCCCGTATTACCCGCGATAGCCTTTTATTTATCTCTTTATCGGGCGCCGGCCGCGATAATTGAATTGGAAACGCGGCGTCGATGTTTTACGCCGGTAACCGCTCGATTTATCGTTACCGTTTTGATCTGCCGCCGCCGCCGCCGCCGACCACGCGTTACTCGCCGATCTAATCGGCGCGGAGGCGGCGCGCGGGCCACTACGTTTAAACGCGATTAATCTCCGCTTAGCCCGCTCGCTACGCGTCTCCTTTCTCTTTTTTTCCTCCCTCTGGCGCGCCCTCCCCGCCCTTCCCCCCCGGCCCCGCCGCCTCCTCGCTCCCGCCGCCGGCTCGTTAACGCCGGCGCGTTAAGTCGCGCGTCGCGCCCGACGTAACGAATGCCATCGCTCCCGGCGGAAGAGCGTGCCATTGGCCGTTGCAGCCGACCGATCCCGATCATCTCCGTTAGCGCGCGATCCATCTCCCCGCTATCCGTTTGCCCCCCCCCCCATCCCCTCCTTCCCCTCCCTCCGGCGGCTGCCGCCGCTGCCGCTGCCGCAAGCCGCCGCGCGGTGTCTATCTCTGCCCGATGGGAGGTAACTTACTTACGGCGCGATTAATTCGCCCGTGTAATTACCGGGCTAATGGCCCGTAAAATTAAGAACCTGTAACCCGGCTGGAGCGCGTTTACGCGCGGTTCACCTCTTCGTCTCGCGTTTCTCAAGCGGGGCGCCGCGCGCGCGCGCGCGCGCGCGAGACTGTAACCGCGGCCGGTACGCTCTCGAGTACGCTCGGCCAGCGGACTCGAGTACGTTATCGCGATTAACGATAATTAATGGGGCGTTAGCGTTGATCGAAAGCGGCGCAGCCGCAAAGCCGAGCGCGGAACGACTCGCGGAACAAATCTCTGCTCCGCCAGGAGCAGTCGGCTTATCCTCCTCCTCATCTCCTCCCCCACCCTCGCTCCCTGCTCCCTCCTCTCCCTCCTGCCCCCCCCCACCGCTCCCCAATCTCCCATTCTTTGAGAACCGCCTCGATCAATTCGTTCATTCGAGCATGGCGCATCATGGGACACCTTTCTGTTGCAGTACTACGAAATGTCATATGGCCTGAACGTGGAAATGCACAAGCAGGTGAGTCCGAAGCAGCTTTGTCGCTCCTCGTGAGTCCTCGTTTTATAATCAGAGCGCGACGAGTCGTCCATATTTAATTGGAGAAGGAGATGAACTTGCTGGAGCGCGGGCGAAGCGCTGCCGATCGCCGGAGGTCAAAGAACGGCGCGATTCTAGGCATCCTCTAGGGAGCCTCGGCGGCGAGAGATTGTCGTCGGACCGCGGGGGCGGTTTCGACCTCGTAAATACGTCTCGTTAGTCGTGCGTCTTACGGGCGTGCGTCTTACGGGTCGCTTTATTCCCGGAACGTTCGACGCGCGCGCGTGCAGCGGCCGAGACTGGCGCGACGTTTGACGAGCGCGACGAAAATAGAGAAACGCCCCCCGTTGACAGCGGATCGCCCGGTCAGAAATATTGTAGCCAGTCGCGCTCGTTACTCGCGCGCGCGCGCGTTGAGGCGACGAGCAGAGTCGCCACCGTCCGCTAACTCGCGTCCGCTTTCGTTATTCACTCGAGGCGACGAGCTCCCTCGTCGTTACTCGTCGTAGCATCGCTATTAGCGATCCCTTTCCGAGAATTGTAATCCTCGTTAGCTCGTCCGGAGCTATCGTCCGGAGCTCGTTGGGGAATTCCTTCGCCAATAGCGTATCGGAATTCCGTATCAGAGATCCGTTAATCCTGTCGCGTCTTTTTTTCCGACTCCTCGTTCTCGGACTCAACGGATCTCGTGTTCTTGCAGACGGAAATATCCAAGAGATTGAGCAACCTTATCGGACAAATGTTGCCCTATCTATCTCAGGAGCATCAGCAGCAAGTCGCGAGCGCTGCGGATAGAGCGAAGCAGATTACGATGAACGAGTTAAATGCCATTATAGGGGTGAGTATCATGCCGATCGTGCTCCGTTGCCTCCCCAGCTACCGAATCCTCGAATCTCTGCTCGACAGTCGGCGATTACGCGTTCGCGCAATCGCGAGACGACCAATCGAGTTCCGACTCGATTCTCGCGCGCATGTCTCGAATAATTTCTCAGGCTGCTGCGGTCGCGAATGTCGTCGTGTCGATGCAACCATCGCCGCTTAAACCATCTCGAATCTCGAGCAGGTGGGGAGTCCTTGATAAATTGGCGATTCTTATTTCCCGGTTGAATCGCCAGCGCGAACGAAAACATTCCTGCTAGATCCGAGGATAATCCGCGATATCTTTATTTATACGTCGCCAAATGTCCGCCTTTTTGCTTCTTTTTTCCTCCTTTCCGTCCCTCCCGCCCTCGATAAAGCGGGAGTGTTTGCTCCGTTTTATCGCGTCCCGATGGCGACGGTTAACCGCGGCGCCTTTCATGGCGGCGAAAGAAACGATCACGTAGGGTGAGCGCGATGCGAACCGCAATCTCGCCAATCTGTCATTACGCGACGCGCGTCGCCGTTACGCGGAATATAATTAACGCGCCAGTGTGTTAGGCGCGGAGGGTGGGGGCCTGGCTCGCGCGCGGTAGGCACGGGGCGAGGGAGGCGGAGGGGGCTGGCGGTATATACGGCGGGAAGGGTCGGTTGGCGCGCGCAAAACGCGCGCGGCGAGGGAAAGGGTGCGGGCGCGAGCACCGAAGGGATGATGAAGGCAAATAGACAGAAGCGCTAACCCTCATGAATATGTATTATTCGGTAAACAGAGGTTGAATCAATATTTCGTTTAATAACACTGCACGAGGAACGTATAGTCCCCTCCCTCCTTCTCCCCATCGGCCTCCCGCTCACCTCGGGCAAAACGCGATGATGGTGGCGGGTTTCCCCCGATCCTACCCTCTTCCCGCCGTTCCGTTCTCTTCCCTCTGTCGTCACGCGCGTTGCGCGTATTATTCACGGCGTGTTAAACCTCGTTTGGGACCATTACGTTCCGTTTCGCGCCGGGAACGAACGCCGCGATTTTCGACGCGCGTGTCGCCCGACTCGACATCCGCGAATCTCTCGGACGGCTTTTTCGATCGACAATGAGCGCGGCGAGGCGCTTCTCTTTTCCCTCCTTCTTCTTTCTTCTGTTTCTCCTTTCGTCGTGCGTCCATTTCCCGGGCTCGACGTGAATCCTCGCCAACAGCGAGCAGCAGCGCGAGTAACGCACCGGGCTGGATTCGTCATCCCGCGATTCTTCCTCTTGATATATTGTTTCTCTCTCTCTCTCTCTCTCTCTATCCTTTCTCTCTTTTCGTATTCTCTCATGTCAAAGTGTAAATTTATGAAAGATCGTTTTACATGGGAACAGCAACAAAGGCCAGACATTCCGCGACTCCTTCAGCAAATGCACGCTCAGCAAATACCGCCGGGTGCAGCGATAACCGCTCATCCGGGTATACCTGCACTACCCGGATTGGGGCCGACTGCCGGTCTTCCGGTGCCGACGTCCGCATCCGCGGCATTACTGAGCCTAGGATTGGCGCCTGGAGCAACCACCGCGAACCCAGCGGCAACCGGTGCGACTGCGCATTCCCTGTCGATGCTCGGTAAGCCGGATATCCACCGCGGCCAGCCGGATGATCTCAAGAGTACCAGCGGTAAGTCGATACTACCTGCGATATGTATTTGCTCGATGTATTCGCTGATCGCGCCGTTATTCCCGGCTGGCCGAAAACGGCCAGAACACTCTCGGATAAATTCGGCATGTTTATTTCCAATTTTCGGATCTCATCTCGGGATTTCATCGGGATTTCATCGGGATTTCATCGGGATTTCATCGGGACGGATTACTCATCGCCGCCTCGCGTTACCCTCCTCGCGATTCAGGAAACGATCGTATATCTGTCCTGTCCGTACATTTTCGTTTCCCGCGTACGATCGACGTACCTCTCCCGAAGTGATTAATGACGAGAGCGAGAGCGAGAGAGAGAGGAGGAAAACGAAATCCTGATTTGTATAATCGCGTTTGATTCAATTCAGCCTGTCGACTAACTGTCCGCCGGATCGTCAGAGTCGAGATCTCGAAGAGCGCGGGAGATTCTCGATGACTCCTTCTTCCCTGCCCCCCCCCCCTCCCCCTCTCTCTCTCTCTCTCTCATCTCGGAAACGTTCAAAGCGCTTTATTATGGGTATCCGCTTTCGGCGGGCAGCGGCATGTTTGCGTCACCCTGTTAGCGGACGCGCTAGCGGCGGTTTTCAGCGAAAAGCGCGCATAAATATGCATGAAGATCATTTATATGGGCACCATCCGAGTCCCTCTCTCTCTCTCTCTCTCTCCCYCCCCCTCCCCCTCCCCCCTCCTCCGATCCCGTCCCGATCGGCTACCGGGAGTAGCCTGTTTTAGGATGCGGCGCGTTATTAACATTTTATCGCCGCGTGATACTCGATATCCGATCGCTCGATACTCGCATGCGATTCTCCCGTATCTTATCTCGGTAGGCATATTCGCGTAGCGCGTTCGCGCACCCCGTTATCGCCCGGAAAGTAAAAACATTGCGAATCTAATCTTTCGCGACTATCTTTCGATGGTCGTTCGCGGATCGTTTCGATTCGTTCGTAGGCAAATTCGAGCCTAGATCGCTAGATCGTTCCCGTTTATGTAACAGATATTGTCACAGCCATGTTTACATATTTTCAGGCCTGAGCTCGACAGAGGATGTCAGACACGTAAGTAACACGCTTGCCATCGCTTGCCGGTTGACGAGACCGGTCCGATCGACTCGATTCGACTCGATTCGACTCGTGGAAACGTGGAAACGGATATTGCGATTCGGATACGTCGCGGGATCTCTCGGGATCGGCCGACGAAGCGAAGATCCACACGCGCGGGATCGCGCGCTCGTAGTACGTTGCGCAACGGTGCGCGCAACAATGCGCGCGCGCGCGACACTCGTACACTCGTGCAGCGCAAAGTGCTGCCGAGTGGCACTTATCGCGGCCTCGTTCGTGTATTACACGTACATTACGCGCGCGTAACTCGACTCGCGCGCACGCGCGTGTCGAGAGTACGAGCGCCGCTTCAGCGTGCTTGGCGCACGAGTGCGTGCTGCGTATCGCAATTTGTACACTTTCGAGCCGACGCGCGGCCGCACGGCGAAAGCGGGGTGGCAGGAGGGCTCGAAAATAAGGGGCCACCACGTGGACGGTAGCGTTGTTCCCCCCTTCCCATCCCCTCCCCACCCCCCCGCCGAAACCACTTCCTTTCCTCTTTCCGCCGCACTTAATCGCGATTCCCGCAAAGCGAAGCCAGTCGTCGCAATTTACGTTTTTCTCTCCCCAGTCGCGATAATCGCGCGAGAGGAAGGATCGATCGCCGCGCGCGCGCAAGGGAGAGAGAGAGAGAGAGAGAAAGAGAGATCCGCCGGTTAATTCAGCGATTAGATATGAGCTTCCAAAAGCAGACGTCGTGCCCTTCCCTCTCGAGGCCAACGTCGCGGAAACGTCGAACCGCCGAGACCTCCGCGCGGGCCTCGCTCGACGAGAGCAGGAAGGCGAGGAGGAATGACGTCGGGCAAAAGGAAGAGGTTATATCTTGTATTACGGGCCCGCCGAGCCTGTAATCATCGCGGGACCGCGAAACGCCCATCGACGCCCTCTCATTCCGCCCTCTCGCCGTTCTATTTTTCCCCTGCCTCTCCCTCCGCCCCCGCCCCCCCCCCTCCTCGCCCCCGCTCGCACGTCCCTGCATCACTTGGTCCCGGGGCACCACTTTCCTGCGGCCCGTCCGCCCCCTCACGCTCTCTTCTTCTTCTTCTTCTTCTTCTTCTTCTTCTCCAGCTCGGGGCGCCTCGCCGCGTCATGCCGCGGTGCGCCCACTCTATAATCATTATCGGCTTTCGCAGCCGGGCCGCGTGCGTTGCTCTTGCCTCTTCCTTTCCGCTTTCCCTCCTTCCGCTGCACCTTCCTTCCTTTCCCTGTCCGTTTGCACGCTCTGCCCTCCATTGAGCGCTTCCACCACGAGCTCCGTTACGAATTGGCCAACGAGTCGGCGCCGACGACTAAGCGCACCGGCTTTTCCCATCCTCCTCGAGGATTTATCATCAAGATGCGCGTGCTGGCCGATATCAGAGCCCGCGAACGCGCGCGCGCGTGCGCGCGCGAGTATTTCATCGCTCCCCGCCCCGGCGCCGCGCCGAATTGATGGCTCTCGTTGGTCAAGTGTCATGGGGAAAATGAAAAATTGCTGCCCCATGCTCGGCTACGTTTTAATGCAGTCGCAACGGCGGGCCAGCTAGGTGGCTGGCATACAGGTATCGGGGGATAAAAGAGCGCAAAGGGGAGTAAAATCGAAATCGATTATCGCGAGCGCTCGCGTGACGATTGATAATAACCCGCGTCGACGCGGGTAATTACGGTTTTGTCACGTTCGTCGGCGCCACGGGGAATATGTGGCTAATCCGTTGTTCCAGCCTGCACTTGCCGCGTTGGGCCCTGTTGTTAAACGAGATTAACGAGATCCGTGGAATTAGCGGGGAGAGGGGGAGAGGGGAGAGAGAGAGAGAGAGAGAGAGAGAGAGAACGAACGCGTCTTTGTCAGCGCGCGCGTCCCGTCCCGAGTATCGATTGATCGCAAACGTATCGCAAACGTATCGCGAACGCGGATCTCCAGCTTTAAGGGAAAAGCGGCTGGATTATCGTCGGAGACGTTCTCTTTTCCGCGTTCTCTCTTCAGTTTCGCGCGAGGCGATTCGTTATCTCGTGCATTTTTTCGTGCAGATAAGTTCGATATCGCCGGCTGATAAATACAACCGACCACGCACACCGCAGCAGGCTCATCACCATTCTCATCACCATCCCTCGCAAGCGCAAAATCATCACGATCATCACGTGGCGAAGAAGCTGAAGAAGGAACATCCGGACAAGGACATCGGACACGTAAGTACAAAGAAAACGTAAGAAAAAATTACGACGCTAGAGCTCATCGGCGGCGCATTGCCGACGCGAATCAAAGCCGACAGCGACAGAGTTTCGCGCGACAGTTATTGGCTACTTCAGAAGCGCTTCATTACTCTACCGGTCATTACTACCGGTCCTCGTTGCAAGCTCGACGCTAGTCAATAACTGTCGAACCGATCGATAACCATCGCCACTCCGGTCGCAAGTGCGGTCATCGATACCACTCTGTGTGTGTGTGTGTGTGTACGCAGATGAGCGATGCTGAGAAAAGCGACCAAGATTTAATTGTGGATGATGCCAGTGAAGGCCCAACGAGTCCCATGGCGAACGGTCCGACCTCACCACGCCTCGAGAATGGCTTCGATAGGACGTCGATGATGGCGATGCCTTCGAGCGGTGTGCAGACCATCTCAAAGAAGGACGTTGCACCGCACTCGCCCCGAAGTGGCACCAGCAGCAACGCGAGCACGTCGTCAGCCAAGAAAATGGACGGAGAGAAAGCAACGACGTCCATGTCCAAGTCGGCCATCGCCGCCAAGTCATCGGCTTCAAAGTTGCTTCAACAAAGTTCTTCCCTGCCTAACTCGATGCCGCCGACTTCCGCTGCTTATTCGACTTTACATTACTCTTCGCCCGGTGCACCGCAGCCACACAGTCTCGCGTCGAGCGGCACCGGTCAGCATCCGCACATCGACGTGTTGGGTTATAACGGTTACCCGACCCCCAAACCGTCTGCCACCTTGCAACAACTGTATGACCCGCACGCTACAATGAGGGCATCTACTGGATCCGCTGGAATAGCCGCAGGCAAGCCGTAAGTACGCACTCGTTTCTCTCTCGGCGCTTCGCGACATTCTCACTCTTCGGTATCGCTTGCTCGGCTTGCTCTCTCGGATTCCTCGCTCTTGATTATGTCACGTGATCCCGGGTGTAGGGGAGTAGAGGAAAAAAAACAAAAGCTTGTAGAAGAGGACTTTTTCTCTAAAGAGTCCTCTACAAGAGATCGGCAAGGCTCGAGTTGAAGTTTCTTCTCCTAAAGATGTTTCAAAGCCGCCGCGAGCGAGATCAATCAAGGTGCGATGAAAAAAGAAATATATATATATATATATATATATATATATATATTTTTTTTTTTGCTCGTTGCGCGTTGATCTCTCCGTTTTCTTTTCCCTCGACAAACCTAACAAGCTTGTATGACGATCGATGTCGCGCAAACATGTGACTCATCAGTTCGTTATGCGCGACGCGCAGCACATATAGCTTCCACGTATTAAGTGACGGGACGTTGCAACCTGTATCATTCCCGCAAGATGCTCTGATCGGCTCGGGTATACCGTGCCACGCACGTCAGCTCAACAGTCTCAATCATGGCGATGTGGTTTGCGCCGTGACGATCTCGAATCCTACCAAGTACATTTACACCGGTGGTAAAGGTTGCGTGAAAGTCTGGGACATCGGGCAGATAAATGTCAGCGGTGTGAAACCGATCTCGCAACTCGACTGTCTTCAACGCGACAACTACATCAGGTCAGTGATCGGGCAATCGATGTCTCGCCGTCTCGAACGCCGGTCTCGTTGGCAAAACCGCTGTTGCGTTTCCGCAGGTCTGTCAAGTTGCTGCCAGACGGGAGGACCCTAATAGTTGGCGGTGAGGCTAGTCAATTGAGCATCTGGGATCTGGCGAGTCCAACGCCGCGGATCAAGGCCGAATTGACCTCCTCGGCACCTGCGTGTTACGCCCTGGCGATCTCGCCGGATTCCAAGGTCTGCTTCAGCTGTTGCAGCGATGGAAACATCGCCGTGTGGGACCTGCAGAATCAAGCGCTCGTACGACAATTCCAAGGTCACACCGATGGCGCATCCTGTATCGATATCTCGGCTGATGGATCCAAGCTGTGGACCGGTGGACTCGACAATACCGTGCGCTCGTGGGATCTTCGGGAAGGCAGGCAGCTCCAACAACACGACTTTACGTCGCAGATATTCTCCCTGGGATATTGTCCGACCGGTGAATGGCTGGCCGTTGGAATGGAGAACGCGAACGTCGAAGTGTTACACGCTTCGAAACCGGACAAGTATCAATTGCATCTGCACGATTCGTGCGTGTTGTCGTTGAGGTTTGCCTCCTCCGGCAAGTGGTTCGTCTCCACCGGAAAAGATAATTTCCTCAATGCCTGGCGAACTCCGTATGGAGCATCGATATTTCAGGTTGGTGCGATCGATCATTCGTTACTTTCCTCTTCGATTTCCGCCGATCGGATATAGAATAGACGGACATGGACGCGCGCGAGGCTTGCTACTGAACGACCGGACCTTTCGCGACGCGCCTTACGATGAAAAGAGAGACGACCTGCCTCTTTCTTTAATGAGAGCGCAGCGGAGCGTTCGATGCGAGCATGAAATCATCACCCGTTCATCGAGTCGCGCCGATCAGGCCGAGCGTGTTTTAGAGGCACGAAGAAAAAAGGGGGATACGAGTCGCGCGTGACATTTAAATTCCCAAGACGTCTGGCGCTTATTACAAGCGCGGCGCTTATTACACAAATTACACAAATTACCTTTGCACCTTTCATATCCCGGGGAATAAGTACGGCGTTACACGCGAGGCAAGACGGCAGGGGCCGATGCATGGGCGACGGTACGGCTCATTAAAGTGCCATACAATTACGCGATACGCAAGCGAGTCATCGCGCGTGCTGACTCGATAAACAAATAAATGAAAAAGAAGAAGAAGCGGAAGAAGAAAAAAAAGCGTCAGATTTATGGAGAGAGCCTCGCTGCGCGGCGCGGAGCGAGCGATTATCGTTATCACGCGAAATTCGAATCGCGGCGGTATAATAATAATCATAATCATAATCATAATCATAATCATAATCATAATAATAGATATCTACGGAGCGGCGCATCGTAAATATGTTTACGTTTCCGGCACTTCATAAAACGAGCAAACGAGCCGCCGCTCTGAAAAATTTTTACAAAGCCCCCATCTCGCTATCGTTTTCCTTCTTTCTCTCTCTTTCTCTCTCTTTCTCTCTCCTTTTCCTTTCCCTTCTTTTCTCTCTTTCTTTCTCCCTTTCCTTTCCCTCCGCTCCGCTCTCCCTTTTCGGAGCTGGCTCCGCCCGCCCCCGCCGCCGCTTTTTCCTTGCACGAACGAGCGGCGCGTTATCGCATGCTCACTCGACTCAACCGTGTTTGTACCGATTATATTTACAGTCGAAGGAATCCTCGTCAGTGCTGTGTTGTGACGTATCGACCGACGACAAGTACGTAGTCACCGGTTCTGGCGACAAGAAGGCTACCATCTATGAGGTCATATACTGAATCGAGCTGGCGGCACGACGTTGCGTGTTGAAAAGGAAGAGGAAACTCCGTCATAACTTTGGGAACTTGGCAGCAAATCTCAATTATCACGGATCACACGAGGTTGTTTTTGTTATTGTTGTTGTTACTCGTCAATGAGCAAAGAGCGATCGGCCAGGCGAGACCGAGCTGACCGAGATCGTCGGGAGTATCTCCCGGTTTCACAGTCGCACATTCCACGACGACGAGGACGAATTTGAAAATGTGCCTTGGCGTGTATCACGTTTGATACCGAGCGTGATCTTGGAGCATCCACTTTTCCGATGCTCTCGATAAATTTCGATAAACTCCCAATACAAAGCGATTGGGCTCGACTCTCAAGTGCTTCGTTGTGTCGAAAGTTAACTGTAACCAAAATTATTACATTATGTACATGCAAAGCTAGATGCAGGGGATACGGTCATTATTCATTCATTCGCGCATGCCTACGTCTTTATGCATATATATATGGGCATATATATGTATATATAGTTTCCTATTGCTGCTGGTTGTACTCGTGATGTTTCACTCACGAGTACTGTGTTGAAATTGGAGTCGGTTCGGTATGCACGATCGCTCTTTAATCGTAATTAATGTAATTATGTCTTGTCGTGTACATTCTGTAAATAATAGCAGCTCTAGATTAGACCGTGATATTTTTCTACGTTGCCTGGAATAAAAGTGAGAAAGTTGTGTAAATATCTCTGGACATCTCCAGAGAAATTGGCAAGGGGCAAGATCTATCAATAAACATATGTGCTAAACATAACAAGCTGCGGTGTCGTGTTGGCGATCTTTTCGATCCTGATCCCTCCAAATCCCTCGCATCCCTCGCATCCCTCCGGAAGATCATGCACGTTCATGCCGCTTTTCATTCCCTAAACGCGATTCGATGCGATTCCACATCGAGGACTCGCATCGGGAACGCAAAAATTTAATAGCGGGAAGGGGTGAGAGGCGAAACAGCGAGATGACCTGTCGTTCCGTTAAAAACAAAATGACTAGTGGCATGCCGATAAAAATCGGGGCTGCGCACACAGCGGGCAGGTGTCGGCGGAAATAAAAAACAAGGACCACTCGTTACTCTATCCACGTGAATGTTGTTAGCGCCAAAAAAGAGGCATCAACAATATTTAGTTGCATGCCGGCGCAGCAGGCAGCAGCAGCAGCAGCGGCAGCGGTGGTGGTGGTGGTGGTGGTGGCGGATCGTCATGAAAATTACGACACTATTTCGCCGATAAAAAACAAAAAAAAGGAAAAAGAGAAAAAAGAGCGGTCGCACCGCCGTTCGCGCACTCGGGCAGCGTGCTGACGGTCTCGCGATTGTCATGAAAACAAATCGGGAGCGAACTCCCACCGCCCGCGCGCGCGCGTCCCGGTATGTACGAATATAAAAAAGCAAAAAGCTCTTCTCCCCGCTCTCGGAAAAAAGGGAGAGAGAGAGAGAGAGAGAGAGAGAGAGAGAGGAGAGAAATATGCGCGCCGATGGCCGAGGGAAACGATTGTTATTTACGCCTTCGCATCGCGTCGCGAATCCGTGCGAATTCCGCCACCCGGTGTATAATTAGCGAGGCCATGCATGCGCGCGTTCAATGGAAGGTTCATCGGCGTAATGTTATTATAATAGTGGCACATTTTGCATATGCGACCGAGGGGAGAGGCGAACGGGAGGGATTGAAAGAGAGGGCGAGGATCGGCCGGGGAGCGCGCGGTACGGGGGAGGAATAAAGTCGAGAAGGAGGGAGAGGCGGCGGCGATGACGAGGGGATGAGAGAGTGGTTTTACGCGGGCTTTGCCGGGCGTATTTACATGGTAATGATATGCGACGAGCGTGCGAGCGCGGAGAGTGGGCGGCGGAGAGGGTGGTGGAGATTCAGCGAAGAGACGGGGGTGGAAGAGGAGACGGTGGCGGCTATTGGGGCCGCGAGATTTGTATATCGCGGCTAAATGCGTCGGTTATTACGGTTAATTCGACGACGAGCAGCGAGCGGGCGGGTACGTACGCGCGAAGCGTATTAGCGCAATTTATTCGAATTACACGCAAGCTTATCGTCTGTCACGAATGACAGGTTCTAATAAAATAATGTATGCATACGATGGAACAGCGCTCGATTATACGAGCGATCGCTAACCAACCGATTGTTTGTTGCTTCTCTCCTTCCCCGTTTCGAAAGCTTCTTCCGCGACGATTCGACTTGTCAAAAGTGCAACTATTCGGCCGCGCCGACGTCGTCGTAGCGCCGCGGCAGCCACCTAGCAGCACGCGATTCAACAGTTGATGGTACTCATACACAAAGAGCTAATTTTCCCTCTGTCCGTCGCGCCGCGTCGACGCAGCAACTCTCTGTGGCGCGACGTGGCGCGCACACAACGCGGGCCAAATTAACAGACACGCAAATGAGCGAGTTCACGCGCACGCTTCTCTCTCTCTCTCTCTCTCTCTTCGTCACAATTGGACACTAATAAACGCGCCGGCGTGCCGTTCTCCGGCGCGCTCCACGTCCCTCCTCGGATCTCCTCCACCCGGCCGACTGACACGCGCGGCGCAAAGCGTCGCGACGTCACGTTCCGTTGCGCGAGGGTGCAACTCGCCGAATGAAATCGCGTAACCGGAATACGTCGCTCGCCGGAATACGGCTCGTTGAGCGGCCGAGGAAGCTCTCGCATCGGCCACGTCGAACACGATATTTCGTCATCGGGCTCGCATTGCTCGCACTGCATCGGCGTTCGCAGTCGCGGAATGCGGTTCGCGGCGGTTCGCGATCGTTCGGCTTCGGAAAATTAGCGCGATGGATCGCGACGGACATTGCGACGGCTACCTACCTGTCGTCCTCGTCGTCGTTGTACACGCGCGCACTGCTCTACTCTACGAGAGTAGATTGGGGGAAGCGACAGAGACGAGGGTGAAGGTGGGCGGCACGGCAGTGGCGACGGCGGCGGCGATGGCGGCGATGGCGGCGATGGCGGTTATCCAGATAGCAGATAGCTAGGACGGTGGTCTCGTTTGCGGCTTGACCACCCTTGCGGCGTGCTG
Organism: Eciton burchellii; assembly: GCA_020341155.1. Classification (NCBI taxonomy): domain Eukaryota; kingdom Metazoa; phylum Arthropoda; class Insecta; order Hymenoptera; family Formicidae; genus Eciton; species Eciton burchellii. The sequence continues at coordinate 427,559 of JAHMML010000005.1, forward strand.
CCCTAACCGCCCCTAACCACCGCACCGCAGCCACATGGTGTGTGCAACCGGCGATAACGTCGCCCTCGCTTGCAAGCCGATGCGTGTCGTTGCACCGGCCACTCTCTCGCGAACGATAGTCCCATTCTCGCCATCCCGTCCATCCCGTCCATGCGGAATACGAAGCAGACCCGGAAGCAGACGTCCCGGCCGACTTCCGTCCATGTGATTTCTTCGACGGCCCCTTCTTGGCCGATCAGGCCGATTCCTCATTAGAAAAACCTCGGGACCCCCATTGTCCGTCCGCAGATCTCTCTCTCTCTCCTTCTCCCTCTCTCTCTCTCTCTCCCTCTCTCTCTCTCGAGTCCTCGGCATTGTCTGCGTGTCATCGTAAGCAGAATCCCGTAGGATTACAGCTCTGTCAAAATAAAGGCCACTTTACGTGAAATGAGCCTCCGCTACCTGTTTGCGCCGCTACCTCCCCCCTCTCCAAGGCTCCCAAGATTCAACGTCCCGGCGAGGCTGCCGCGTGTGCGGTTTTCTAACCGCTTCATTGCTCACACAATACAAAGATCATCGATGCCTCGTTTCCTCAAGGGACACTCCAAATCGGTCAAAGACCGGAACGATCCGGACGTGCCGCGCACCTCTTCGAGGTCGAGGAAGCGTAAAGTCGGATGATCCCGGCGGCTTGTGCACGGGCAAATTCGTCACGCGTACTTTTCGAAAGGATCATCGGCCCGCGCGGATCAGCAAAAATAACAGCCGCTTGTAGATGAACGAGATCGATTACGAGCGGCAGCGATAAAAGCACTGCGCTTTAACGGTTCGCCAGTATTTCGAGAGAGAGAGAGAGAGAGAGAGAGAGAGTGCTGTCGCCTGCGGAGCGTATTCGCCAACGATCCATCCGATCGGTCTGGCATAATCGAAATCCTTGGGATTTTTCGGCTATCTCTATCGGCATCCTCTTTCCCGCCTGCCGGATAGAGCAGCTTGGCTTCCCCTCGACCGTTAATCGGTCCGATCGGTCATCGTTCATGCATCGGTGCGCACGGATATAATGGTGCAGACCGGTGCAGGAAATATCTCGCGACCCAAATGCGGTGGATGGACATCTTGGTCCGTGTCGTAGGATGAGGATACGATATGCAAGATACGTGAAATACCGCGTACGCACTTGGCGGTGCCGATGCATGCACGTGTATGCACACGCTTACACATGTACGGCCGGTGCGGGACGCAGGTACGCGCGTGCATACATCGCGTAAGCCCGTGGAACGACGGTGGGACCATGCCTAACAAACCGCAACGGCGGCTACTAGTCGTCGTCGTCGTCATCGTCGTCGTCGTCGTCGTCGTCGTCGTCGTCGTCGTCATCGTCGTCGGCACGCGTGTACGTGACGCGCGTGCGCGCCTCGTGGAATATTTGAGGATCGCGTTTCTCGCGGTGCAACGCGACACGCTCGGCAAGGCGACACGCGTTCCCTCTCCCGAGATTGCTCTCTTCTTCCGTATCGTACTTTTTCGCGAGCTTCTAGCCGCGTCGCGTAAACTCTCGTCGCCGATGACGAGGACAAGGCTGAGGACCGAGGCTGAGAAGAAGCAAGGAAAAGAGGAGAGGGAAGATTGAACGACGACGTCGGAACAGCATGATCATGCGCCAGCAGAGAGAGAGAGAGAGAGAGAGAGAATGAGCAAGACCCGCGAGGAGATAGCCATGCGGCCGACACATACGGTAGTCGCAGATCGGTGAGGTAGACAAGGGGCTCGAGCAAGCAAAATGGAGGGCAGGCGAGCGTGGAATATAAAAGGAGGAACGTGAATTCATATCTCGTCCGAGGGATCTCGCTGTGCTACGCCGTTGAGAGACTGCTTTCGAACGAACGAACGAGAGACGGAGTAAGTATGATTGGGGAATCGAGAGCCAGGGAAGGATAAATCCCCTGGCCCGCGCGACGCGAGCAAGACGAGCCAAGAGGATAAGGACCAGAGAGAGAGAGAGAGAGAGAGAGAGAGAGAGAGGAAAGGATGAGAGGAAGAGCGGGAGCCGAGAACAGCCGTCCGCGGTCCCGGCTCGGCGTGTACTCCGTGTCCGCGTGGACTCGGCTCCGTTCCGTGCCGCCGTCGGGCCGAGCCGGCCAATCTGCGCGCCGCACGGACCAATCGCGTCGCGTCCGCAACGAGTACACGTCCGAGCGCACCACTACGAGCCGTGCCGAAGCAGCGACGCTGACGCTCCTCCGCGCCTGCTCGAGCCAGTCGATGCCGAGCCACGCAAGGATGTGGGGATCCCTTTTGTCCCGCCGTGCGAGCCGTGAATACACGCTGCGTACATATACAATGCCTCCGGTCTAAGGATACCGCCGTGTACTCCCGCTTGTAGGCAGGTGAGAAAGCACCATCCAAACGAAGAAGGAAGAGGGAGCCGCCGCCGCCGCCGCCACCGTCGCCGCTACAAAATTCTCGGATGTACCGTCGTTAACTTGCGGTTTTCGGTTTTCGAGCCGCGACGGCTCGGAATGCCGGCGACTCTGAAAATTCCGAGTCTGAGAAACGTTAGAGGCAGGCGAAACCAGAGCTCGAACGAGGGGGCGTATTAAAGGGATCCTTTAGGATTTACGCTTTCGTAGCTCCGGAAAGCCCCGTTGAGAATTCCGGGGTTGAGCGAAAATCGTTAAAATTGTTTTTCGGGCATGCGTTTGTTCGCATTCGCGCGTTAATAACGTTTTACGCTGTAAAACGCTGATAACAATCCCGGAAATATGAATTATAAAGAGTTACGTTAACAGCAAAAACGACAGATATAACATTATAATAAAACGTTAATATTATCGCGCTGCCCGCTGTCGGAAATTGAAAAGGCCGGGGTATTTTCTACCCTCGCGTCCTCAGCCTGTCCATACATCGTTATTTCCGTCGTGCTTGATCGCGCCCCGCGTCGGGAAACTAATGCGATTACGATCGCGATAATGTGATTACGATTTACGTAAACTCGCGGCGGCGATCGTTCCCCTCCGCGGCTATAACGCCGCCGCGTTTATTTACTCTCGCAGCTGGCTTTCGATTCTCACGCGAAACAATCTGCTCTTGTAAAATCGCGCCAATCAAGCGGCACCGGCGACGACGACGACGACGACGACGACGAGATAGTCTTAACGAGCGTTTCTAAAAGCGGTAGAGACGCTTCTTCCTACGACGTGCTGCGAATTAACGTAATCGCCTCGCATGTGGCGAATCGCATGCGAGACTCGGCTTCCTCGGCTTTGAATTTTCTAATAATTTCTAAACGGAGGAGAGATAAGAAAGATTTATACCTTTTTAACATAATCAATTCGCCGAGCGTTCACGTCTCGGCGTTCAAGCAGCGTGCCTATCGATGCTTGTTTATCGCCATGAAGAAACCGGGCTACTTGGAAGCTGCTGGCACGGGTGACCGGGATGCGTCGTCCGAAAGGGACCGTTCCGTTAAAAGCGGCATGGTCTACTCGCCTTATCGATACATCGTTTCGTATCCGTTACGAGTCGTCGTGTCTTTCGTCCCGTTCGTTTATCTTTTATTTTCCCTTGCCGTTCCGTCTATCGACCGGTTAGCGATTCCGAATGTCGCTGACACGCGAGCGAGCGAGAGAGAGAGAGAGAGAGAGAGAGAGAGAGAGAGAGAGAGAGAGAGAAAAAAGGCCTCGTGAGAGTGGAGAGTGGAAGTAGGGCGCAGGGCGCGGTAGAGAAGGGCGCAGTCGGACGGAAGGACAGGCGCCGTCTGTCGGAGATACCGGCAGGCCGATCGTTGCTCTCGGACAAATTATTAATCCCCAAGTCTTGACCTTTTTCGCCTCTTAATCCGGATAAAGAGAGATATCTCGCGCCCGGAGGACAAAAGGAGGAAGAGGAGGAGAAAGAAGAAGAAGAAGAAGAAGAAGCAGCAGCAGCAGCAGCAGCAGCAGCAGCAGCAGCAGCAGCAGCACATGCCGGCAGCAAATCCGGCGGGGCCGGGACCCTTTCCACCCTCCTCACCCTCCTCGCTCTCCTCTCGCCCCCTCCCTCCCCCCGCCCCCGCCCCCGTCCGTCCGCTCCTCGCTCGCCGGACTTGATCGCCCGCTCGCTCTCTATTTTTCTTTATCCATCCCGCGCGCGCATTCCCGCCATTCTTTTTTCCTCGCGCGGAAACGTCCCCGGACGCTATAGCGCGTTTATCCGCCGCAATTTATCGCTCCCCTGCGCGAAGCCAACATCCCACGGACTCTTACGTACACGACTCTCCTTCCTTCCGCTCTTGGCGTCTACACGGTCATCCGAGAAGCAAAAAGAATAATAGAGGTATATACACGCCTATATATCGGAGGATTCCGCACGCGCGCGCGATCGCGGCTGCTTCAGCTTGAAAATAACAGGCTGCCTTTCTAGCCGGTGCATTCTTCCGCCGTATAACTACGGCGCGTATGACTACGTGCCGCAATGAGAGGATGCGAGCATTTAATTAAGATCCTTTTGATGCCCGCTCTCCGTTGGCTCCTTCGCTATCGTGTTCGGTCGACTTACGACTTACTACCGTTTCTCGAATCTAATCGCCGAGCGATACATCCACGAGGCTCGTGTAGCGGCTTGTTCACGGATTGTTTCCTTCCCTCGTCTCTCTCTCTCTCTCTCTCTCTCTCTCTCTCTCTCTCTCTCTCTCTCTCTCTCTCTCTCTCTCTCTCTCTCTCGGGGAGTGCCGAGGGAGTGCCCCGAGTGGATCTCGGGGGCCGCGTGCGTGCACGTGCAGCGTACCCCACGTGCGATTAGGTTGAAATGTCGGTCTCGCGAGCGAGCCGGAGGAGTTTATTATCGGCGATTGAAAAATTTATTAGCCAAAAGTTGCATCGTTTCAGCCGTTAACTGGGAAATTAGCGGCGATCGCGCCGGAGATAAATACGGTATTTGATCCCGGGCACTCTTCCATTCATGATCGCTGATAGGTAAAACCGGTCGATCGATTGCGCGAAAAACTGGTTTGGAAAGCGAGCTAATTATCGTCGACCGCCAGCGGCAGCGTCCAGGCTAATTACATCTTATGACATTGCGGTAACGCGTTGAATTTCTCTCGAATAAGAATGCTAATGGGATGTTAAATCGAATCCCGTGCCATTCGTCGCGAATTCGACAGCGGCTCGAAATAAGCGGCCGATCCGATAACCGATGCGATGGCGGATGTCCGCGCTTAACGGCGACTTAACGCGGGCTCATCGTAATACCACGAACGTACGTGCGTACTTACGTCGCGATATTGCGATCGGGACGGAGGGAGTCGGCGCGAGTAGCGCGCGAGGGAGCGGGGAATGGTTTATTAACGTCCTGGGATCGAGGCTGTCGCCAAAGCCGCGGTGAGCGCATTCCCAGCATCGCGATACCGATAACAAGGAAAGTAGGAGCAGCAATCCGACCGATCAATCGTTCGCCGCGAAAATCGAAAGATGCTAGAGACGTAACTCCATCGACGTCGATTTTAATGCGAGGAACGTTCGAGGAAGGGCGTAAAGGACAGGACGCGGGATCGCGTCGCGATGTCGCCACGGAGACGAGACAGTCGGCCATGCCGAGGTTAGCGAGACTGTTGCTGGCGGAGCAACGACGGTAGCGTTGGCATCGGCGGCAGCAACGGCAATGGTAATACTCGTGTAACTGGCGGCGTACTGGTTGGGCAGCGGGGAGGGGATGGTGGAGGGATTACTGCAGCAGCAGCGGCGGCGGCGGCGGCGGCGGCGGCGGCGGCGGCGGCGGCAGCCACTACTGGAGCGATTCGACGGTCAACCGGTCAGCCAACTTTGCTGGCGGACGCTAATAACCGCCAGCTTCGCGGCTGCGGCTGCGGCTGCGGCCGTCGCTGCGGCCGCGTCCACCATGTGAGGTACCTCGGTGTGTGCGGCGCGTGCACACCAGCCAGGGCCGTCGGTAACGATGGGCAAGAGGTGCGGGAAATGCAAAGGATCGCTCGTTGTCCAAATGGAATCCCGCGCGCGGGGGGAGTGGCGGAAGTGGAGCCGCGCGGATTGATGAGCAGGCTCGGAGATCGATCGATCTCGGAGCGAAATCACGCGCGAATCACGAGCGGGATAATTTCGAGCCGTAATGCGAGCCATGATCCCACGGATCATGCGACTGCTTTCGCGCCCCGCGAACGGAGACCATCTTTCTCCCGTCTTACGGCGTCGTCTGCGAGACGCGCGTTTCGCGCACGTGAAACAATATGATCCGTATCCCCCGCGCGGTTTCCTCCGCTAAGCAAATGCTCGCGATGGGAAGATGGGAATCAGGGCCGCGCGTCGCGCGCGTAAAAATCCTGCCGCGTCTTCGGCTCGAGATCGACGCAAGGGGTCACCTCGTGTTCGCCGGACTTGACGCTACTAGAGTTCCAACTTTTCCCCCGTCGTCGCTCAGTGGCTCGATCGCCACGGTGATTGAATATTAAAGCCTCGACAAGGCCGGCTTGGCCGGCGTCTGCGCCGTCTAAAAAGCCCCTGAAAGCCCCATCCCGTGTGAGCAAACCGACCGTCGTCGAGACCTGAGAAAGATGAGGTTGAGAGCGCGGCTTGAAGCTGGCGAGAAATTCGTAGAGCGACTCGCTACGGCCCTGAACATAAGCCATTACTGCGAGGCACCCGGACACTCTCGTTCTTCTCTCCTCTCTTGGGCTGCTGCTGCTGGTGCTGCTGCTGCTGTTGCTGCTGCTGTTGCTGCCGCTGCTACTCTCTCGCTTCCTGTTTCTCTCTCCGGCTCGCGTCAGGCGGGATGGCAGATAACATTGCTGCATGACACCGCTGCTCTTGGTACAACTACTCGAGTACCGGAGAGCGGTAGATATCTACCTACCTACGGGCCACACAGCCGAGCGACTTGGTGCATTCCCTCTCTCTCTCTCTCTCGCTCTCTGCTCTCGCGCGTACGTGCACAGGCGCACACAGCCGGCACCGCTAACAGAACGTCCATAACTGCAACGAAGCGGCGGCGGCGGCGGCAGCGGCGGCGGCGGCGGCGGCGGCGACGGCGGCGTCGCACCGTGCCGCACTTCGCCGAGCTGAGAGCTGTGCGCGCAGTGCATTAGGACTGGGTTACGACAGTAAATTTTCACTACCGTGCGGAGTTCTAATGGCCCGGTATGCAGCTGGTTTCAGTGGCCTCGAGTCGTTCTCTCCCTCCCATCTTTCCCCGTTATCTACGTCTCTCTCTCTCTCTCTCTCTCTCTCTCTCTCTCTCTCGCTCTCTCTCTCGCTCTTCCTTTCTCTGTCTCCGTTGTCCTCTGTCTCTGGCGTCGATTCTCGCGCGCTTCTCCCTCTCGTTGTATCGTTCAATGTCGCATGGGGAAGCAAGACGAAGCGCGCGCCGCGGAAGACAGAGAGGGGAAAACAAGTCGTTCGCGGTTGTTCCTCGGCGCGGGAAACGCTCAGCCTCGTCGAGATCCCTCGCCGAGATCGCGCTCGCCGGTGCATCTCTCCTCGCATGCAGCGGCGGAATGACGCGCCGGGGAAGACACGAGCGATCGCGGCCCGCGATCGCTCCGCTTTATTCGATCGGGCCCGCTAGGCGAGCCGCTATTAATTGCAGCCTCGTTCCGATTCGGGCCAATCGCACTGAATCAAATCCGCGATTAAAACGGCGCGGCCAGGAGAATCGCGAAACGAAGATGTCCGGCGCGGGCACGCGATCCCGTTATAAATAAAATACCGCGTTGTGTTATGTAAAAAAAAATGAAAAAAAAACAGAGAGAGAGAGAAAGAGAGAGAGAGAGAGAGAGAGAGAGAGAGAGAGAGAGAACAAACGCCGGAAAAAAGGGAGGAAGGGAAAACGCATTTTCGCACAACGAATCAGCGCGCAAACGCAACAAACGACTGCGAGATATCTCTCTCTCTCTCTCTCTCTCTCTCTCTCTCTCTCTCTCTCTCTCTCGTATGAGCCGATAACGATAGCTGGCGCGTCGGGTCGGTCGGCACTCGTTCGTGGTTAAAATCGAAACACGGGTCCTGAAAGCGCCGATGCTCAACCGTGACTCCGTCCGGTGGGTGCGAGACGATTGCCAATGGCGTTACTGCTCGGCTTATCGTCAATGCCGCGGCCGATTGTTTCGTAACGACAACGACGATGAGTTTTCGGAATGCCAAACTAACGCGCGACTAATGGCAGGACCGAGTCCGGGGAAAAATGGGAAATAATTGCCGGTAACCGTGCCGGGCCCCACGTCGTCGTTGTCGTCGTCGTCGTCGTCGTCGTCGTCGTCGTCGGCGTCGGCGTCGTTGTCATCGTGGTTGCCCTGCGTGATTAATGGCTGCGCAAAGTCAGCCGAGCACAAAGTTCCGGCGCGGGGCTTTTGGTAATTATCGGATCATTTTGCCAAGCGATTATAAACAAGATAATCGAACGTTCACAACTGGAAGAATACCGAGTCGGCGAGGCCAAATTTGTCAAAGGTTGCGCTTCATAAACATTGCTCGTATCGTTATAAAGCGTCTTGGAAGAGCGTCTTGAAGAACAGAATACTCCAGTGAGGATGGCTACCGATATCGTTGCGACCAAGTTGGATGGAGTAAGAGAGAGAGAGAGAGAGAGAGAGAGAGAGGGAAAGCGAACGCGAGAAGGAGAGAGCCACCCGGACTTTGTTAGGCCATAATAGCGCAGCCCGCAGGGAGGACAGAAGTCTGGAAAGACTCTCCTCCGTCTGGTCCATTCGCTCCCGTCGCGAGCGAGCGAAAAAAGCTCAGCCGAGGAGAGCCTCGACGAGTAGACATACCCCTACGTACTCTCTTTTCTCTCCTCTCGAGTTTTGTTTTTCCGGTCTCCCCCGGAGAGATACCGGACACACACACACACACACACACACACACAGAGGCTAGGCTAAAGGAGAGGAGATGGATAGATGAAGAGGGAGAGAAAGAGAGAAACAGAGAGGCTTGGCGTGGGTGGCCAATAGTTTTGCCCCCTCGATTCGAGTCCGCGTGGATCGAATGGGAGAACGTCAAGCGTCGCAACGCCGCGCGGCCGTACTCGGTGCGGTTCCGTGCGGCGCGCCGATTGGTCGAGGTCGCGTCTCCATTGGCTGTTTTTAAAAGCGGCGGCGCGCCGCACGGAAAGAGGGGCTCGTTGCTTAAGAACTGGGACGGTCGATTGGACAAGTCGGATGAGCGGCGCGCACGATTGGTCGTACGATCCGCGCGGAGTTTTCGCGAGAAACTTTAGCGTGCCCGAGGAGGGGGTCACGCTCAGGCCACCCCGACGGTAAGGTCGTCGGGGTGGAAAACGCTCAAATGGGGTGGTTTAACGCGAAGCTCGGTGCCAGAAGGACCCGCCACCGTGAGGCTCTCTACGCCTCTCCCCTGCCTGCCTACCTACCCCAAGTCTCCCACTCCCTTCTGTTCTCCCGTCGCTCTTCTTTCCCTTCCGGAACCGTCGGGCTCCGGGCTCGTCGAAACAACGTAACGACCAGCGAAATTAGGTAATTCGGCCTCGTAATAATGCGTCGCCGCGCCACCGTCCACCACCCCCTATCCTCTTTTCTCCTTCTCGCGCGCACTCGGTAATGAATCGGGCACGATGGAAATTAGGGGCTCACGCCGGACGCCTGCCTATCTCCTCCTGCTCCTCCTCCTCCTCCTCCTCCCCCCGCCGCCCCCTCCCCCTCCGCCCCTCTCCACCGACTTTCTTCGATGTTTGTTAAATGCGTCGGGGCCGTGGGTGTTCGCTCGCCCGGCCATGCCGTGTGTAATCTGTACCGCGAATTCAGAGACGAGTTTCCAACTTTCGAACCGGAATCTTATCTCTCCTCGCGATCGCGCGACTGTTTATTACGGGTGTTCGCTCGCCCGGCCATGCCGTCAATTACTCGGGGCGTAAAGCGAGCGCGAGCGCGCGCATCTGCGATCGATGATTCGCGGTATAGAACCTTTCGCTCACCACCGCTCGACCCGCGAAACGAACGTTATCGGAACAAGATCTGTCCCCGCCTACCTACAGGGTTTCGCGTCCGTCTCGCTTCGCTGAGAGTATCAACAGAAAGAGAAATAGAGAACGATACAGAGAGAGAGAGAGAGAGAGAGATAGATTACTCGCGTTGGTGCCGCCTTTGTTTCTGCCTCCCCTCCTCTTTTTTCTCCTTTATCCCTATTATTTATTTCAGTAGAACGCGTCAAGAAAGATGATGCCTCGGCGAAATTCGATACTTTGAATTCGCCGCCTTGCACCTGCTCGCCGATCGCGACAATCCGGTCGGCGGCGGAGCGCGTATGAATGAACTCGGCGTTGCTCATTTATCGCTCGCTTCTCTCTTTATCTCGCGCGCGCGCGCGCGCCGCTACGCGCGATCTTCCATCTTAAAGTTGATTGAATTGCAATCGTAGTAGCGTTCGTTCGTGGAAAAATAATCAATTAAAAAATAACCCCTCCCTCTATCTCGCCGCGCGTTGTTTTCACGGGCACGTATCGGGTTTCGTTTTACCTCAAATTATCTCGATTTCGAAAAATCATAAACACGTTGCGGCATGCATTTTTCAAATGATCGAGATAATTACGCTCACGCAATTATCCCGGCTCTCTCTCTCTCTCTCTCTCTCTCTCTCTCTCTTTCTCTCCGCGAGGGATTAATCGGCCGTTTTTCCTTATCGCACATTTCCTCTCTGTTTCCACTCGGTACCGCGCCACGTTTCCTCTTTTCGTCCGCCGGTTTTGCGCGGCGAGAATATCACGACTACGCCTCACCCGCTCTTTCGCGTCCAAAGTTTTTCGCTCTTTCGCTCGCGCCGACTCGACTCGACTCGACTCGACTCGACTCGACTCGCCGCGGCGCGGCGCGGCGCGGAGTAGAGCCGAAAAAAGTTTATCGCAAAATGGCTGCCCGTATTTACGTGATTCGGGGGCGGAGGCTTTTTCCGAGCTTCCTCCACCTCCTGTATACCGCTACCGCCGCCGCCGCCGCCGCGACTCGACGGGTAGTGCAACGGCGTGGAGCCGGAACGACCCAACTGCCGAGAAAGCTTTTGCATAATAAAACAGCCTGTACTTTCTCCTACTCCCGACTCTGTTCGCCCCATCCCCATCTCTGTGACGCAACCATAGCTACCGATCTTCGTCCTCCCTCTCCCTCTCCCTCTCCCTTTCTCTCTCTCTCTTTCCACCTTCCTTTCTCCGTGTACTCGCCTCTCTTCCACTTTCTTCCAATCTCTCCCTCCCTCCCTCTCTCTCTCTCTCTCTCTCTCTCTCTCTCTCTCATCCCATTTTCCCTTGTTCGTCCTCCCCCTCGCCGTGTGGGAAGAAAAAGTATTGGTACGGTACACCTGTGCGCTGGCCTGCCGCTGGCCAGATCGTAAAAAAGGGGGGAAACGTCGATTCCCGAACGCGGGGAGGGTGGGTGGTAGCAGCAGCGGGGAAAATGGCGCCGGCTTCCTACGCGTTTTCCGACTGTGCAGAACGGTGTGCGAAGGGAATGAGCCGCTGGAAAAACTGTTACGGTGGCCGTTTCGCATCGACGACGACGACGACGACGACGACGACGGCGGCGGCGGCGGCGGCGGCGGCGGATCGCTTCGACGTTATAATATCCGGCGAGATTAACGTTATCCGGCCGCGTCCGCGCTCGCTCGCTCGGACTTTTCGTACGGTCGTAAATATCTCGTTTTGAAAAGCGGGACCGTGATTTTTCGCGCGCGCACGCGCAACTGTCTCATTCGGCGAGAGAGACGGCACGGGACGGGACGGGACGGGACGGGCCGGGGGGGGGGGGGGGCAGCAGAAAGGAAATCGCTCGTACGCGCCGGGTATAAATCTGAAGGTACACGCGATGCGGACTGCAAATTACGCGGCGACGCGCCGTCCGCTTTTTATTCCGCTTAATTCGTTCGAAATTGCGCGCGAGAGCCGCATAATCGCGCCGCGCAACGTCTGGATAATGCAGAAACGACATCGCGCGCGCGCGCGCCCGACATGGGATGCATGCTCCGACAGGGAGAGAGAGAGAGAGAGAGAGAGACAGAGAGAGAGAGAGAGAGAGAGAGAGAGAGGGAGGGAGCACTACACGGCATACGGTATTATAGCGTTAATTTGAGCGCCGCTTAAGAGGAATCGGGAGACAAGATTACCGGACGCGTACTACCAAGTGGTGTATGAACTGGCGTGACGAAAACTCGCACGATGAAATGCAGCCGCGTGGAGCAAAGGCGAGATATCGGCGAAGCTTGTTGGTCGTTATTACTACTGTTATCATTATTCAGCGCTCTCGGATAAATCCTCTGAAACGCGGAGCGCGGAGATGATTCTACCAGAGGACCATTCTACTGCTGTAAGCGTAACGGATAGATAATGGAGGAGCAAACGCGCGTTGAGCCGCAAGATGGAAGGATGTCGCTCGATTAATTGCATAGAGGTATTTTTAGGCGCCATTACGTTCGCGGTCTGCTCGCTGCATCGGCTGTGCCGATGTCCGGATGATCGTCCGATCGTCATTAGCGCTCGTCTGATAATCGATTTTCACATCTTCCTTCAGATTTCGTCCGAAGGAAGCCTTTACTCGAACGAAAGATGCTTGGAACGAGAGAGAGAGAGAGAGAGAGAGAGAGAGAGAGAGAGAGAGAGAGAGAGRGAGAGAGGGGAGGGGGAGAGGGTCACAATGCACGCACGTATGTAGCTATATGCGGAGCGCAACGCTAACTCATCGTTATCACGAAACGGTTGGCCATTATTTTGTCCGATGATGCCCGCAACTCCCTCTCCCTCCCTCCCAACCCCCCCCCTCTCCCTCTCTCGTAATATCTTGCTGGTACTAGGTGCGTGCGTGCGTGTGCGTGCACTCCCGGCGGCGGGTCCGGCGGGAAACGCGTGCGCGTGTGTACACCACGGTGGTTAATTTTCAGTCAAATTTCATTACTTGACCGCGGCGAGCGGGTAGATGGCCCGTACGCAGAGTCCCCCTCCAGCCCCTCCACCCCTCCCCCTCCCCGACCGCGCCCCCCGCACGCGCGGCCGGGGGTGGCGGGCAACATTATTGTTGCACAGTTGTCCAGTGTCAGGACCGTAAAATGGAGACGCGAGGCCGCGGTATTATTAATGATCGCGACTGGTCGCCGCGTTCCGCTCGCCCGACCCTCGCGTCTTCCTCTTTACATCGTTCCGCGTCTTCCGACGCCGCTTTCGACGCGAATTAAATCTAATGACGGACGCAAAAGCGACAAACAAAGCACAACGGCAGGACGGTCCCGCGCGAGGAGAAGAAAAGTGCCTTCGCGCTTTGTCGCGCGCATGCGCGAGCGAGCGCGAATCGATCGCGACGTTGATCGCGTGAGTGGATCGAGCGCCGCGCGAGCGCCAATTCGTCGCTGTTGAGCGCTACTTCTGCGACACCCGTGCATTATGGGATGATAACAGGTAGCAGCGGCGGTCTCGTCGCGTTGTGATTGTCGGACGGAGCGTATAAAAGCCGAGCACGGCTGGCAAGCCACGAAATGCCGGTCGCCCGGTAATAATTTAACTGGGAGTCGAATTAGAACTGGGATAACAACGGTTTCCGGACGAGCCCGTCCACAAATACGCCATATACGGTCGCGTACGCGCGCCCGCCTCGTCGGATCTTTCGAAACATTTATGCGCCGCTGTGTACGTTCATTACAACTGTAATCGATCGAGTCCGAGCGGCGCTCTCTCGCGCTCGCGCGCTCTCATCCTTCTCCTCCCCCTCCTCCTCCTCCTCCACTCCCCCCTCCATCTGTCCAGTGATGCCGTTTAATAAATATCAATTTAGTTTCGAAGGCGATTTTCATACTACGCCGGCAGTAATTATCCGCGATGTCCCATAGACCGATATATCCCTTTCGACGAAATCGCTTTAATTCAGGTTTAATGTTATTTTAACGCGCGCTCGAATATGCCCGCGGTTTTCAATAGTTTTATGAATGTCGGCTCGGCGAGTGTCGGCGATATTACGCGACGCGAGTTAACGGTTAACTAATTAACAGCGCGCTCCTAATCGCGCGATAACGCGACGGGATCGAGCCGTTAATTGCACGAGCACCGGCGCCGCCCGCCGTTGAAATCGCTTCCGGGCGGAAAGAATCCCTCCTCCTCCTCCTCCTCCTCCTCCTCCTCCTCCGTGTGACGTCACTTAAAATCGACGGCTCGCCCGGCCGTAACACCTTGAGCGCGCGGACGCGCGCTCGCAGAGTGCACGGGAGAGGGGTGGCGTGGCGGTGAACGTAAAACGGATCGACCCCGCCTCCGCGAGGATGCGGAGAGTGTATCAGCGGCCGCATAAATCATTCCGCCATTCGTTCTCGGGATAATTGGCGCGTGCTGCGATAATGCTATCCAAAGAGAATTCGTTACGACACGTTGAAAGTTCGTACGGATCTCGTCTCGGCGAGCCAGCCGCGCCGTCGTCGCTCTCGTAAAGGCCGACCGTGCGAGAAAGCCGAACGATATAATTTCCCGAGCGACGCGCAAATCGCGTGTCTAACGTAAACGGCGAGTTTAATAACGAGCCCGTGCACGAGAATGGATATCCGGGGATATCCGCCGAGGAGCGCGAGCAAGGGGATGGCTAGATCGCCGGCGGATCACTCGCGACATTCGTTTTTTTCCCTTGGATCCTCGCTTGGATTCTCGCCACTCCCTCCGTCTACATCTTCTCCCATCCTTCCTCTCCTCGGCCCCTCGCATTCCCCCTGGCCATTTCGCAAACCTCGCGCACTCCTCTCGAATTAAGTGAAATCGGCCCGGAGGAAGAACGCCCGTGCCCGGGCTCTAGGGAGAAGGGAGAAGTCGAGAAAAGGAGGACCAAGGGGGACGCGAGAGCCGAAAGGAGGAGAAAAGTAATCTCTCCTGGCCCCGGCGTTTCCGATCGACTTGCTTCTCCGGCCGACTCCGGCCCTCCCCCGGCTGGCCCCGAGCATTTTCTCACGCGAAAACATTTCTACCGTATCGTATCCCTGGAAAGGGAAGCGTGTAAATAGCGGGGATGACGCGGCGCTCTCGTACTTCTCGCGCTATCCGAGTCGCAGTAATTTACCGTCAAACACCGGCTCAGGTACCCCTACGCTAAATAACGTAATTCCTACGATAAACGTTCTCCGAGAGGATAGTAATTTCCCTAACTTATCCATAAGTCATCGAGACAGCGACGAGGGGGACAGGACGCAGGCTGCTTCAAAGGCGTAATTCTTACCTACCTCGGCTGGATTGCCACTCGACAAGTAACGACAGTTACTTGGGTAAAAAACTACCACTGATGTGGTAGCGCGGCTTCACCCTCTCCTTCAAACATCCCGGGTACGGAGGGGGATCGCGTGCAGCGGGCGCGTCCGAGCGCGCTCCTCTCCTCCCCCCCGCCCCCGAACACACACACACACACCCCCTCCCTCCCCTTTCGTGGAAGCCGCGGAGGAGACGAAATCTCGAATTAATTAGACAGCTTACATAATTCATGGCACGGCCGGTCGGCCGGCCGGCTCGGCCGACTGGCTTTTTACATAATGCGTGCGTCGATCTCCTCTTAGAGGTGTCCGACCGAGGCAACCGAGCGGAAGATTGTTTCTCGCACGCACGAGTTGCCCCGACGCACGCGAGAGACTCCCCTCCCTCTCCTCCCCACTCCAGCCCCTTTCTCGGCTCTATCTCGCGGATCGTGCTCTCGGCGAGCCGATACAACCTGCGTACGCCCTACCGCACGGAGGGGAGAGGGCAAATATTTGAGTGCGATCTCTCGCCCCCGCCGTAAATCCGTCCATCTTCCGGATCTTCCGTGTTTTCGTTTCGCCATTCGCGTTTCGCGCGTCTCGCTTCATCGGATCGCGAGAGTTCTCGTTCGCCGTTCGCCGATCCCGGCGGCTTTTCGAGAAACGGTCAAAGATACTGGCACTCTTTGTAACGAAGTTTCGAGTGCGAAAGCTCTCCCGGTTGATCCGTTTCGATATTCCACGAGCATTGTGCGATTTCTGTCTGTAAAACGGTCGATCAAGCGCGGATGACGAAGATCGGGAATGCATCGCAGCTGACGGAGATGCGAGATCGGAGAGTGCGCGAGAGTGCCCGATAATCGACGATTATCGTTTTATTCGCGGATCAAGAATTACTTTCCCTGCTTATTTGTCACGGCGCGCGACGGCGGCGCGTTGTGTGTCACCCTCTGTGTAGCCGAGATAATCGATGAATGATTATCCAATCGTGGCTAATGCGGAAACTATCCGTTTAATTACGTTTAGTGCCTCGAACCCACGTCGCAATCCGTGAGCTTGGAGCTATACGCGCGGCGCTCGCCCATTGACGTAGGCCGGCGGGGGAGGGACGTTGCATCCCCTTTCGCGTACACGGCAGTTCATGATAGTGGTAGATACATGCTCGTACGCTTGTACGGCGTCTGTCGGAAGCGGAAGGCGGACAGACCAGCGGGTAGGTTGCCACGGCGAGGAGGGTGCGAGAGACGAGGAGAGGACGCGCATTGGCTTTGCCGTTGCGCCACGAGCAACGAGGGAGGCGGCGCGGATAGCTTTGGAAAGGGGTTGGCTACCTCATAGCCAGAATTGAGCCGCGACCGCCTAACTGACGTAATCAAGTGTTGGCCAGTGGTACTCAAACGCGCTCGAGCGTGCCTTTTCGCGGCACGCGCGCGCGCGGGGATTCCCCGTCTCGCGCGAGGATGCAGCGCCACGCGCGGATATCGAGCGCAACGGAGATATCTCGAACGCGCGCCTCTTCTCTCCTCGGGCCGAGGAAGAGCGATTGCACCCGGCGCGATTGTATCGATCTAACCTCGATCGTTTCCGGTCGGACAGGCGTCGGCCCGTGTGTTTACAGGATGTACGCGCGCGGCTTGCGGCGCGCAACGTGCCGTGGAACACGCGGACAGGCCGACACGCGCGGAACACGATCGCTGCCGCGAATAACTAGATGGATGCGGCGCGTATCGACACTCGCGCTGCCGCGCGTGGCGTGGGCGGACGGATGCTCGTTGTGTGTCGCGTCGCGACGCTGTAACGTGTTCATTTCGTTGCCGCGGTCGTTATCGACCGGCCCGATAGCGTCGATCGACTTTTTGCCGTCATCGATAGCGGAGAGCGGCGCGACAAATTATAAACGGAGTCTCGAGTTCCGTTCCGGCTTTTCGGCTGCGTCTCGCTCGTTTCTCTCCCCCYCCCCCCCCCYCCGCCCTCTCTCTCTCTCTCTCTCTCTCTCTCGGTCCTTTTCTTTTTTTGTTTTCTTTAACAAGGAAACGAAAAAGTCCCGCGTGCGAGGAAATACAGGGAGGATAAAACCGAAGCGACGAGGGGCTTTAAAGGGGCACGAGAGAGGAATAAATAGCAGTGAACGGTTGCCGGAAGGTTGCCGGCTTCAGAATTCAGATTGTCTCGCGTGCATCCTTCTTTCGCGCTTCACTTGCGTCAGTTCCGACGAGAGAGAGACAAAGACACGACGATGATACGATGAGCGCGCGCGATCGCCGTCGATGACTATCGTCGTCAGGCATCCTCGAGGAAATGCGCAGGACTGGATATACATATCGGGGCCGATATAAATAGCCGCGTGTGTGCACTGCGTGTGTCGCCGTGTGTCTACCCGTCTCGCGCCCTCCCCCCGAGTAAACGAACCACCCGCGGAGCTCCCGTCGGTCACGGGCATTGAAATAAACAAACAAGCATTGGGAGCAATATCCCGCTCCGTCAATATTTGCTCGACGGTTAGTCGACTCCAGAGAGGTGGCGGGAGGGGGTGGGGGGGCAGAGCGGGAGAGAGAGAGAGGAGGAGGAAGGGAAGACGGAAGAGAGAGAGAGAGAGAGAGAGAGAGAGAGAGAGAGCGCTTCCTTCGCGTCGCCGACGCTCTGCGTCTCCGTCTTTCTTCTTCCTTCCACCCGCATCTCCCTCCGATGTGTACCGGCACCTCCGTCTCGGGCTACACACCGGTTTCCATCGGCCCGAGGGCTCGGGTGCCCGGAGGGGAGGGAGGGGCGGGCGAGAGGGAGGGGGCGGGGAGGAGCAAAGTAAACGGCAATGTAAACGCCGCGTTTACATTTACGTGTTTGCCGAGCAACTCAAATATTTCGTGCAGCCCGAGTGTCCGTTTCTTCGTGTGTGCGTCTACGCGATGCGCGATGTTTCCGCGGCACGCAACGTTTATCAAGAGCGAGAAAGACGGAGGAGCCCTGCCCGCCCTCCCCCCCCCCTCTTCCGGCGCGCCTCCTCGTCCTCTCTTCCTTCCGGGGCTGCTTATTTATCCACCGCCTCCAGCCTCCAAATAGCGTGCTCCCTCTTTTTTGCACGGGAGAGAATCGAGTCCACGTCGTCCACGTCGTCTTCTGTGGTTTCTTTTTTCGGTCGGTGAGAAAAGGTGAGATCGGTGGGAGCGCGAGCGTGGCCGAGCGACGCAAGGATCGAGGACCTTGGGTAAATCCTTCCCATGGAAAATTCAAAGTTTTTCATTAACGTCTCCGTCCTACGAGGGAGGAAAGTTTCGGTGGAGTGGCCGATGACGCGGCGCATATTTCATATATTATTTTGCGTGGCAAAGAGGTTGATGGCCTCCGCGCGGGGGTGTAGATAGGTGTACGTAGCTACCACGATGTCTCGGGCGAGCGAGCGAGCGAGCGAACGTCACCGCCGGCGGGTGTTTGCGCAACCCTCTTTCATGCTACACCCCCCCCCCCCCCCCCGCGGCGGCCCTCCATCGCCGCTCGAACAAAGAACGCCGTGCCCTGCCTCGGCACCGCACCGAGAGCCTCCGGCGTTAATATTTTAAGCACACTTTTCTTCCACCGTACCTCCCGTTCTCATCCCCTCCCTCCCTCCCTCCCTCCCTGCCGCCCTTTCTGGTCTTTTCGCGTTGCTCGCCTCGTCGCTCTCCTTCCTGCCAAGAAGCCGCTGTTGAAGGGAATGGCCGATGTCTCGTACGTTCATACGTTCATTCGCCGCCCTGAAAAGCAGTCGGGGAAGGGGGGAGGGAGGGAGGGAGGGAGGGAGCCGCGACGAAGGGAACCGGTGGAGGATTGGAGGAAAAAGAGGGACTGAATTTTGCAAGGCAAATTAAGTGCGCGGTTTTACGACAGCGGCTTTCACACCGTCACCCCCGGGCTCGGCCTCGCCTTCTTCTTTCCCCGCACCTGTGAACTCGAAGGGATGTTTAAAGGGAAACCCCCCGCCTGCCGCACCCCGGGAGGGGTGCCTTCTCGCTATTACGCAGACAACATTTTTCCTCGCTCTCGCTCTCAAAGATGCTCCCGATTAATCGCGAGCAAGGAGAACGCGTTGTCCCTCGCGCGTTATTACTTCTGAAAGATCCTCGGATTGTCCCGGCAGACTTTACGCCCGTATACGCCCATCCCTAGGGGAAATTTCATTCGCGTCTGCGATTTATTTCAGCCTGCGGGACCTCCGCATGAGGATGATCCACTAAGCTGCATAGGATTATCGCGACTCTACTTTCACCGTAATTTACCCGTAATCGTCGTCGTCGATGCTCCGCTCACGAGCCGTTTCGATCGAGGAGGAAGCTCGGCTCGCAGCGCGCCGATCGATAGGAATGCACTTTTGCGCCGACATCGGGTATAGCGTGCAAAGAATACCGCGTTATACCGCGTTGCGGTCATACGTATGAATAAATCGCGAGCGTGGTTAAGGAGTCACATGGCGGAGAACGGAGAGTCGCTCTTTTCGCTCAAAGTTTCACGACTCCTTTGCACGAGCCGATTCCTCTCTAGGAGGCGCTCCGCCATTTCTTCCACCGTCGCTGCTATCGGTCTTCGATCGTCACTCGTATCGGTATACTCCGATACTCCGAGCGAGTCTCCGAGGAAAATTTCCAGGGTTGGTAAACCGGCCGGCGAAAAGGAAATTCAGCTCTCGCGTATTCTGTATTTCTGTTTTCGCGGTAATGCGCTTCTCTGGCGCATGCAAATCGGCGATTTTCGCGGCGGCGCTGCTGGCGCTTCCTCCGCCGGGTCACGTGAAAAAGCGCAATATCGTAACGCGAATGATAATGCCACGCGGTGGTATCGCGTGTCACTCGGCCGGGACTTAACGGCCGCCGCCAGGCGTGTACGCTCGCGGCTGGAAACTCGAGGCCGAGCCGGGCTCAATCGCGAGCTCGCAGGTGCGCGTATCTCAAAGGCTGCGTGTCCGTAAATTCCCTATCGTTTTCCACCATCATCCATCTTCGCGCGGATATAGCGCACTTCCTAGGCGGCGCGTTCAGCGGGGTCGCCGAACCCGCCTTGCTATCCTGCCGGCGACGAGTTCGCTTTCGATATCTCGAGCTGTCCGCTCGCTAACAGCCGCCCAGCGGCCGGCTATAGCGCGCGCCGCGATCGTTCGGAGCTCGACATCGCTCATTAAACTATCACGAGCTCCGAGTCTGAAAGCGCAGCTGCGGCTGGATGACTCGCTGCGGCCACCGCTGCGGCCGTGACATTTCCTCATTATAAAAATATATATCTCCCAGAAGGCGGAGACTCGCGACTCGCAACGTCAAGTGGATTCCTCTCCGCGTTTACTTCCGCCGTGTCGTGCGCTTCCGCGGCTTGGCGCATTCTTACGAAGCATCGCTTCCGTCATCGCTTTCGTCCCTTTCTTCCCCAAGCTGCTTCTCGACTTTGCGTTTAGCCGAACGCTCGCACGAATCTGCGAATGGTGAAATTTTGGAACAACGTACGAAGAACGGCAACCCGCTCTCGTTCCTCCGCGATCTCGCTTCTCGCTTTAACGTGCACGCACAACTCGCCTGCACAATTTTCCGACACAATTTCCGCGCGCTCCACCGACCTCGCGATCCCGCGAAGCTCAAGTGTTTTTGTTCGCGCCGGTGCGGTTTCACCGTCTGGCAATCTCCGCCACGCGAACGCGCCGCAACGTATTTCATAAATCTGCCGGTACATCCAATACGTATCTCCCCTTTGATCCCGTGACGGGAACGACGCAACCTCCACTTCTTGTGCCCGCACGAACGCCGCGTTCCGCGAACCTGTCGCAACGACCAACGGGAGCCAACACTGTGCGCGCACACTGTGTCGTAATCTGTGTCGCTGTGGCTCGTGACGAAAAGCGCGTTCTCGTCGGATACGCGCGATACCCCGGGCGCTTCGCGCTTCGACGCGCCCGTCCCGTTGCAGCTTTACGCTCGGGCGTTGCAAACGTTACGGGGCGATTAAAAAAATAAATATATATATATATATATATATATACACATATATATGTTTTTTTTCCCTCCTCTTTCCTCTTTTTTTCCATCCTCTCTCTCTCTCTCTCTCTCTCTCTCTCTCTCTCTCTCTCTCTCTCTCTCTCTCTCTCTCTCTCTCTCTCTCTTTCTCTCTCTCACTCTCTCTCTCTCCATGAGCGTCGCGGCATTCATTCGGCCGGACTGGACTTTATCGCGGACCGTGGAAAAAAAATAAAATAAAATAAATAATCCCTCTCTCTCTCTCTCTCTCTCTCTCTCTTTTTTTCGCGATCCCGCCGCTCTCGCAAAGGGATATAAAATGACCCGCGTGTAAAAACCCGCGCGCGCGTACCGGAAAGCGGCGGCGTTCAAAGTTAAAAATATATCCGTATGGCGCGCACACACACACATACACACACACACACACACACGTGGAATCTGATTAAACGCGCAAAAATATTCGGATACACGAAATTTCATGCGACTCATTTAGCAGTGGGATGCTGGCGATCCCAATGAAAATCCAGGAACGATCCCGTGTATAGGTTAGCGGATCCTCGCTCAGACGCAACAGAGGAGCCTTCAATCGACGGAAGGCAGATAGGGACAGAATCCGAAATCGATATGTACGCGTCGCCCGGATAAAAACGTCAATATCAGCGCGCAACTAGTTTGCTTTACAGCCAGTCGGCAGTGTTCGTTCCGTTGATTGTACAAAGTAATTCGGTTGGTTTAACCGGCGCGTGAATCAACAGCTTTTTTCTCTTTGAACGGACAACCGATCGTTCCGACGAGCCGCTCTAGCGTCGGATTGCTCGTGTCACGATTCGCTACATGGCGTATCCGGTTGGCCAGTAATTAATTGCTCATGACCAATAGCGCTTTAATATTAAGAGTCATGCGATCCACGTCACCGCTGTACGCCGACTGATAAACGGCGCCGTGATCGAAGCTCGCGAATCGATCGATCAGAATTTTTCAAACGACAATTTCGCCAGCCGTCTCTAACGCGCGAGAGCGCCCTATCGCGCCAATCGAATCAACCTGATCAACCCTAATCAATCGTCGACGCGACGTCGCATCTTCCGTAATTACGCGAGACAGCAGCATTGAGAGTCACTGCGGTGGCGGAAAGGAGTGCAAAATATTTAGATCCGATCATAAGTGGCCGCGCTTTCGCCCAGAGGCCGTTCTAACTTACCCTTGTTTACGTTTACGGCTTTGGCTTTGAGGATCGCGTGCTACATGCCCGCTCGCGTATGCGCATGCATGCATACATACACACGCGCGAGCACGCGTTGCACACACGACCTCGGCAGATAGAGAGCGAGCGAGAGGGAGAGAAAGAGAGACGGATTTTGCCACTGCTGGTAGGTGCGTGTAGAGATACCAATCTCGGTAGCAGGGGTTGAAATCGGCCGCGGCAACCTAGCCCCATAAACTCTCTACGAGCCGCCACCTACCCCTTCTCCCTCTCTCTCTCTCTCTCTCGATGCTTCGGAACTTAATTCGTCGAGGGTCGGCGAAGAGCCAGGCGAGAGATCGAGGGGGTAAAGCGAGAGCAAGGGAGAAATATAACAAAGGGGCGACGAGGGTAGTTGAGAGAAGGACAGGGTGCGAGAGAGGGTCGCGCGTTTATGGGGTGAGTTTCACGCGGCCATCGCCATTTATTGCCAATTTGCTAAATGAAACGTGCCGCGCGTACATCGTACGATTATTAGTACCCTCTGTCGCGCAATCTCCCGTCCCCCTCCGCCCGCCCGCCCGCCCTCCCCCCATCCCCCACCCCTCTGCCCCTCAGTCTCCCGAGTCGAGTCGAAACGCTCTATCGACTCCGCTCGATTGTTCGAGATAAAATCTCGTGTGGATACTTTACTATTGTCTGCGCCAACGTGTAACCAACTTGGCGACCGGGAATCGAAATCGAACTGTATTACGTAACGCGTCCGGATTTGCGGGTTGGGGAGGGGCGAGGCGGGGCGGGGCGGGGGGAGAGGTGGCCCGTCAAAAATTGTCACTCGCCGAATTACCGCGGCGAGATTTTGATCCTGTTTCCGAAATCCTCGACGACACGATCGCCGATCGCGCGCCGCTAAGCGCGAACACAGCGCCCTCCGAGGAACAAAAGATTGGCGGGGAGCAAGGGGAGGGGAAGAGAAGGCGCGCGGTACGTGCGAACGCGCCTCGGGCGAGAGGCGCGGTGGTTTGGGTTTAGGAACGGAACAGACGCGGGGACGAGTCATAATAAAAAGATTTATTCGGCTTTTATCCCGGAGTTATTCAGCTCTTTCCGTCCGGGTCGTGAGCCCGCGTTTTTTCTCTCCCTCCCTCCCTCCCTCCCTCCTGCCGCCCGTCTCGTTCCTGCTTTCCTTTCTTCTTTATAAGTCTCCCCGGGCGGAACGGCTCGGGCGGGAAGATGAGACGGAGATAAAGGAGGGAGGCGGGGGATAGGGKATGGTAGGGTAGGGTAGGGGTAGGGCCGGAGGCTTGATTAAAATATACGAGCCGGAGTCTCACGGATTTCTTCTTATAACCCGTGGGTCCTTACATATATATGAGATACCGGGCGCGCATTCAGGGAATTCGAGATGAGCCCGGCATCGCGAATTCACGCGCCACGTTCCGTGCGAGCGCGGAACTGTACCGAACTGATATGTATATATATATGTGTGTGTGTGTGTGTGTGTATACATATATAATATATACATATATTTTATGTCGCGGATTGGAGGTCGGCTGTGCCGGATATGCCGGGATTATGCCGTTTTATACGCCGTCAAGACGGCTGACGCGCGTAAACACGGTTACAATGTAAATCCGCCACACTCGCGCGACTCCTGCGATCCGCCGTAACCGCGCGCGCGCGCGCGCGCGCGATCAGAATTAACGGATGAGTACGCGCTCCAGAGTATGGATATACATGCGCAGGCAACGGAAATTAATGGAAGGATCGATCCAACGAGCTTCCGTTTAATTTACATCGCCGATAAATCGCAATTAGCATCATTCACTTATTATTCACTGCTCCCGGCGCGGATTATCCGCTCGTGTTTCCGCGGCGCGCCGATTCCGCGGCGCGCGAATCAATCCGCATGGACCCGACCGTCCGTCCGTCCGTCCGTCCGATCGCGCGTGAGGCACGTCACGCGCCGGCCGTAATATCGCATAGGCGGCGTTGCGATCGGCGGAAGCGCGCGCGAGTTTTACGAGCGGGCAAGGAACGATCAGCGACGGAAATTATTCGCGTACGGGCAGGGTTATAAAACTGTCGTCGTGCTGGCGTACCTCGCAGCGAATCAGGTCCGATTTTACGTACTGTCAGCTAACCGGGCCCGCCTGGCTGCGCCATCGTAACTTTGCTCGTGCACGTATAACGCCGATCGCCGTATAACATCGTCGAGTGACGCGCGTGTGCGCGCGAAAGCGACTCACAGTCCAGCAGCGTTACTGCCGGCCGGCGTGTGCATCGGCGTTTATGGCGATAACTCGGATCCGCGCGCGATAACGGTCCACGATATGCCCTCTGAACGTCGCGCCGGGACGCGGCGGTTTTGTGTTTCGTAAAACATTATCGCTCGCGTTACCGGTGTGTCGATGCTAATCAATTACAGCCTGACCGCCGCCGATGAGCCGGCAGCTACGCGCGCCGTTACGTTCATTCATTTATCCGCAGACGCCCCGGCGCCCAATCGGCACCTCGCGCGCGCGCACGCGCACTCCTGCCACGCGAGCTCTCGGATAGAATGTTTCCTTATTAAGAGGACGCGGAGCTCTCCCCGGTGGAATCTCCAATTCCAACAAGTTGTATCTCGGCACCGCCGAGAATAACCAACTTGCCGGCGGCCGCGCTCTTATCGAAGCGGAGGGTTGAGAGAGGAAAAGGACGAGTAAAGACAATGTAAAAGTGAATCGCGGCATTGGAAACGGTCGGAGCTGGAAACGAGCGGAAGTTAAGAATCGCCCGTTATCGCCTCTCTCACTCTCTCATGCCCGCGCGCGCGCGCGCGCGCGCGGAATATCCGTTATTAGATCGGGCAGGATTCAAAGGTGCGCGAGCCAGACTCGGAGTCTACATCTGCAGACTAACGCCGGCAGCGTGTTTATCATCGCAGTCATATCGAGGGATGGGGCGCTCCGCGGACTCAAAAGAGACTGCCGCTCCTCTCTCTCTCTCTCTCTCTCTCTCTCTCTCTCTCTCTCTCTCTCTCTCTTCCTCTGCCGCGCGGAGGTCGCGCAGCCGTAACGTAATTACGGGGGCGCGCTTAATTTGTTTGAGGTACACTGCGACGCGGCGGAGGTGTTAATGGCAACGCGAGATAACCCCCTCTGCCCTCCGCCGAGGCTCGTCTACCTCGTCTACTCTTTCTGCCAGTTGCAGGATGCTGCGACGCGACTATAGCCTGCTCTCCCGCTAAATTGCGAAAGGTCGAAACGGAGTGCGCCGAGCGGCCGGTGGACGCACGCGGATCCCGAGCTTTAACGCGAAGGGAGTTAAGGGATGAAACAGTCGCTCGAGAGAGGCCTGGCCTTCCGATTCCGTTCGGAATCCACGTTGACTGGATTTTTGCCCTTTTGAAAAATATTCCTTTTCGCGCTTCCCGTTCGCCGTTAAATTCGGGCCATCCGTTAACGCGGGATTGGGCAGATGCGCAGCGGCGTTAATGTATTTATCGTATCAATAAGGAGCGCGCGAAACCGGCGTGGGCGCCGGTTCCGCCCACCGGCGAACCGTTAAATAACGTCGCGTTCAAACGGATACGCGTTCATTGTTATTTAACATCGGTCGCTGGCGATAACAACGATGGCCGACGCGGAGATTCCGCGCAACGCCCGCACAAAATTGTCGGATGCGTGAAATATAATATCGCCGATAGAAATAATGGAGAACGCGCGACTCGCGTTAATACAAATAAAGTAATCGCTCCCGTAAATCAACGGCTCTTCCGCTCCCGCCGCTACCTCCCCGCCGATTAATCCCGAATAGTCGCGAATCCGCGCCGCGCGTCGATCCCGCGCGACGTCCTGCGAGGAACGAAAAAACGAAAAAAGAAAAAAAAAGGAAAAGAGGAAAGAAAGAAAAACGAGAAGAGGGGTCGCGCCGCGCTCTCGCGTCCGCGATAATTGCTTAATCGCATTCGTCCCTCCTGCCCAGCTCGCGCCCGAGGAACCCCCCCTCAGCCCCGGTCCCGCCCCGGAACTTGGGGCGTTACTTCCGCCGCGGAAACTCCGATACACGAGCGCGTCTCGTATCTCGGGTAGCGCGCAACATTGCTTTTGGATTACGAGCACTCGGGGTGTGCAGCGCTAACGCGGCGCCGAGAGTTAGACGAGTCAAAGGAGAAGCGGGAGGAGAGTGGGAGGAAGTAGAGGATGAAGTGGATGAGGACTGTAGTGGGGGTACGCTCGCATAAACCGCATACGTACACGGATCTATCACACTACGGCAGGCTGCTTACCCTCAGCCATATCGCCAGCGAGTTCGGCCAGCCAGCGAGTTGATCTCGTTGGTGTGTTGAGGCGCGTTGACGTGGATGTGCATCGTTGTGACGAACGAGGGACGGAGAAACAAAGAGAGAAACGGAGACGGGGAGAGAGCGAGCGAAAAGAGCGACGGTAGGTAGAGAAAGGGCGGGGAGGAGGGCAGGGGCGGAGGGCTTGAAGCCAGAGGGGCCGCTCGAGCGAGTCTGTTAATTGGACCAATTACAGTAATTACTGAAAGTTTCGGCGCGAGCTGCGCGCACGAGTGAGACGGGATCCGTAATGCGGCACCACGATGAGCAAGCGAGCGCGCGAGCGCGCGCGCGCGCCACCGCCGACGCGTTCTCTCGCTTCCCTCCGTTAACCCGCCGCGACACACCGACACGATGCGCGCACCGATGCACGCTTCACGCCCACCGCGCCCCGCGACATGACACAGAGCCGGGTATTAGCGATGACGCGTACTGGAGGGTACTTGCGGCTGGATACGCTTGTTTTCGTATTTAACCCCTCGGTGTCCCCGCGCGCGTTTTGACCCTCCCTCGGTCTCGTCGTTTCGTCCCCCCCGCGTTATCAAGCGGCATTAGGAGGATTCAAGCCGTGCTTGAAAGTGGCTTCGATCGAATTTAGCGATCGTCACTCCGGGAGGGAACCGGCGGGGTTGGCGGCAGGGAGCGGGAGGGGTGGCCGCCGCAGATTGAGCCGATGTTTGGAAACGCTCGTAAAAAAAAAATATATATATATATATATTATATATATATATATATATTATTTATATATATATATTATTTATATATATATATATAATATAATATATATGGCGAAAATAAAAGCTTACGCGTCCGAGAGAAATCGGCGCGAACCGGGCCGAATACCGCGTCGGTCGGAGGGGAAGGCGTCCGTGAAAAAAGACGGAGAGGGAGAGAGTCGGACGAGGGCGCCGGAAAGCCGCTGCCGGAGAGCCCCGCCGCCGCAGTAATAAAAAGTAAATGAGGAACAAAGCTCCGCGCCTTTAGTGATCGGGAGTGGAAAATATAGCCGAGCGCGAAACGAGGGGGCAGACTGGAGACGTGCCGAGAATAATGGTGGCGGAATTACGCGCCTGGCAACGGCTCGAAGGGGGACGGGGGGAGCGGCTCCGCGCTGGATCGGGATGGTGATTGGGGGAGCATGGGGGACCAGGGAAGGAAGGGTCGGCAAGAAAATCGAGAGAAATTAATTTATAGGGCCTACACAGGTAATTAAGTTTTCAGAAAGCCCCGGCTTAACTCGAGCCCCTCCGCTAAAGTCGGCGAGAGTCCCGCCACCCCTCTCACCCGACCGGCGGAATCATTCTCGCCTCTTCTTGAAATTCAGACGTACGTCCCGTCCACCGGCCGTTCGACAATGGAGGGGGCTACGCCTCCTTCTTCTTCCGCGGCGGTAAATCACGTTCCATTCGGATCGAAGGGACGCTCGGATCGCGGAACTCGTCGATTTTTATTGCCGTCGAGGTACGATTTATTTTGCTTCGTTACATCGGTATCGAGAGTCGTGTTCGCCACCGCCCTCGGGATCGTTGGGTGTTCGCGTGCGCGCGCCTATACACGCTTGGTGGGAGTGTAAAAATCTGTTATATCCGCCACCCACGCGAGAATTCCTCGCGATGATAATCTGGGAAAGCGGCGTTGCCGCCTGTGTTGCGAGGGTTGCGCGAGGGGATAACTTATCCTTATCTCGCCCTTCGACCGTGCCGTCGTCTCGCCCACGACGAGACGTGGGGGCGGTGGACGCGGTATCGCGACGCCCTTCGCCGATAACGCTCCCCCGGGCGACACGTCGATGATGTTCCATTTCCGCGTTGCGTGATACCGTGAACTCGCGCAACAGTCGACAGTCACGCTCGTCACACGGACTAAAGCCGTCAAATTTTTCTCCCTTAATTGAACAAAGGGGAATACTCCTCGAATACTCCTATACACGCACGTGTGCGATTTAAGCTGCCACTTCCGGCGGAGGAGAATCGCAGCTCGAGTCCGCGAGAGAGCGTTTCGCGCGTTTGTCCGTCCTGCGATTGCCGCCCACGCGCGTCTCATTCGATCCGCGCACGATTCGCGCTCTCGCGCGCGAGCGCCAACCAGTTATACCAATTTGCCGGTAATTGTTGCAGTTATGTTAATTCTCAATCAGCGACGCCGTTCGTTTCGCTTCGCATCCACGTGCGTGTCATGCAAATTCGGGCCGATGTATCGCGCGACCAACTTTGCGGACGAGAGAGACGAGCCGGTGCGACAATGCGGCGGAATAGAAGCGCGCGAATTGACGTAGCGTGACCGCGAGGGCGGCGGCGGCGGCGGCGGCGGCGGCGCGTGCTCAATGAACAGACGGAAGCGCGACGGAATCGGCGACGATAATTGGCCTCGTCGAGATTCGCATCATCGGAATAACGCACCTGACGCGTGCGACACGCGTCGACCCCGCGGGCGGCACATCTTCCTGCCGCCCCACCCCACGCCTGACAGGTGTCTTTGTCGGGAACGTAATCCGCAGTGAGCTCCATTAATCCGTTCTCGATTCAATCCGCGACGCTTCGAATTCTTTTCTCGCGTGTCAATTTGCCTGGCGATTAAACCGGGCAATCTCGCAGCCCCGACTTGACGATCCGTCGCCCCTTTCGCTTCGTGCCGCCTACTCGAGCCAAACAAGCCAACGGGATATCCAGGTTTACACCCCCGTAAAACTTTCATAGCCATATTCCACGTCCGCACGTCGTTAATTTTAGCGCGAGCGAGCCGGCGAGCGATTCGCTTTATTTTTATCGACTGACCTCAACACGATCGTTAAACCGCGGCGGATGTTTTCCCAATTTGCCGAATTCCCTCTCTCTCTCTCTCTCTCTCTCTCTCTCTTTGCCGGGCGTTGCCGGGAGTAGGATCGCGCCCTTCCTCACCCCCAAGCCTGTACGTGACTCGCGATCGAAGGCGATCGCGCGGCTCATCGGGATGAGCAAAAGCGGAAGAATCCGAGTTAGGATCGCGCGTTGGCGCCCGGCCATGCGAACGCATCGCTCGAGGACGAAGCTGTCGCGGAGGGAAGAAGCGATCGCGTGCGTGTGGATGCGCCCTAAGCCCGATGCGAGCCAACGCCGGGAGAGCGAATGAGCGAACGAGCGAGCGATCGGAGGGAGATTCAGTCGATTGACACGGAGGTCGATAGCGGGCGTGTCGCCAGGAATGGCAACGTGTCAATTTCGAGGAAACAGGTGCTCAACGCCTCTGTGACAGCATGTTCGAGTTCTATCGGGCGCGCTGCGGCCAACGGAGATCGCAGGACGGGCGAGGAAGGGTGAGGGAGAGGGAGAAAGAGAGAGCGAGTTCCGTGCGCGATGCGGCGCGACGCCGACGCCGTCGACGTCGACGTCGGTCCGCTGGGCGGTCGGGGAGTAGGGGGTTAACACGGGGATCGCGTGTTGAACATACACACAGTTAGCACCGCGCTCGAGGGGGTTAGTCGGGAGTAATGTCAGCTTGCCGGATGTTGGCAAGGGTTGTTAATAGGCCACCACGGTCCCTGCCTGCCTGCCTGCCTGCCTGCCTCCCTCCCTCCCTCCCTGCCTGCCTGCCTGCCTGCCTGCCTGCCTGCCTGCCTGCCTGCCTCCACCCTCCGTCGCTCGCTTACTCTTCCTCGTCGCCTGGATCCCGCCGGCGTCCCATCCCTCGCCACGTTCTCCTGATTGTATCAACAGCCTCATCAGGCTCATCCCCCTGAACCCACTCTGTGCGACCGTCGCGCCTCTCAACCGCCCGACCTCTACCATCCCGAGCCTGGAATTTGACGCGCGCACACGCGTACGTAAGAGCGCAGCTCGACGAAGCGAGGAACTTGGGGAAAGCGGAAACTCTCCTCCCGCCGTCCAGAGAGGAGGGGAATGGGTTCGGGATAGGCGCATCCGCGCTGCGTGAGCTCGCCGATGAATTAAGAAAACACGGGGTCGACCCGCATATGCGATTTAACGCGACTGCCAGACGCGCAGCTCGGAAGCACCCTTGGCGAGCATAAAGCACGAGGGGTGTCAAGAAGGGGTGTCCCGCATGTGTTGGTGAATGCAGCCCGTGATGCAGGAGAAGGTAATGGATACGGGAACTCACCGCGCATGGTTCTCCGAGGGGAGAGAATCCCCTCGGAGAATCAGGGCGCAAGAGGATTCACTTTGTATTTTGTATACTTTGCCACCGCACTCTCGCAACGTCGCCCTTCCAGGCGGCGTGACTCTTCGAGTGCTGGCCCCGTGAGACGGATTTCGGGAAAGCCCCATCGAGATACAATATCGTGAGTGCAGTCGCGATCGGGACGCCGATACCGACGTACGAATCGCTTCAATTCCATTAATAGCGGATGATGTTAGTTCGTAAAACGCCTACGAAAGTGTGCGCGCAGGCGCGCGCGCGCGCGCGTCCGTCCGTTTGTATTCATTAAAATAATTAATTAAAATAATGTAACGAACGGCGCGATTCGCAAACATCGGCCAGATTAATATCAAATATAAACATCGCGCCAACATCTCGAAAACGTGCGCGCGCCGATCAAACGTGTACGCGTCGCACCCTCCGCAATCGCGAATTTTATTGCGCCTACCCTACCGCCGCCGCCCTCCTCAACGTCCTTCCGCTCGACCGCAGATATGTATCCGACCGATCGAGGGCAGGTCCGCGTACGGCGGCCCTCCGGCAGGCCGGAAATGCTCGTCGGCCGACAAATTGCTCGACGATTGGCACCCTGAAAGGGGCAAACGCGCGGCAGACGGGGATGGAGCTCTTTTCCGATACATCTCGTCGTCCCATTAATTCTTCCGATGCGATTACATCGGAAGCGTTCCGGGCGGAATACGCTGGGCGCCCTCGCGTTCCTTCTTCGTCGCAGCCAACGCGGCGTGCTCGCGCTCGCGCGCGCGCGCGCGCGTGCGAGTCACGCCCGCGGTGATCGGGTATATTTTTTTACACAGCATTTATCGTGCGTATCCGGCGGTGGGTGTTGTAGCGTTTGTCGTTCTCGATATGCACACGCGTGTATTGACTGATTGCGGCGATTTAAAATCACTAGAACGCAATATACACGGGCCATTTGTTTCTCAAACTGTTCAATATTGGAGCAAACTTGCATTATTAATAAAAATACGTTACATCGATACGCTTTTTATCCGTTCTCCCTCCCTCTCTCTCTCTCCCTCTCTCTCTCTCTCTCTCTCTCTCTCTCTCTCTCTCTCTCTCTCGCTGACCGTTTCCTTTCTCTTCTTTCTTCCTTCTTTTTTCTTTTACGGTTCGTTTGCTCGTCCTTCCCTCCTTCTGCTTGGCCTTCTCTCTTTTTCCTCTTTCTCTCGTTTTCTTTCTTTCTCCACGCGCCCGCCAAATCCTCCGTACGGGAAGATCCCACTTCCCGCGCGGACTGTACGGCCCCTCCTGGTTCCCCTAAAACCCGTACATCGACACTATGGTGCACGAGGTAATGAAGTGGCAACACGGCGTTTCCAGGGGTCGTGAACGGGGGAGAGATTGATACCTTCAGTCACGTCGGACGGCACGGAGGGATGAGGCGTCGAGAAACCAGATCGACGGGAGGGCAGGGAGAGCAAGCGGAGAGTGAGAGTGAGATGAAGAGAGAGGGAGAGAGTGGGACGGAGAAATGCAGGTGACGGAAGGGAAAGAGCACGAAAGAGACACGCGGATTCCGTTCCGCGAGAATGAGGCAAAGTTTCGCTCGGTTAAATATCATCGAACGCGTTGATTCGAGAAATCAGAGGCAGCTTCGGATCGGCTTCATCCGCTTTATCGCGATCGCGGCGTGTTAAAACGAAGCGGGCCACAAGCGAACAATTTATTCATCTGGCTCGAAACGCCTCGAAACATAAAGCTTGAAAGAAAACAAGAAGGAAATTCATCATCGTAGCATCGCTTGCAAGTAACATAAACCATCTCTGATCCAGTCGGACATTTCTTTTTCCCGAATCTCGTCGTGTGCATTCGATACTCGTTAACGCATGATACGGAAACAATAAAGAGATCTCTTTCTCTCTCTCTCTCTCTCTCTCTCTCTCTCTCTCTCTCTCTATCTATCTATCTCTCTATCTATCTATCTATCTCTCTATCTATCTATCTATCTATCTTTCTCTCTGCTGGATCTCGCACTGTGCATTGTTTGATCTGACCACGTTGAAATCGACGTGTTCGAGACTCGAGGAGTCGAGAGGGATCCCGCACAGACGAGAAGAGAAAGAGAGAGAGAGAGAGAGAGAGAGAGAGAGAGAGAGAGAGAGAGAGAGAGCTGCAAATGAATTTTTCCCGAGCGGGCGAGCATACGAGCGCTCTCGACTCGCTTGGGTCTGCTGCCTATCTACTACAGAACGACGTGCGGAGTGGCCTTTCGCCCTCGAAAAGATGTTAAGAGCCTCTCAAAAGTGACAATGCCATCGCGCCGTGGCGCCAGACGCCGCGACGACGGGCGCGAAGCGGACTTTCGAGGAAACGTATGGAGCTGCGGAGCGATTCTCTCGAGATCTCCAGTCGATATCGAGTAACGGGAAGCGATGATTCTTGTCTCGCGTCGCGACAGGAACCAGGGCCAGAGGGCTTGGGGGAACGATGATTGCAGGTAATTGCCTTCCCCGCCCTTCCCGCGTATCTTTTCGTTGCGTGTTGCGCAACGGCCGCAACGTTACGCTCCACCGTCGATTGTATTTGTTATCGAAACGCATCCTTCATAAAACGCAAGCGAAATTCAATTTTTTTTTCTCGCGGACCAAAATACATTCGATTCGTTTGTACCCTCCCTTCTCTCTCCCGCTCTTTTCCACCCGTCCCCCCTCGCCATCCCCCTCCCCCCCTCGTGCCGCCGGTCCTCTTCCGTGCATTCGACGCGATTAGCCCGGGGAGTTATTAAATTGCGCGCGACTCGGTACGATGTGACACAAAATTGCAAGCGGCAAACGCTTTGGAGTATTCATTAAATTTTGTCACGCGCAAAACGTATTTGCGAAACAAATTAAAAACAAACAATCCCCCTCGCGGTGTACTTGAGTATCGCGATACTGATCGTGGAAATGTCTCTCTCCCCCCCCTCTCTCTCTCTCTCTCTCTCTCTCTCTCTCTCTCTCTCTCTCTCTCTCTTCGGATGGTCGACGATATTCCGCGAGTGCAGCCAGTTAGCAGTTTCGCTAATGGACGTTTCGAGAAAAATCACGGCGCTTTGGTTGCTTTGCAATTATCAGGCGATCGCAACCGCACAAACAGATAAACGTTATCGCAGAATCCACAATAGTCTCCAACCAAGTACACGGCAATGTCCACGCAACGTCGGACGTGCTACAGGAAAAATTGAGACATCCTCGATCCTCGACGCTTGCGGCGTTCCCAAGCCTTTCACTCCCGCGAAATGCAGGAGACATTCGTCTGTGGCCTTAGCTTTCACCTCTCTCTCTCTCTCTCTCTCTCTCTCTCTCTCTCTCTCATTTCCTCATTCCTCTGACGTTCTTATCCATCTTCATCCGGATTAACCCGCGACGATGAAAAGATTTCCCCGACGATGCTCGTAATGCATCGCCCGTAAGCGCGGACGAATGCCATAACGGTACGGCGATAATGACTCATTAATGCACGAGACATTTGCGCGCTCGTGGCTACGAGAGGCTGCCCGAGAGGCGCGGGAACGGCGGGGGGGGGGGCAAGGGAAGGGAGAGCCCGGGCACTCGAGGATTGATTATCTCTCGGCGCTGTTACAGTCACCTGCAGGCCGTAGACGATGTTTATAACCGCTACGTGCCCCGCACGCGTGCAAGTACGACGACGACGACGACGACGACGTGGCGAGGTCCAGTGGCCGGGAGGGGGAGGGCGGACAACCGGCGGCGAGAGGGAGAGGAGAGTATTATCGTCGGCAAATATTTATGTCACGCCGGGCTTTGAATCGCGTCCCTCCCCCCCCCCCCCCCGGCCCCCCCCCGCCTCTCTCGGCGGCGCTATTTGCTCGCTAGATTAGGCCGTCGTTCGGGTCGCGTGAAATTTTCGCGGCGTGCCGTTTAGACGGCGCGCGATAATAATCGAGCACCGCTCGATAGCGGCGTCGATCGCGCCGCGTTGCGTAATGCCGCCAGCGCGAACGTCATGCGGGAATTATCGCGGGACGACGCGCTGTTTATCTCTGTCTGGCCGTTGCGTGGCCGCCGCGAATACATTGCGAGCGCGCGAGAAACAGTGTAAAGCGGTTCTTTTTTCTCTACGGGCCGACCGAGGTCCGTCTCCGACGAGAGAGATGCGTTGAGCAGAGAGGAAGAGAGAGAGAGAGAGAGAGAGACGGCGGAACGATAACGATAACCGTTATGCACACATACGATCGATGCGTTAAGCAACATTGCACCTTGATGTGTGCGAGCCGAATACATGTTTTACGATGTTTAGATTGTTTATTACGTATATGCAATAAAGATTTGCCGTGTTTGGCGCAACGGTTATTTACCGTCGACGGCAACACTCGACACGGCGCGCGCTATCGCGCGCCGGTTGACGCTTTAGAAATTAATACACCGATATCACATATTAATTCGGCGCGATCGATAATACACGCGCGACGGAACGGCGGAACGGTAAACGACCCGATGCCGGACAGGCCGACGTTACGATGGCCGAATGTATTTTTAAGGACACTGCACGAAGCGGGCCTCAACGACGTCTAATAAAGGCCCGCTATTACCGGTCAATTGCCCAGTCATCGTTAAGGCTAAAAGTCCTACGAGAGAGCGGTTTCGGTGCTCGAGGGGCGATAATTCGCAAATGGCTCGTTACTCGCTCGCAAACGTCCCGTAGCGTGTTGCGCGCTACTTGAAAATCGAGAGTGCGCTCGGCGGATCGACGGCGACTTTTTGTCGCGCGACATTCTCGAATTTACTCGCGTATTTACTCGATAAATAATGCCAACGAGTCCAGCTGGTCCCGGCCCGGCTGGTTCCAGCTCGTTCCCCGAACTGGCCCGACGTTGTCCGGCGTTTCATAAAATTTCCGACTTTCATAAAATTGTGGAAAGCAGAAAGATCGTGGGCGCGAAAGAGGGAGCAACGACAATCCGATTGCGCTCACAATGGAGGCACCTGCTCCATCTCGTCATTTAAAGTCAACAAGAGAGAGAGAGAGAGAGAGAGAGAGAGAGAGAGGGGTAGAAGAAAGGAGCGCCACGTAAGACGAGAACGTATGTCGCCGGTTTGTACTCGCGGCCTGAAAGGCAGGAATTATTTTCACGAGTTCCAGGCAAAGATCCATCTCCCGTTGCGGGGTCCCCTTCCGTGCTGCGGGCAGGTGCTCGATCGAGTTCTCTCTTTACGGACCGGCCGGTCGGCCGACCCGCCCTCCGATACAGAAAAACGTCTCCATTCACGCTCCGCGTTTTACTAATCCTGCCTGGCCATGTCCGCCACCTGATTTCTGTATCCTTTATCGCGCGCCGGACGACCGAGTTTCTTTGTCTCGTTTGATCGACGTGGCCGGCTATCGATCGCGAGCGACGACCAGCCGCGATCGGACCACCGCATCTTCCCCTCCTCCTCAGCCGTTCATCTTCCTTGCTCCTCTGTTCGCGCCGTGAAATATCGTCGCGCGAAATCGAGACGCGATCGAGCAGTTATATTCCCCGATAATCCGTCCGCTTTCCCCCCTCCGCCCTCCCCCTCCCCCCTGCCGCCGCCGCCGCCGCCGCCGTCACCCGTCTACTCATTTATCGGAAGTGAATCGGAGGCTCGTACGTGCGATTACATCGCCATTAAAAATTTTATCGCCTCTCGCGCTTCGGCGCGAGCGACCGAGCGAAATCGCGCGTTCCGCGGGGTATTAACGCGGCGGACGGGGGTCGTTAACCCCGCGTGTTCCGCTAATGGCGTCGTCGATTATAAAATTATTTTAATTCGTGGATATCACCCGCCCCTCCGCCCCCATTGGACGCCTCTGCCATCCAATTAAAAAAAAGTTACGATACAGCGGGCTCGGCGTCGCGCGGGCCTGCGCGCTGGAAAGTCCGCGCGGAAATAACGTTAATAACGATTAATTAAAGGGCGTGTACATTTTTCAGGGCTGTTTTGCCGTTTCCGTTTCGAACGAGAAGCCCGTGAAAAAGCCCCGCCACGTCAGCCCGCTTTTGTTGCCGCGCGCGCGCGCGAGCGAGCGATCCAGCCCGCTTTCCACGCCCGGCGTGCATTCCCGCGCCTTTCTCGCGCCTGCCATCCTTTTTTCGTTTCTTCTCGTTTCGCAGAGATCTCCTGCTGCCTGCCTGCCTGCCTGCCTGCCTGCCTGCCTGCCTGCCTGCCTGTCTGCCTGCCTGCCTGCCTGCCTGCCCTTTACGAGATAGAAAACGGGGCTAAACAGTGCCGTGTTTGTGGTAGGGCGGTAATAAATCGCTCCACGAGCTCGTGGAAGCCGATCCCGAGCCGACGACGAGA
The DNA here is from genome assembly GCA_020341155.1 of Eciton burchellii. NCBI lineage: Eukaryota > Metazoa > Arthropoda > Insecta > Hymenoptera > Formicidae > Eciton > Eciton burchellii. The sequence continues at coordinate 464,608 of JAHMML010000005.1, forward strand.
AGGGGGGCACGGCACGAAAAGGAAGGGGGCAAAAGGGAACAAAGGGAAGGATGTGCACGAGCTTGCGCGATACAGAAAAAACGAGAGAGGAAACGATCGGATGGAATGGGTTAGGAATGGAGGGATTCCAAGTGCTTGTATCCTGTTACCCTGTTTGTAACGGAGGAGAGGACTCGAGAGGCCGCCAGTAAGCACAGGTCGATTTCGGAGAGCCGAGTCTCGACGATGAGGGTGAACGTGACGAGGAACGAGGAAGGAAAAAAGTGTCCAGGGTCCAGACTGGTCCCCGCGCGCCGCGGGGTAGCGAATTTACGCGGGCATCATCCGCCCCGAAGCGTCTCGATGTCGATCATATACGATCGTCATCGTGTATATCGTACACGCGCGTTTATCTCTCTCTCTCTCTCTCTCTCTCTCTCTCTCTCTCTCTCTCTCTCTCTCTCTCTCTCTCTCTCTCTC
>JAHMML010000005.1:465153-478727 GCA_020341155.1 Eciton burchellii
TCTCTCTCTCTCTCTCTCTCTCTCTCTCTCTCTCTCTCTCTCTCTCTCTCTCTCTCTCTCTCTCTCTCTCTCTCTCTCTCTCTCTCTCTCTCTCTGCATAAATCGACACACGAATGAGTAGCGCACGAGTATCTTCGCGTAATAATATAAATACACGTACGAATGCAGTACGGAGCAGTATTATCGCAGTATTAAACAACAACAAGTCCTCGAGAAACGAGTAGTATCGGAGAAATCCCGGTGCGCTCTTATCGCGCTTACATTCGTATCATCGTGCTTTCGTATCTGCCCGCGTTATCTATACGCGGGTTAACTCTCTACGACTCGAGTTGGACGCAAATACGCGATTCGATAAACAGATCGACACAGCTCGGCCTTCCCGTATCTCGTCGCGCGGACGCTAAATGCGGCGGGGCGATGCGCGGCGGCGGCGGCGGCGACGACGGCGGCGGCGGGAGGAGGGGAAGGGAGGGGAGAGCGGAGGGGCGGGGAGGGGAGGTGCGCGTGAGATCGAGACGTGAGTTCTTTCCGAGGCGCGATCGAATCGCCCTCCCTCCCTCCCTCCCTCCCTTCTCCCCCCCTCCCTTCTCCCCCCTCCCTCCCGGGAACAGCCGACTATCTGAGGTGTGTGTTGCGTGTGACGTGTATCGCGCGACGATAAAGCGAGGATTGTCGCACGGATGCAAAACAAATTGACGGCCATCGATATTACGTCCAGAACGCCTTCGGATGGCTCCCGGCTCGTTTACTCGGAGACTAAACAATTTACACGTCCCGTCTCGCGCGTGTACACATTAACCTATCGCGATATGAGAGCGCGATGTAATGCAGAGTCAAATAGCAATTTCGCTGTTCGGTTTGGGGTAGGGAGGAAACGATAAAAGCAAGAGCACCGAATTGCGCAATTTCGCGGAACCATCGTCCGGCGGTTTTGTAACTAGCTTTTCTCCCTCTCTCTCTCTCTCTCTCTCTCTCTCTCTCTCTCTCTCTCCTCTTTTCCACGGCGAGCGAGTGCCGCCGTTTGTCGCGATCTGTATTAGGTTATGTAGCCGCGAGACGCGGCTGGCAAGGAAGCCAAAGAAGCCGCGACTTCCGCGCAAACACGTTGCGCGGGGTGGGGGGGAGGGGGACGGGGGAAGAGTGCTCTCTGTCCCGACGCGAGAACCCAGGAGGGTTAGCTCCCTCCCTTCTCCTCCTCCTCCACCTCCTCCTCCTCCCTCCCTCCCTCCCTCCCTCCCTCCCTCCCTCCATCCTTCTCCGTCCCCACTCGGGTCATAATCGGAACAAGTCAAGGGTGGGCGGCGGATTGAAGGGGGATTGAAGGGATAAAAGACGCCACCGTCAGCAATAAAGGAGTAGCTGTATAATCTCGCCCGCGGACCAAGGCTATAATGTACTTACAATTAGGTATCCCTTCACGTTGTATTTGCCTCCGTTGCCCCATTCCTCTCTCTCTCTCTCTCTCTCTCTCTCTCTCTCTCTCTCTCTCTCTCTCTCTCTCTCTCTCTCTCTCTCTCTCTCTCTCTCTCTCTGTCGTCCCTTCTGCCACCCTCGTCGTCCCATCGCTCCCCTGGTTTTCTCCAAACAAATTTCTCCTTCTTTCTATCCTTCCTTCACGCCGGGCAACCCCCTCGTATATCCCTCTTAGCATTTATGCTTTAATCAGCGACGCAATCGAGGTTAAGGGATCTTCCCTGACGCAACGACCCCCGTAGGAGCTTCCCTGTCCCTGTCTGTGTCTATACATGCATATACATAGGAGGAAAGGAAGTTTGCTCCTCGGCTTTCCTCGCTTTTCCTCGAGGATGCTCAAGAGAAAACCACGTTCTCTCTTTGCAGAAATACATAAACGAAGAGAGAGAGAGAGAGAGAGAGAGAAAGGGGGTGGAGGGGGGGGTGGAGGAGGAGGAGGTCTGGAAATGAAGCTGAGAAAGCGACGGAAATCTGGGAGAAATCAGTTATTATGATTAAACCGTCCCGATTACGGCCGAGTTGATCGCCGAGGCGAGAGCCGATCCGGCAAGATTGGCGCGTTCGACACGCCCATTAATTCGCTCTCGGCCGCGTAAGTGGATCTTTAGCTGTCGGGGCCGAAGGCGAGCGACGTGGCGACGAGCGTCGTTTGATCGGGCGGCGATCGAGCATCACGCCGGCCTTAGGGGAGGGAGACGGTGGCAGTTTCGTATCCGGTATCGTCGCGCGGGATTAACAGGCCGGCGAGTGTGACGATGCGCGCGCGCGCGCGCGCATGCACGCGTAATTACTCTGTTTTCCACGCTCGAGCGAGCCCGGCGCTCTTTCCTACTCGACTCTGCGGTGCCCCGAAGAGACATTCCGCCTCTTAAGCGGGACGGCACGGCGATTCAGCCAGCCGGTGTCCGTAATACATCGCCCGCTGCGCCGCGCCACGCCACGGGTCACGCTTCGCTCGTTTCGGCTGTTCCGTCACGCTCCACGGCGCAATAAATCATCTCGCGGAACCGTTCGACCGGAAACCGATTTCGTACGCTCCGCTCATCGCCGGCCGGGCTATCGTCATCGACGACGACGGCGACGTCGAGCTGCGGTATATTTCACGTTCCTACCGAGCGGGAAATAATTCTCTCCTCGGCTCGGGGCGGAACGAGCACGAAACAAATTTCTTGGCCGCCCGCCAAACATCACCACCGAGAGGAACAGTGTGGTTTACTTAGTCTCCTTCTCCTCTTTATCCGTCGAGCGCCTCGTCCCGAGTAATATCCATCGCGCATGGCAAACACGAGAATTCCTAGAGTCGATTGCCTCTTATCCTCATGAATGAGAAAGGCTAAATAAAAAAGAACCGCCTCATCGCTCAATGATATCACCCGATGCGACATTATTACACATTGCGACACCGTGTCCGATAAAGCTGATATCTAGAAATTCTATGCCCCACGCACACACGTGGGAAAGCATGCACGTTGGTGTTTCGAGTTTGCGCGAAGACCAAGAGGGAGGTTCTTCGTTTCGAAGGCGGACCAGGGCGAATGTCGAGAGTAGCAAGGAAAACTGTGCGTTCGATCGTAAAAACTCGTCGACGCTGCTTCGCGATTCCTCTTCTTCGGTCGCCGGTGAAGCGCGAAGGAAATTTTGCCGAGGCGATTGAATCGGGAAATCGGGAATCGGCGTAGGCTTACCCGATTCAGACACGCCTGAATATCTAATAAAGAAATTTAGCGGAGGAACCACTACGCGGCACGTACGTTCCGCCATCGAGAACGGTTGGCGGCGATTGGCGTTGCCGCATTACATCTGTCGTACGCATCACGCGTAGTGCAGACGAGGAGACGAGGAGCTACCGAAGGAGTAACGTCGTCGAGCAAAAGCGATAGCGATCTTTAGCGATCGATAGCGGTTGCGGTTTAGTTTTACAAATATAACACGAATCGCGAGATTGTGACGCGCGAGGGAAGGTCGAGGACGTCGAGGGAAGGAAGCGAACAGCACGAGCAACATGCTCCCTCGTCCGCTGCTTGTCGGTGGCGGCAACGACGTTGGCCGATCCGGTCGGAGCGCGAAACCGGCCGCGCGATTAAAACGCCGCCACGGACCTCTCCCCGCCTCGCCTCGCCCGCCTCGCCTCGCCTCACCTCGTCCCATCTCGTCCCATCTCGTCTCGTCTCGCCTCATCTCCTCTCCTCCTGTCTCGTCTCGTTTCGCCTCGCCTTGCCGGCGGATAGCGGAGGTCCGAGAGCTTGCCGAGGGTTAATTAAAACCTCTCTAATTATTTATAAACAGTCATTTCTTTTTGCCGCCTGATAATAAACGCGTAATGTCCGCGTCGCCAGCGGATTCGCTGACGCGCGGCCGCGCCGTCCCGTGATTGGCGGAGGCGCTCGGCGATCGCTCGAGTCCGCGCGGACTCGGGTCGGCTCGATTGTCCTCGTCACTCGCGCGACTCTCACGTACCTCCTCGCTCTCGCTCCCACTCTCGCATCTCGCCGCCTTCGTCGCCGCCGCGCTCGTTCGGGCGGGCTCGGTCTACCGGCGCGTAATCTGTAAATCCTCGAGCGTGGAGAGGGAGAGAGCGCGAGAGAGGACGTACAAGTCCGGTAAGTTGCTCGAACGGAATCCACGTTCTCGTGCTTCTCCTCCTCGTCCTTCTCCTCTTATTTTACTTCCTTCCTTCCTTCCTTCGCGGCGCCCACTTCCATTTCCGTTTTCGTGTCCCGCTGTGTGGCGACGCGTCCTTCCGTCCTTCCGTCCTTCGCGCATCGCGACCCGACCCTCTTCACTTCATCCACCGGGCGAGCATGATTCTCCTCCTCGGATTCTCTCTATCTCTCGACTCCAAGAGCGATGCCCACTCGAGGTAGGAGGAAGTAGGGGATTTCTTTCAACGCTGACAAAAACCTCGCCTCGCTGCCCAATATTGATTCGCGCTCTAATCCGTCGAGAAGGAGAAAGAGAGAGAGAGAGAGAGAGAGAAAGACCCTTTTCTTTCGCGAGGGAAGAGACGTCCTACCTCTTCCGCTCTCTTCTCTTCCGCTACGACGGGTCGCCGTCGTCGCCGTCGTTCTCATCGTCATCGACAAAATAAACCGACGGTATAAGTAATAACTCTGCTCGAAAGCGCGAGGATAAGGGGGACGATATCGGGGGGCGGCATCTGGCGAAAGAACGACCGACGCAGCGACCGGCCGAGGGTCTCTCTCTATCTCTCTCTCTCTCTCTCTCTCTCTCTCTCTCTTTCTCTTTCTCTCGGATGAGGAAACACAACGCCGTAATTTAGCAATTATGGATACGGTCCGATATCCGAACCCGACGACCTTAACTCGATAGGTTCCCGGAGAGGCCGGACCTTTTCAATTAGCACTGTACTCCTTTGTCCTGTCGCCGGATATTTACTCCGCTTTTATTTCCTCTCGTTTCGCCGCGACGCTTATTCCCTTTGCTATTGGCTCTCCGCGTTAGCCGGGGAAAAACAAGAAATTTTCATTCAGACGCGCGGAATCCCAGCCGCGGTTGTATCGATATTCCAGCCGGCGAGCTCGATCGCGAGAAATTCTCTGCGAGCACCGACGAACCGGCGGCGATCCTACGTACGTACGATTTGAGCTCGCTCAAATGTTTCTTTTTTAACCGAATCGTCGTCGCCTTTTTGCCGCAGGGGAGAATGCGGAATGCCCGCGAACGTGCTTCCTCCGGCGATCTCATTGCCGGCTGACTATAATGCCGGCTGACGATCGCGCCGTTAAGGCGAGGAGATACAAATTGCGCGGCGCAATTGAATAATCCACGAGAGTCGAGCATCCCTCTTCCGTGGCAGGTTCGCCCGTCGTAAGTTGGAGCTGCTAATACAAATTTAAGGAAACACTCTCGCGGCAGCGCCTCGTCGTTTAGCGCGAAGCAGGGGCTGAAGCAGGAGGGTGGGAAACGGAGAAGATCGCGCGCGCGCGCGCGCGCGCGCGAGCAATGAAAAATAATAGCGAGGCACCGCCCTCGTCGTTTCCCTCTTACACCCGCGGATGGAAGCCGGGCGGCGGCGGCGGCGGGGGGGGGGGGGGGGGCGCGAAAGGAGAAGCTCGGCGCCTTTTAATCTTCGCTTTGAGTCACGAACCGTTTCGCGACTTTAGCGCGAAATGAAAAATTCATTTCCACGGAGACGATGACGCGGAGATACGCCGGCTCCTTCTCGCTCGCTCGTTCGTTTTCTCGTTTCGCAGCCACTTCTTAATGCTCGCCGCCGCCGTCGTGGAATTCATTACGACGGAGAGCCGGAGCGAAGAGAGAGAGAGAGAGAGAGAGAGAGAGAGAGAGAGAGAGAGAGAGAGAGAGAGAGAGAGATAGAGAGAGAGAGAGAGGGAGGGAGGAGGGTCGCGAACCGTCGTGCCGTGATGGTTCGATTCGCGCGTAATTCGCGCCCGCTCGATCCCATACGGGCGGACTCTCCGATCGGCCGAGAAAGAAATTTCAAAGTGTTCGCTCTCAGCGAGACGGCTCTCGAAGGAGGCTCCGTCGGGAGCCTCGAGATTTAGACATTCAGAGCGAATAAGAAGACTGGAAGGTTAAGGAAGCTTCCATCTTCCTTCCCTCGCGAGACCCGGCGACTTGCGTAAGGCGGCAGACATCAATTATTTCCCACGGAGGCGATTACGCGTCGCTTCGTGCCTCGCGGTTTTATCAGCTTGGATCGCTATATTTTTCTCGCTGCCACGACCGCCGGCCACGGCACACTCTTTCGCCTACGTGCATACACGTAGCGATTTGCATGCGGCGGACGGCGTTATGCGGCAGATAACGAGCGTATTGCGGCGGTCGGCGCATACGCGAGCATTAATATACGCAGCCGCGCGATACGCGGCGCGCATAGAGGTCGATTCGTGTCGACTTTTGCACGGAGCACAGAGAGAGAGAGAGAGAGAGAGAGAGATCTGCATTTACACGGACGCGCGTGTACGCGCGAGATATCGCCGCTGCGATCGAAGCGCGATCGCTTATCGCGCGAAATCTCGTTAATGATCTTCTTCCTTTTTACCGCGTTCCACATTGCGGCGCGGAATGAGAGAAAAAGTCAAAGGAGCAGACTTGCACACTGTGCACAAGGTGGAATGAATATATAAAAAATAACGAGCTATAATAAGCCTCATTAATATGTAGGAGAAAGAAGGCTCGCGATTCGACGAATAAATTCTCATGCCGGCTTTCGTGCCGGCGTGGCAATAAAGAGCGCGAGAAGTAAAAAACGAATCGCGAGCCTGAGTGACAAAGTAAACAAATAGTGATATCGAGTAATATCGAGTCGTCACCGTTGGCGATGGCGATTCTTCTTCTATGCAACGTAATTATGCAAGAAGAAAAGGAGAAAAGAAGAGAGAGAGAGAGAGAGAGAGAGAGAGAGAGAGAGAGAGAGAGAACAGAAGCGCGAGACTAACAATCGTGTCGGAGAGGCGAAACAATTAGCGGCAGTCTGAACGACGTCTGATCGTCCGTTGTACCCTCCTCGCAACGTTGTGTTGTCTTATGCAGATGCGGACGCAGGCGGAACGTATTAACGTCAGGTACCTAGGAACTTGCTCTCGCCGCGTACCTTCGCGCGTGCATATGGCTTTAATGGATGTAATACATAATCGCGCGGCCGACTCTGCTCGGTGAGAGTATCGATAGCGGGTACCCGCGTACCGCGCGCGTACATGCGCACGTGTGCGCGTATCTTTGACGTTTCTCTGTAATAACTCGGAGCGAGCGAGCGAGCGAGCGAGAGAGAAAGGGCTACACCGAGTCGGCGTGTAAAGCGATTTCTTCGTCGGATCGCCGCCGGCATCGCTCGATGCACGGCGGACCGTTTAATTCCCAGGTTACGAGCCACGGCGCTGCACTTACTAAATTTCACGGATCATTAGTAGCCGAGTTATAATTAGGAGGTGATCCTCGATGAGCGGGCGCTCGCGCATGCGTGATTAGCTCCGATAGCCAGGGCACGCGTGCGCCTGCGCGTCGCGCCGCGCGAAACCGACACCGACTGCGGAAAGCGCGCCAATTAAAGGAAGATACCGCTCCACCGCCGACCGTCAGATGATAGTTATTACGTGGAAGAGTCCTTTGCAACTTCCCGTCCATTGCTCGCATCCTGTCGGTGCGCGCGCGCGCTTGCGGTTAACCCTAACCTCACGCCTCGCGCCGTCATCGTCGTCCCGCCGTTCCGAAGAGCGCGTTTAAACTTAAGAGGGCGCGCGCACGCGCGAGTATCGAATTTCGATTCCGATACTCGATTGCCTGCGCGCCCTCGCCGACGTCCCCAGCTTGCCGCCGGTGCTAGTGTTTCTCAAGGATCTCTCGTTATTTACCGTCATCCCTCCCGGCTACTCGTTCCGTTTCTCTTCCCGTCCTTGGCGTGCTTACACGCTCGGACAGCGGGGACCGGAGAAACGGGACGACCCTCGTCCAGAGGGATTGAAACGAAAGCTGCGTCCACTTTCGTGCGGATTGTCGGATCGTCTTCGATTTGTTTGTTCGTATCTATTGTTCGTATCTTGTAAACTGGGCGCATAATCGCGCGAGGTCGTCAAGCCGACGAGCGATCAACGACCACACTGCGCTGCGGCGACGATGACGAGCTTCTTCGCCGACTTGTCGCGCCCTCGAAGACGCGATAAGGATCGACAGCTCGTCTCGAGTCGAAATTCCCGGTCCGCGCGCCGCCCGTTCGGACGACAATTTATCCCAGCGCGGAGACGCGTCGCGCATCACCGCGGCCGCTCTCTCCCCCTCCCCCCCTCCTCCCCCCTCTCTACCCGCTTGATCGAAGATAAACGGCGCATTGTCTCGCATGTGGCCCGACTGGAAGGATCGCGCTGCTCGTCGCGCTGGACAACGACGACCGTTCTCATGGCGTATTGAGATAGGCGCGTGCGAGTGCGCGCCGGCCGAGGCCGCATTATGCTCGCTCGCTCGAAGGACTTCGCGTCGGCGCGAATCCGTCGTCTGCGCCTACGCCGATGCGGCGTATATTATTATTCCAAGTGACGAGCCATTGTCGCAGGCAGCAGCCTGCGTTTTCCGATCGTTATCGCGCGTGCGCGCGGAGTGAAAGTGCTACCGGCAGTGCAGGCCAGGTAGCGCCGTTCAACGGTTCTTCGTTGTCGCTTGCGCCTTGCGAAGGTTCATCGTCAGCTGGCTCTCAGCTTTTAGCTCGTAAAAGTGAAACCGAGTCTCGCCGAGCGGCCTTTCCGATGACAAAAAGTTCTGCGCGTGCTGGTCGCTCTCTCAGCCGGCCAGGGCTCGGCTCGGCGGGACGGGGGGGGGGGGGGGGGGGAAACGAAGGACGTTTATGAAAAAGGCATCTAAGCTATCTAGAAGAGAAGCTTAGACGGATAGAGACGGAGAGCGGGAGAGCGGAGGGAGTTTCTTTCTCGAGAAGAAAAAGAAACGGTAAATTAGCGGGCTTACGTTACTTACGGCGGCGCCCATTACAGTTAATACGGCGGGACTGTTATTAAGTCGCCGATCGGCGACCTCCCGCGCTCGCGGATAATAATGACGCCACGAATCGCGGATAATAATAACGCGATAGGCCGCACGATGGTTAACAACCGGCGGGGAGGAGAGGGGCGGCGGAAAATTGTCGAGGGGAAAAGTAAGTAGGGGAGGTCCCGGGAGAATGGGGGACGGACGGTCGACTCGCGCGTTGCTGACGAAACGGCGGACCGTGAAGCGAAGTCGATGCGTTCGAGAGGCTCGAGGGGAAAGCGATATTCGATATGACGCGGCGGTCACGCGCACCCTCGACCGCGGGGCGATTTGTTTGCCACGTAAATACGAGACCGAGATCGTAAAGGGTATCCGCGCACAGAGACGCGCACCGGTCGCGATTTCACGAGTGCTAATTGCCAGCACCGGTTGGCGGTAAACGTTGCGCGGCAACTGTTAACGTTTCACATGACGGACTTGAGCTCCTGCTCCCTGCACCCCGATCTTCCCCCTCCTCGAAAGATTATCTTCACCGGTCGGCGAACGCGACTCGTACAGAGGTCGAACGGCGAAGATCGAAAGTAATCGTATAGTAATACGTCCGTTGTTTGATGAATCGGCAGGTCGATCGGCGCGCAAGCGCGCAAGCGCGCAAGCGACGATCTCGACAACTTTTAATCACGCTCGTTTAGTCGCTCGCGATAGCGTGCAATCTGTAGCCGGGATGGCTACAGGCGTTTAGCGGCAACAGCTGTCGACGAATGACCGTCATCATCGGAGATCTGTGTCGTGAACGCGAACACGGGACGGTTAATGCCGACGGACTGTCAACTGTCACCGGCTCGAACGAATAATTATTCGTCACGCGATAGCAGAGGAGAGATCCTTAGCGGGATTAGCCGAGGCTGCCGAGCAGTTTCGAATCCATCGAATGCTCCATCGCGGGATCAACGACGCGGCTCGGGATAAACCCGAGGCGTAACGGTTGAAAATTACAAGCCATCGAGCAAACCGAGAGGAAGCGTACTACTCGATCGCATCGATCGCGGCGCGCCTTTGTGGCTCATGACCGGTTTACGAGCGCATACGCGAGCCGAGCGAGTACGACTGCCCGGTTTGAGTCACGAGAGCGGATTACATACGCCGGCACTAGATAATTCGTTGCTCTCGACTCGTCTTGGAACCGCGAACCGCGCCGATTATATTCCTGTATCGCTCGGCCGATGACTTCCGGCGCTTTCGGTCATCCCTCGCACTCTCTCTCTCTCTCTCTCTCTCACACACACACACACGCTCGCTCGCTCGTAATCACAAGCTGCAACAAGCGCGGCGAGCGATCTCGGGGGCAGATTCGAGGTCTTCGCATACCGGCGGCGAGTCGTCTAGTCGCGTAGCCGCCGCCGTCGCCGCAATTGCGTCTAATTAGCCGCTCGGCCGTGCGCGGAATTGAATTTCAATCGTCGTAATTCGCCGATTCGCTTCGTGCGTGCGTGCGTGCGTGCGTGCGTGCGTGCGTGCGTGCGTGCGTGCGTGCATGCGTGCGTGCGTGCAGCGCAACGCGGCACGAAAGTGCCGCGGATGGCTGCAACGACGGACGGGGAGCAAGGTACGAAGAAGCGGCGAAGAAGGACGAAGGCGAGGGAGGAGGAAGAGGAACGAGAGCCGAAGGAGACGCGATTCTCGCCGGCGTTGCTCGCTACGCCGGCCTTTTACGGTCCCCCTCGGGCACGCGGGTCGTTACAGTCGCGCGATTGCGATTGCGCCTGCGGGGCCCTGCTTTCCTGGTTGCGCGGAGCGAGCGAGCGAGCGAGCGAGCGCGCCCCGCGTAATCGTGAGCCTCGGCTAATTAAACGTCGACGAGCGATCGTTAACGATCCGCCGCGCCTCGTCGTTAAAGATCGCGCTGGAATCTCTCGAAGCGTGTCACGGCTGCCGCGTTCGATCGGGACTCACCGATCAGCAATGAGCTGCGGCATGCAGCTGTTGGGATTAACACGCTCGTAAGCCTGTGCGCGTATTACGCGTCTCGCCGGAACGACACGTTAATTCGACGCAGATATCATGCCGCTTCTCGATCCTGGGGTTCGACCAACGATCCCCGCTTTCTTCCCGGAATCGAACCTTTGCTTGGTTTTCGAAAGAAAAGGAAAGAAAAAAGGAGAAGAGGAAGGAGAAAAAAAGTAGAAGAAGAAGAAGAAGAAGAAGAAGAAAGAATAGAAAGTCGACTCGAGTCGGGCGGGGGAGGGGGACGGGACAGGTACGGGCACATCGGGCGACGTGCGCGGAACGCGAATCTAATCTCGGCAACAACAGCAACGGGGGTAACAAAGGACAACGGGACAGGAATAGGTGGCCGATGCTCCCGACAACGTAGCGGGTCCGTGAATGGATTTATTTAAGGGCGTGTATTCGGCGGGAGATACACTCTGGCGCGAGACGGCGCGACGAGCCCGGGAGCGAAAAAGAGAAAGGGAGAAGGAGAGAGGCAGAATGGAACGCGTACGCGAGGGGACGGGATCGGTGGCGCATTGGTTCGTGCCCGTAGCTGGAGGTTTATGGCCGACATCTGCGGGCAGTTTTGACCCCCCGTTGGCGTGACGAAACGCTGAATGGCATACAGGGTAAGGGCGGTTTAAGAGCACTAACTGGCTGAGGGGTGAGCGTCGCCGTCGCTCTTAGCTGACGCTGAAGAGTTCGAGAGGAGCCAGCGCGGCCTGCCGTGGCGACCCACACGAGAGAGCTACGCGGCAAATCGACCGTTAAAAACCCACCATGGTCTCCGGGTATAATTCTGTTAGTCGTTTCCCATCCCCCTTCCGTTTTGCCCTCACGCCGCAGCGCGACGACCGTGACGATCGTGACTGCCGTGACGAAATCACCCTCTTCGACGTCACCACGTTGTCGTTGTCGTCGTTGTCGTCGTTGTCGTCGTCGTCGTCGTCGTCGTCGTCGTCATCGTCGTCGTCTTCGCCCTCGCCCTCGCCCTCGCCCTCGTTCTCATAGCCGTCGTCGCGCCCGCTCGTTTCTCTCGAGTCGAGTGCACGTGTAAACGACGCGATTGCCCATTCGTTTTTTCTACGCGAGATACCAGACGCCCCCCCGCTGTCGCGGCGCCTGGCTGTCCATCGCGTGCGTAAAAATTCTTCTATACGGAATTTTTTAGGCATTTCACGAGGCCCCGACGGATGATCCCTGCGAGCGTACGAGCTTGCGAATCCGCTTTAATCCGCTCGACGGTTTTTTTCTCTCTCTCTCTCTCTCGAGCTTGTTGCAAACAAGCAGCCAGTCATCGCTCGTAATACGATTAATCCGATTATCCGCGCGTTGCAAGATTGATAATGATTCCGGCTATCTGCGGAGCAATCGATCGTCGCGTTTATCGATGCGTAGCGACCTCGATGTAACAATCGTCTTACCGTCTTCGTTAAAAGTCTTAAATTATCCCCGGCTGCGGTAATATCCCGTTAGTTAATTTAACTGCTCGGCGGCTGACCTAAAATCGAATTTCAAGCCAAGCAGCGACGTTCATTTTAATTAATTAAGTTTCGCTCCAATTTAAATGTGCCCTATTACGCGTTTAGCCGCGGGCGTCTCGGTCGCGGCTATAATAATGCTTTCTTTTTCGGGCTGACATTAATATCGCGCTCTCTGTAATTTCTGCCTTCCAGCCGCCATTAAAGCTGAAATGACGGCGGATTCCTTCCTTTTTTCCCCGCGCTTCTCCCGCCCCTTTCTCCCTCTCTCTCTCTCTCTCTCTCTCTCTTTCTCTTTTCTTTTTTTCTATACGGTTATACCGAGAACACACTTTGTTCCTCCACAAAAGGTTTCAATTAAGGAAGTTACTCGGCGCGGTGAAAAATGTCTAGTCGCGGTTGTGGGCCCCGGTATAGCCTTACAAATGTGCATTACACGCGGCGCGCGCGCGCCTCTCCGCGAGCGCATGGCAAATGCGCGCAGGGCGCGCACGGTGCACGCCGAGAGACCACTATATTCGAGCACGCGTTACACGCTGCGAGTACACGTGTATCACGTCCTGCATGCGGTGGGATGCGGACGCCAGTGGCGTCGGGCGCGGGGGCAATGTTATTTGATTATCGCGCCCTTGCATTGGCCAACCAGAGCGTTACCGCGGTGCGGCTGACAAAGGACGCCGACGAGCAATGAGAAATCGTTATCGCCCAAGGTCCGCACGACGGCGTCGAGCCGCGCTCGGCATCAGGCTTCTCTCAATCTCACCGAGACGAAACGGAAAGGCAGATCGCTGGCGGATCGGATCGCTCAAGCTGGATTATTAGACCCGGCGAGCTATCGCGCGAGCTCTCGCGCGAGCTATCGTGCCCTCGATCGAGACTCGAAATTAACGGGTCCCCCGGCTGCTCCTCGGGCCAGCTCCCACGCCAGTGGGTTCGCGCGTTGTAAAGCAGGTAATAATGCTCGGCTTGTCCAGTCTCATTAATTAATCCTCCTCCGTAGAGGAAGAAAAAGAAGCAGCAACGCGACCAGGGAGGCGAGGCGAATAGACGGATGAACGGGAGGGAGAGACAGGGGAAGAGAGAGAGAGAGAGAGAGAGAGAGAGAAAGAGAGAGAGAGAGAGAGAGAGAGAGAGAGAGAGAGAGAGAGAGAGAGAGAGAGAGAGAGAGAG
>JAHMML010000005.1:478937-527004 GCA_020341155.1 Eciton burchellii
AGAGAGAGAGAGAGAGAGAGAGAGAGAGAGAGAGAGAGAGAGAGAGAGAGAGAGAGAGAAAGAGAGATCTGCCTGCGCTTCCTCGGGATATCTGGTCGGGCCTGATCCATAAATACACTTCGCCGTGTTAATTCCGTGTGCCGGCCAAGGGGCCGAGCAGCAACTACCGGTATTAACCGAGTCCACGACACGCGGTTACACCACGAAGAGTGGTCGGAAGACGTGCCGGCCGGGGGAAGGGGCGGCTAGAGGGGAGGATAATCTCGAGCTCGACCCGTCCCACGTTGGCTGCAATTTGTCTTCGGGCGTTGGATAAAACGTCAACGGCGGTGTGTTATTTGTAATTTGGATAACGGTGCGCCGCTGCCAGAATCGCGGAAGGCATTTGTCAGCGGCGGCGGCTAAAGTCACATGGACGAGGGGCACACACGCACGCGGCCGGCGGACATGAGCTAATATCTCGCCAGAAGCGCCGCCCCGTCGCCGCTCGTCTTTTCCACGACTTTTTCTGATCCCTGAGATATTAATCGGATGCTGCTCTCTTCCGTTTCTATCAATCGCATTAACGCATCGGCCGCCGCTCAACGATTCGGATTATAGGGTGCCTCGCGCCAAAAGTGACACAAGGATCGCCGCGATCGGCCGGAGCCTGTTGCACCATCGCGACGATACGATTGCGACGGATCACTCGTCGCTTCCCTCTTGCCCCCGTTGCGCGAGTCGTGTATCGACAATGATGATTTTCGAGCAATCAATTAGCGGGCGCAGCAATCATCGTCCGTCGACTTTTATCCGTCAACTCCCTTACTTTTTTGTCTCTTTTTTTTTTTTCTCTGTCGGGATATACGATCCCGATTGATTATTCACCGCGACGGTAATTAAAACTGATTCTTTGATGCGTGATCAAGAGAAGCAGTTGTTTGCTGTATTTACATAATGGCAAAGTGTCTGAGCAATAAAATTCCACGTTCCATTAAGCCCACTCGTGTACGTGTGTGCGCGGTTAGTAAAGCGTCGGTGATTCGGCATTTAGTTATTTTCAATCCGACCGTGCGCGCGCGTGAGCGCGCACGTTCGCCATCGTTTGAGAGTAAAAATATTAACGAGAGTGCTCTCATAAAGCGCTCCGTCATCCTCGCAAATCTTCGCGCTGGCAAGACCGCAGGCAGGCCTCGTTCGCGCACGAGTCGTCTTCTCTGGGCCTTCTTTGAGTCGCGCTTTCCATCGCTCCCTTCCGGGACGAACAAAACGCCCGCTGGAAGAGGCTCTCGGCCGATAACGATTAATTAAAGTAGCATCCGCCTGTGTAATAAGCGACTCGCCCGTGTTGGGTTTTCCGGGACGGGCGCAAATTATCTCTTATCGTCGCTCCGCTCGTCGTCGTCGCCGCCACAAAGGGAGATAACCTCAAAGAGTCGAGCTGAAAGAAATTCCCGCGAAAAAACAACCATCGAGTTTTTGTCCACCGAGCAGATCGGCGTAGATCGGCGTAGGGAAAGCGGAAAGGAAAATTTGCCGAATCTCTGCCGTTCCGGAGGATAGGCGGACAGAGAGGGAAGTCGAGAGGTTCAGCGGCGACGCTCGCGGTCGCCGCGGGTTGAGAGCACCGGCGCGGTTAACCGCGGCAACCGCAGCGACCGGTTCGGAGCCGCCTGCCGGCGCGGTCCGGCGTCTCGCTCGTCGACGCTTTTCGCGGCGTATCGCGTTCTCGCTTTCGAGCCGCTCGCACTCCTCTCCTCTTTGTCGCTCCCACGACGTAGCTTAGTTACGTTTCTGGCGTTTCCTTCCTTCCAATTCTCCCGACCATTTGGTGAGCCCCGGAGTCGAGTCGCGTCGAGGACACGTAGAGATATCCCCACGTTGCGAGCGAACACGCAAACCAGCAGGCTTGGCAGCTAGGCAGGCAGGCAAGGCAGGCAAGCAAGCAGGCAGGCAGGCAGGCAGGCAGGCAGGCAGGCAGGCAGACAAGCGAGGTGCGGTGAGATGAGGCGAGGTGAGGTGAGGTGAGGCGAGGGGAGGTGAGGCGAGGTGAGGCGAGGCGAGGCGAGGCGAGGCGAGGCGAGGCGAGGTGAGGCGAGGCGGCTTCGCGTAAACCGCAGCCGACCAAGCGCGACCGACAGCTTCGCCAACACTCCGCGGCACTGCCTTATATTCCTTCTCGCCCCGTGAAAACAAGATAAAGAGCCTGCTGGCGAGCTGGCGGATGAAAGAGCGCGCGATCGTGGAAGCGAGGGGGATAGACTCATCGAGCGCGCACCGCGTTGAATCACACGGTGAAAAGAGCGCGCGATTCTCGCGCGATAACCGTGCAGCCGCATCTATCATACGCGCGCGCGCGTTTCGTCGCTTATATTTATTATATTTCATTAGGACAGTCTCTCCCCGTTACTCCTCCCACGCGTGAGCCGATACGTGAGCGGGAGACGCGATACGGTATGCATACGCGTACGCGTATTACCCATCCCGCTTTCCGCGAAGCATGACAATAGGCTTTTCTAATCCTCCTTCGGATTAAGGGCCGAAAGCGGGAACGGTTGCACGAGGAGGCGGGGCGAGATGAGGTGCGGCGCGGCGCGGCGCGGCAGGGCGGATGGCATGGCAAAACGATAGGGAGCGAGGGAGACGGAGAGAAGGAGGAGGTAGAATCCCAGGTAATGGGATCGACGTTTCGTTATGTTACTTTTCCATTCTCATCCTCGGCCTCTATACTCCAGTCGTCCCGGCCTCCTTTCCCGACCCATCCCACGCAACCCCGACTGCACCCAGCCTTCGGTGTCTCGGTGTTCGTAGGATCCATCCTACAGCGCCCTCCAACCCTCTTTCTCCTCTTGGCGTCTCTCTTCTCTACCACCTCATACTCCTTCGTCCCTCGGGTCCGTGTTTTTCCTCGTGTGGCCCCCTATTTTTCATGTTTCGCTGCGGCTTCGCGTAGCACCTTTATTCAGTATAGGTACGTTCTCGTGGGGCTCGCGGGGCGAGCGAACGATCCGCGCGGATGCGACGTATGCGCGTCATTTGAAAAAGTCGTCGCCCCATTGGCCGAGGTCTCGTTTTCATTCGACTCTTTGCCGTCGTCGAGTCGATCGGTCGCGGCAGCCGCGCCACGATTGGCCAAGTGTTGGACGGGACCGCCCCGATTGGCCGAGGCGCGCGGCGCGATCCGCGCGGATTCAGCGCCTTTACGAGGCGAGCGGACGATAGCGGCAATCAAGTAGGAAACTGCTTGGGACTGTGTGCCGCGCGATATTCACATAGGAGCACCCCCTTGGCACACACAATCGCGCGTATAGGATGGTACTCGCTACACACACGCGCGCGCGCACGCGGATATATGTATATATCCCAACTATTCGCGTACCTCCTGCGCGCGCGATCGCAGCGTACACGTATCGTCCTTTCTCTCCCTCTCTCTCTCCCTCTCTCTTTCCGTCACTCTGTCGCTTTATGCAGCTATGTTGTATAGGGGTTGGGAAAACGGGTGGAGGCGCTATATTTGTGGTAGTGTGGGAAGTGAGGGAAATCACGAGTGGTGAGAGAGGCAGCCGGTCGACAAGCGGGGAAACGTGGCGCGGGGAAAAGCGAAGCGGAAGGGAGGAGGAGGAGGAGGAGGCGGAGGAGGAGGAGGAGGAGGTGGAGGAGGAGGAGGAGGGAGTTTACGCGGACATCCGTGTCAGCCCGGTGACGGCCATTTTGCGAAAAACTTTCGATTTGTTTGCACACGCCGTAGCGAACCCGGAGGACGACTAATACCGACCCGCGTATGCTCGGCATGCCGTGCCTCACCGCGTCTCCTCACCTTCCTTTCTCCGTCAGTATTTTGTCTGGGTGCTTCGCCGCCGTATCTGTCCGCGACTGAGAACTTTTCGGTGGACCGGCGGCGTTTCTCCACTCGCAAAAATCTTTAAACCGGCGAATCGGAAACATGACCGAGCGCGGACATTCACGGCGGTGTCTGCCAGCGCGGATAACAGACGCGCCCGTAAGAGAACCGTAAGCTTTTCATCTCTCTTTCTCTCTCTCTCTCTCTCTCTCTCTCTCTCTCTCTCTCTCTCTCTCTCTCTCTCTCTCTCTCGATTGATACGCCAAATTACTCAGATTCCGAGGGCGATCGCCAGAGCAAGCTTTATTTGCCCGTAATGCCGCAACGTTGTCGTCGCTGTCAGTATCGAGGCGATAATGCCTCGAGGGATAACGGAAAAAAACGCACGGCTGGTATCAATGTCGATAAACTGTCAAGAGCGAGCGAGCGAGAGAAAGAGAAAGAGAAAGAGAAAGAGAGAGAGAGAGAGAGAGAGGGAGAGAGAGAGAGAGAGAGAGAGAGAGAGAGAGAGAGAGAGAGAGAGAGAGAGAGAGAGAGGAGAGCATCGAGTTACTTTTTCCATGTGCTTTGCGAAAAGAGCAAACCGGGAGCGTGACACGTTTCGCAATATCGTTGTAAAGTCAAAATACTGTCGCGCGAGCGAGCGCGCGCGCCCGCGCGCGCAGCCATTGGCTACTGAAACGACAAAATCGGGACGCCGGACTGCGCTTAATGACGATATAATTTCGTTCCGCCGGAATTACCATTCATCGTGGACGGGCGACGCGTAAAAGCGATCGTAAAGACGCGCGTAGACGATCGAAAATCATGACGGACGTGGCTCGTTGCGAAGGTACGTCGATAAAATGAATCGCGCGTACCGTAAGATCGTTGGGAAAGCGAAAGATGGAGAGAGAGAGAGAGAGAGAGAGAGAGAGAGAGAGAGAGAGAGAGAGAGAGAGAGAGAGAGAGRGAGAGAGAGGGTGAGAGAGAGAGTAAAGAGGGACACGCGCGGGGCAACGTTTTAACGAGCCGTGATTTTCGTGCTCGCCTTTTCGAGATCCTTACGTAACGCGACTTAATTGCCAAGGAGCTATCGCACCGGTTAATACGAGCGTGGAGGAGACGAGACGAGAGACATTCGAGGGGATGCTTGGCGGCTTTAAACGTAAAGTAGTGGGAGCCGCGGAGGCGACGGAGCAACGAGGAGAGTTTGGGGGGAGAGAGGAGAAGCAGCGGCGCGGCGGGAAGCCGCGCCAGCCGAAGAGGGGAAGTCGGCCCTCCATCGGCCTGCCTGCAGTCAGTCGCTTCGTGAGATCCGTCGAGTGAGGTGTGTTTGTGCCACTCGCCGCGCCACTGGCGGATTTCGTAACATTGGTGGAAGGGAGCTGTTCTTTTTCTCTCTCTCTCTCTCTCTCTCTCTCTCTCTCTCTCTCTCTCTCTTTCTTTCTTTCTTTCTTTCTTTCTTTCTTTCTCTCTTTCTTTCTCTCTCTCCGCCAATGGTCGCAAGTGCATTTGGTTCTGCATCAGCGTTCCGCCTCGCAACGATTTAACCTCAAAGTTACGTGTGTGTGCGCGCGCGCGCGCGCACGAGCATCGTGTGCGCACGGGTAAACAACGGGGAAGGAGAGGCAGTGTGCAGTGTGCAGTGTGCAAGTGTAACGCGTCGTCGAGTGCTGCTCGCGACAACGTTGCCGAGGAGAGTAGTGTGGAAACGCGCGCGCGCGCGCGCGAGCAAAGCTCGCGTTCCAGCTGGACGAGTGTCGAGTGAGCGGTGTGAGCGGTTCCGGTGGTTTTCTCGAGCCGACGCGGGTTTTTCCCTGCCTTATCGACCGGAAAAAAGGGCACGCCGCGGCGAAGCGGCGGGACACAAAGGGCGCGAGCGATCGTTGCACCTCGCGTACTCGCGTTGAAGCCGAGAGCGCCCTGCTCGGATCCGGCGATTCGGCAGGCCGACGGCCGCCGCTGTTGCTGCTGCTGCTGCTGCTGCTGCCGTCGCTGTTGCCGTCGCTGTTGCCGTCGCTGCTGCCGTCGCTGCTGCCGTCGCTGCTGCTGCTGCTGCTGCTGCTGCTTGCACGCCAACAGCGAGAAACGGAGGAACGACTGTCCGCGCCCGATGCGACGGTAGTGCTGGCGGCGGATGGATTGGAGACCGCCGATGGATTTTCGGCGGGGAAAAAACGGGTGTTGCCGATCACGTCCTCGATTACGTCGCAGTGGAACGTACGTTGCGGGACGACACGTTATCGTCGCGAGTGCCGATCGACGACTCGTCGTTCGTAGCGGTCTCTCGTAGCGAGACCGATCGAGTTGTCGCGTCGCGCGAGTCCTGCTGCCGCTCGTCGATCGTCGTTCCGTTTCTCAACGTTGTTGCTGTTATGTTTGTTATTGTTATCACAGAGGAGTACGCGCCCCCATCCAAGTAGAAGTGTGTGACACGTGACATGACGCGTCTCCGCGTGCTCTGAAGAGAGAGAGAGAGAGAAAGAGAGAGAGAGAGAGTGAGTGTGAGTGAGTGATCGAAGCCGCGAGTGTGATTTACACGACGACGCCGCGACTAGCTCTTGGTGAAAAGGCGCCGGAGCGCGGAATCACAGCGACAAGAATGTATCCCAGTGCCGGAATCAATGCAGCCGCCGTGGCCGCTGCCGCTGCCAGGCATCCGGTCAGTACTCGATTATCAACAACAACGTCTCGCCGCGTAGTGGATAAATTGCGTAACCGCAGCTGCATGCAACTGTTGAACGCAGAATGCGTTTAACCGCCGCGCGTTCTCGCATACACCGGATGTACCCGCGGAATGATGCCACGAGTTTTCTCCGATCGCTCGCGAGATGCGATCGCGTCTCGCCGCGCTTCGCGCTCGCGAAGCTTCGATGACGTTGCTCCGCTCGCCGCGCGAAATGGCCGCCTCGCTGATCTTGCATTTCCTTTTTTTCCCCCGAGACGAGCGTCCGGTCTATTTTACGGCACGTTGCATACTCGATGCATCGCCGCCGTCGCGTAGCGACGCGCCGGCGCGGTCCGACGCCGTCGCTGACCGACGCCGTCGCGCCGCGCCGTGCCGCGCCGTGCCGCGCGCAACGATCTGATTTACATCCGTAATTTACATGGCTGTTAACCTTGTTAACCTCGTCCTTGATGGCGTAGCCCAACTCAAACTCGACCTCTTTCGATCGTTTTTTCTTTTCTTTTTCTCGAAAAAAACGCGCGCGGCGCAGTGACGCGTCAGACGCGAATCTCTCGTCTCCGAGCGGAGCGGGCGCTCTCGCATTCGACTTTGCTCCCGTTACTCGGAGTGGCCTGTGCGATTTGCACCTCGTGCAACACGAACCATCGGTCCACTTCTCGGACGACTTCTCGGGTTTCGTCGGCCGCCGCCGCCGCCGTCGATCCCGATCGGCGGCGTTTCGCGCTTCGGCCGCTTCGTGTCGGATTTCATCGGCCGCTTAAAATTTCATTGACGCGCGCGCGCGCGCGCAGGACACGCCGCGATTCGGCGTAACGAGGCCACGTGCGCTCGAGTGCGCGTAACGTTTCGCGGATATCGAAGCCGCCGATAGAGACACGGGAGAGAGATGGGTCAATCGAAATCAATCGAATTCGTGCACGCTTCGTGACGCGCGCGCCGCCAAATTCGCCGCTCCACGTAAGCGCGCCGGAACAATCGCATTCGCCATCGTCCGACATTAGACTCGCGGCCGTGCGAAAAGCGTTTCGCCACGGCACGTCGGAGTCGTTGATCCGTGAATCGAGGCGAGCGGGGCCGTCCGTGCCGCGGACCCGCCGCTGTCTGCATTTAATGGCTCGCTCGAGATAATGGCGACTTGGTCGTCGCGCACGACTCATCGTCGCGGGTCGTTGCGTAGTCCCGTCACGTCCGCCGTTTCTCGATTTTCTTTCTCGCTCGGCGCGATGTAACGCGCCGTCCCTCTCCGGCCATTACACAGGATATTAACGCCTTTTTTCTTCTCTCTCCCTCTCTCCCGCGCGCTAAAAGCGCGTAACGACGCTTGCCGTTAATTCTGCGAACAAACAATTTTTTCGCGACCCGCCGATCCGGCCGTCTGCAATCTCCCGAGCGTGACTCATGCCGGAAGATGAAGAAGAAGAAGAAAAAGAGAAGGAAAAAGCGAGTCGCGCGTATTTGCCGATCGCCGCGAGCGATAATTGCCACGATGCACGAAAGTGAGAATCTCAAATGTCACGTCATTTGGCGTCGTCGTCGGCTCGCTCGCCATCAGAGCCGTCTCCTATCCTGATAACGAGTATTACATCGAATGCAAGCCGGCAGTCTCGCGGATCGTCGAGTCGACTGGGACGGACGGGGCAGGTTTCCATGGAAAAGCGCGAAGCGATTACTGTCAGCGACTACTGCGTGCGTGCGCACGCCGCACGAGGATATTCGAGGATACGCGTGTCTTCGGGATCGAAATTCCTCCTGCTGCACCTTTCGCCTATGAGCGCAAGCCTCGAGCCATTGTCAACCCCGAAATTCGAACGCTCGGACCACCTGCTCCGATTTGCTTCCTTTTTTTTCCACGTCCGCTGTCTCTCTCCTCGGTCAAGAGAATCCTCCGGAGCCTTGAGCGTTGTTGTTGTTACCCGCATATGCGGTGCAACAGTCTGCATAACCGAATACCGCGCCACTGAGACGGGATGGGGACGGAGTGGGGAGGGGGGGGGGAGAGGAGGGCGGAGAGGGGAGGCAGCGAATCCGGTGATCCGTGACTATCCGGTAAAGGACGGACGGACGGACGGTGCGAAGTGCTGACGTTAGTTAGTAGGGTACACGTTGCGAACGTCAACGGGCGTTTACGTACACACACACGCGCACGCGCGCGCGCGCGCGCGCGTGCGCGTGCGTACACGGCACACACGAGCGCGCATTAGACCGGGCCTCGTCGTCGAGTTTACTGCCTCCTGTAAACTGCACGGCGCACGTTTGCACAGGACCCCCGATTCGGCAAATATTGATACTTTTAATCGGTCTGTTTGCGCCGACACGCTGTTCAAATGCGTCCGAATGTGCACAGCTGAAAAAACCTGCCGGCGCGCTCGTCAGCCTGGCGCTCGTAACCGGTCGCAGGCTTCTCTCCTCCTTTGTTTTCGCCTTCTGTTTTCCTCTTTCTTTCTCTACCCTTTTTTTCTTTGCCTTTTCGCGTCCGGTGATACGGCCGACGCCGCTCGCCGGCGATCGCTAGTATGTTGATCCCGGATCGCGCGAGGCAACGGGGGTTCCCCTCTCGTGTTCCGCGGCGGTTCCAACCATCTTTCTCGATGATGGCCGCGTCGACCGAAATCTTTCGAGCCGTCCGCGCTACCGTGACGGAGCTTTAATCTAATTTGAATCTCGGCGTGTCTGCGATATCCGGATGATGTAAGCGCCGCGTCGAAACTCGACTCGGCGAAATTACAGGCCGAGATCGCGCGCGCGATAAATGCGCGACGAGCCTCCTCTCTCTTTCTCTTTCTCTCCGGATCCGGTCCGACCATTCTGTCTCGTCCCGTCCCGTCCGTGGTAATTGCTCGTATTAAAATCCGAGAGCGGTGCGGATCGTCGCGCTACGCCTCGGCGCGCGCGCGCGCATCGCTCGGAAATATGGAATCACGGTGATATCTTGAGCGTCACGTCGTCCATTATGCCGATGCGGCCAGTAAATTTCACGCATTATACTCCCATTATACGTTTCCTGGCCGAGGCCGGATCGCGATCTCGTGCTCTCGCCCGACGTAATTACACGGTGCCGCGCCGCCGAACGGGTGGCAGAGGAAGCTCCGACGTTGCGCGCGCACGCGCGGGTGCGTGCGTGCCTCGTTTCTCGCGCGCCGCTGCGAATCGCGCGGCTTTAATTTCCACTTTCCTCGCTTGCGCTTTCTTCTTTCCGATAACCGTCTTATCGCGGCACCGTCTTACCGCCGCGCATCTGCCGATGGTAAAACGCGTAACGCGCGAGGCGTTTACCGATTTTATCGCCGAGACGTCTGTATTTACCTTTGGATACAATTACGCGTTAATGCGCGGCGAGTCGCGCGGGAAGCGTGCTTCGCGTGATACACGCGATCGATGCGGTCCCGCCGCCGCCGCCGCCGCCGCCCCCCCCCCCTCTCTCTCCCGCCTCGTCTTTTATCCCGCCGCGATCAACACGCTCGATACAACGAGCGAGATACAACTGACCGCGCCGCGCTTGTTCCGTGTCATACCGTTTCCGCAGGCGGACGACACGCTTCAACGATGTGATAAATAATAATCGCTGCTGCGCTTGACGGACGACCCGGTAGGGAGAAAAAAGGGAAAACACCAGTCACGATGATTAAATGTCTCTCGGCTAGGCCGTGTAATTATCGGATCGTCGGCGAACGACGATGCTCTAAACGCATCAGTTCCGCTGCCGGGTGTCGGACAGCCGTGTGAACAAATGCTAACGTGAAAGCGTACGAGAGCACACGAACGCATGCGATTCTGCTCTCTTATGAATCGAGACGATCCTTCCTGCCCATAATGGCGAGAAACGAGTCCTTCAGCTTGAAGTGTGGGTTCTCGGAACCCTCCGAGGGTCGTAAATTCGGCCACTAGGAAGATCGGGAGATAGTTTCCCGGGAAAAGTCCCTCATGATTATCTCCGATACATCAGACTGCGGTTTCCTCCCGCTTTTCCGTCTACGTGAATAGACCCGGATCGCCATTGCACTCTGACCCGTGGGCTCTTACCTCTCCGGATAAAGAGCGCTACAACCTGACACGTCTCGTCAAGGTTGCTCAATAAACCGTGTCCTAGAAGCTAAAAAAGCTTTGTTCCAAGTAACAAAGATAGATAGCTTTTGATAAGCATGCCTGGCAGCAATTATCGATCGACATGCGTATGGACTGATATACGCAGCATGTGCGATGACTTTGCGACTTTGGAAAATGACGAAGAAAAAGAAGGGAAAGTACTGTTCAGGATCTCGACAAGTCCTTCGGACCTTTGGCCTAATTGGCATTAGACTCGGCAATTTATCCGTTATATTTGTTTGTATGTTTGTATTTTTTCAAATACATGGATGGGAAAAGCCTCCTGCTGTTTATAGATGCAGAAGATATCCCGTTTCGAGGATTCCTGTTTCGTCACGACTGCCCACTCACTCTCTCTCTCTCTCTCTCTCTCTCTCTCTCTCTCTCTCTCTCTCTCTCTCTCGCCTCTTGCCTCTTCTCTTCGGTTCTCCACTATCCCATTACCGTTTACTCGCTGGTTTAGATTAGACAAGGCCGAGGCATCATCAGCTACCGATAAAGAACGAATTCCACCGATCGAGTGCCAGTCATTAGCATCACGATTAGCTGCGCGATGAAGTAATTTCTCCGTTAATTATCCGACTGCGCGCTTGACTATCGTCGCTCGTTCGCTTCGTTCCATTCGTGCCGCGTTTGTCGCGCAAAGTTGTCAGAGTTGAAAGAATCCGCGGTTCAGAGGAAACGCGCCAGGGACACCCGATATGCACACGCTGACGTGTACTGCCGACAGCTATTACAGTTATCCGATGTTATCCGCTATCGCGGATGTATGTAGCTTTTGACCCTTCGATTCGATTTTTCAACGAGCGGAAGCGGCCGCTGGGCGAGAGGTCGCGGCCAAGCGACAACACCGCGCCGCGCCGTCCCGCACGCAATCATCTTACAGTCCGGACGAATGGGAAATTGGCACGTAAACGCCAACGGAATTATTCATCGCTAATAGGAAGATGAATGCCATGGATAAATTTGTGGTTGGCTATACTACCCGGCCATTAGAGGCTCCGCTACGGATTACGTCGGAATAATCGAGTTTGTTAGTGGCGCGCGCGCGCGCGTCTCTCTATCTATCTCTCTCTCGCTCCCTCTTTTGCTTTGGGGTTACTAACCCCAAAGCGAAATAAATTTATCCCTCCAGCTCTCGCGTTACCAAAGCGATGCGTCTCCGATTCGCTCCGCACTAACGGATTAAAGGTCCAAGACTAATCTAGACAAATCGGGCTGGACTGGCTGGCGAACGATGACGAAGAGAGTCTCGCGACAATTCGGACCAACCAACCAACCGTGTTACCGTCGATCAGCGAGATGCTCGATCTGCTGCACATGAACCGGTATCCATTTGTAGGACATTAACCGCAGCGGGCAGCGCAAAGGTGACAACGAATGACGCTCGAGAGACTCATGGATGTCGGTCGCGCGCGCGAGAGAGAGAGAGAGAGAGAGAGAGAGAGAGAGAGAGAGAGAGAGAGAGAGAGAGCCTTACGTTTCTCCCCTTTTGCCGTGACACACGAGAACGGACATCCCTATTATTTTCCATGAGATCGTCCGTGACCACCCCGGTCGTCGTGAGCTCCCCTTCGTGATCGCCCGTAATTTTTCGGCGAAGCGAGGCGAGGTGAGGCGAGACGAGGCGCTCACTCGCTCGCTCGTTTCGACCCCTCGAGGGCTTCTGGGCGTTAAGCCGAATTAACATAAGAGAGTGTGTGCAAACACGAAGAGTCGGCAGAGAGCGAGGTGGAGGATAGCGGGAGACTGAGCGCGGCCAGGGGAAGGAGGGCGAACGGAAGGAGAAGAAGAGGGAGAACACGATGGGAACACGTGTCCCGCACGGAGATAGTTAATTACTCGTTTGTGCTGCGCCGGGCCGGAGTCGGTCGTTTGGAAGAGAGACGGAGCGAGTACCGCACGGCACGGACGGAGAAAGAGAAGACATCGAATGGGTGGGAGGGGGGTCCCGGGGAGACAGTGTACACGTACACATGGCAGAGATGCACGAGGGGTCGCGATGCAACGCGGACGGGAGGGGAGAGAGTGAGAGAAGGGGGGGGGGCACATTCCTGTTTCATCGGACCGTTGAGACCCGTGCTTGTTGTCACGAAGGTAGGAGGAGGAGGGTGGGCGACCGTGGCGCGCGCGAGAGAGGGAGGGGGCGAGAGAGAGAGAGGGAGGGACGAAAAACGAGGATGAGGTTAATGATATACATGCCGGCTACCGTATACTACCGAGTGAGCCCGTCCGTGGCTACCATCTTTTCGTCTTTCTCTTCTCCTCCTCTTCCTCCTCCTGCTCCGTGTTTTTTTTTCTCGTCCTCTCTCCCTCTCCGTCTCCTCTCGCTTTCTCCATTTAGGGCCTCTTACGGCCCACGACCTCCCGTATTTCACGCGGAGGCTACGTCCCCCATATTTCTGACCACGAGAAAGAGCGAGAGAAAAAGAGAAAGAATAGAACAGTCACGTGGTTCTTGGATGCGCGAGGATCCGCGCGTCTCGTCTCGTCTCGTCTCGTCTCGTCTTGTCGCGGAGCGTTAAACCGTCCCGCTGATAGAATTACCTTTTCCTTGAAATACAAGAGGCTGAGAAAAAAAAATGAGGGAGACGACGCCCTGTACATAGAATTCCGTTCCAGGTATCGTGCGATCGGCTGGCGGATAATGATAAAAAAAAAAGAGAAAAGAAAAAGATTGGGAGAAAGAAGGAAGGAAGGAAGGAAGGAAGGAAGGAAGGAACGATAAAGTCTCGGGGGTCGTCTTGCGCAGGGATCTACATTAACCGTGGCTTGTTCGCAGATAAAGGCCGACTCTGCTCTCAAAAACGCTCCGGTCGACCGTCGAGAGATGGCTTCGATAATGGCCCGACAATCCGGAGACACCGGCCGGGAGGGTGGGGGGGAGGGAGGAGGCATTCTTTTCTCCTCGCTTTACCGGCCCGCCGCTACGCGTTTGTTTCGTTTTTTAACTCCGATCCGATCACCGGAACGAAAAAACGCGTCCTGCTATGGTTCTCTCTCCCTCTCTCTCTCTCTCTCTCTCTCTCTCTCTCTCTCTCCCTCCCTCCTCTCTTTTTTCGGTAGACTTAGAGTTGGGCATAGAAAAAAAGACTGATGCGAAAACTGGTATGCCCGAAGTACGTCGAATCGAACTCTGCTTGTTCGCCGTGTACAGATAACAGCTCACTCATTTCTTACACGATTATGGCACGCCCGCAGATTCTTGCCTTTTTCTTTACGATGTACGGACGATGTAACAGCAGACCTGTCGGTGAAATTGTCCGTTATTCGCGAACGATCTGCCGGCCATCGGTCGGTGAGCCGCGATTATTTCCACGAACGTTTTATGGCCGCCCCGCTCGCGGAAGAAGAAGCATCGACTGTCATTTTCAATCGGGTGCGCGCGCGCGCGCGCACGTGCGTTATGACTCAGCGTGATCGCGCGTTTATGATCCGCAAAACGGACCGGCTCCGTTTGGGGCTAAGAGGGGCGGGGACGGCGTTCACGAGAGCGGCGCCGATTAGAATCGCAATTTAGATGCTCTCGAGTGATGTGGCCGCGCGCTCGGATTTCATTGCTCCGACGCACTCCCCCTCGTGCGACAGCCACGAGGGGGACGGCCAACACGAGGGGTGCCCGCACGGAGGGTTCACCCTCGGTTGTCGGGACGGATAACGAGATTATCGTGAAGGGGAGCGGTAAGAGAGTGGCGCGGCCCGGGCGCTCCTCGTCCTGAGAAATTTCATTTTGACGTTACCGGCTGCTACGACGCGCCCCGGCGAGTCGTAAAAAACAAGTAGGAGGGAGAGGAGAGGTCTCCTCGGTATCGGTCCCGGGGGATCGAGGGGAGGGGCGAATCATTGTCGCGAGTGTCGAAAGCGAGAGAGAGGTAGATAGGTAACGCGATGATCCCCATCTTGTTCCCCTCCTGACTCCTGGCGTTCCGTTTGCTGGTAATTATAACATATTCGTGCGATCCTGCGCCCCTTGATCCCAGGGGAAACGACCCTCGCGTTATTACCGATTCCCCCGCCGGGACCGTTCCTCGCGGGCCGCGTCGATGCCGCGCGCGATACGTCGACGCGCGCGAGACGACGTTGGACCGACAGGAAAGAGGAAGGAATAATTGGAGGATACTCGAACGCCAATTCCCAGCTCGTGAGGGAAGCTCGAGGCGCGAGGTTAAATCCAGCGTTAATTCGATTTATCCACGTTTTGCGCGGCGTTATTCGCCGAGATAATTGCTGCCGTCGATGGCGCGGGACGAACGCCGCAGGCTGCTAGAATCAATCTGCAAAAAAGGGAGGGAGAGCGAAAGAGAGAGAATGACGAACGTTTTACGTAAGGGCAGGCAGGGCTGTGTGCTGCTGCCGCTGGGAGAGAGCAACTCGTAAAAAGGGCGGCACCGTGAGCCGGCGGCGGGTCAGGGGGACCGGCAGGGAGGATGGCAAGAACGGGGTTTATGACTGTAACAGATTAGGTGGCCGAACTGCCAGGGTGGCTCCCGCCGTGCTTCCCATTATCGCCGGAGCTTTTGTAGCGCCGTCGCTTTTGTCGACCTCCCTCCCTCCTTGCGCTCTCGCTTCTGCTGAACCAGACGTCGAAAGAGAGAGGGAGGTGGGAGACGAGGCGAACGAACCGACCGTTCCGGGGGAGTTGGGCGAGACGACAACGGCGGGCCGCGACAGTTGGCCGATATTTGAGCTCCCTTTGTTGTACCACGTTGAAGCACCACGCGCGGGCTCCGTCGCGCACAGTCGGACGGCAGAGTTTCCTCCTCGTGGCGCTTTTATCTGCCCGTAGTCGTAGTTTTTCTCTCCCGGCCGCCCCTCCCTTCTGCCTTTTCTCTCCCTCTCTGCCGAGTCGCGGGTGGCAAGCGCGGAGGAAAAACACGCGGATCTCTCTCTCTCTCTCTCTCTCTCTCTCTCTCTCTCTCTCTCTCGTTCTCGGCCGGTAATTACCTGGCCTACTCGGAACGGCCTCGAATCATAGCTTTCGGCTCTTTGTTTGTCCGTGGCTCCCCGTGGTCGCTCGATCTTTATTCGCCGCCTTCTCCCGCGTGCTCTTTCCCCTCCGCCCGCCCCTCGTTATCTCGCGTTTCACCTGGAGCAGGCCGTCACGTCCGACTTCTCCCCGACCACGCTTGTGCACGCTCTGGCGCAAGTATCCGCAGAGTATCCGATACGAGACGGCGCTCCTCAACTTTTCAACCTTTCTGCGTACTCGCTCGCTGAATCGCGAGGCAGGCTTCCCCTCCGCCCTTCCCATCCGCCCTGGTTATCCCCCTTGTCAGCGCGGATCGACAAAGGCAGGCCTTTACATCCAGCGCGCGCGGGAAATCCAGACACGATCCCGCGACACTACGGTGGGGAAAGGGGAAGCGGGGGGGGGGAGGGCGGAGGGGTCACGTTACGTTTGCCTAGCGGAGCGTATGAACGTCAACGCGCGCGCGTTATTAAGTCGCTCTCCCGCGTAGCTGCTCGTCGCCGTCGCCGTCATCGTCATTGTCATTGCGGTTATCGCGTCGCGAGCCGTGCACGCGAGCGCACTCGCGCTTCGTTGGCCGGGCGGGAGGAGGGAGGAGGGTAACGTTTATTCATGTATCCATGCGCCGCGGCGGTGTGACGTTATTTCGCAAGAGAGCGCCGATCGTATCGGCTTAATTGGCCGGCGGGTTAAACCGCCGCGGTCGCCTCTTATCGAGCGATCTGCACGAGCGGGTGCCTACCTGTGCCCGCCTGCCCATGTCGGAACCGGGACGGAGAAGCGCGCGCACGCGCATGCGCGTCAGGTGTTTCCAGCCGGTCGTGGTCCGTGCGTTGTTGCGGGCCTTAACGCGGCCCACGGCCAGATCGACGCGCATGAAAGAACGCCTTGCGGACGTTGCCGGCGGGCTGCCGGCAGACGCGGCGGCCTCTCGCCGCGGGCTTATGCTTTTATCGGACCTCTCATCTCGCGGCGTCTCGCATGGCGGGATAAAGCCGGATAAATGAGAGACCCCGGATATCGATAATCGCGAACGCGAAGAAACGCGCGGGGTGAGGAGGGGAGAGGTGCTGCTCTCGCGGCGACGGTTAACGCGCGGCGACGCTCAACGACCCAGAGATGAGATGCACGCGTCGCTGCTGCGTGGCGGCGCACCGCAATTTCAGCGTAGCGAAGAATTACGGGCGCGGGAATCGTTCGTCCCGGTCTCGTTCCGCGATAGAGCCGCGCCGCGCCGCGCCTCGCCTCGCGCGCGCGCGCTATCATTATTCTATGCATTATTTATGTCATTCCCCGAGTGTGCCGAGCACAATGTGGGTCTACGAATCAAAATGCATTGCTTATGCAAATGGCGGTCGTGCCCCGCAGTCTCGGGGCGAATTCGCAGTCTGCCACGGGGAATAATCATAATGATCAATAAGATACAACCAACCGCGCTCGTACGTTCGTGCCTTCCCCCTTTCTCTCTCTCTCTCTCTCTCTCTCTCTCTCTCTCTCTCTCTCTCTCTCTCTCTCTCGCCTCGTCCCTTAGCTTCCTCCTCCTCCTCCTCCTCCCCCTGCTCCCTCGTCTCTTCCGTGTGTATTCTCACTCCTCATGCAAATCTTGAGACGTATTGTCTGGCGATATTAAGGGAATCGTTCTCGCGTTGCATAATCGCGACCGTTCAACCGCGCTGGAGTTTGCTCTGGAGTCTGTTTGCCGGCGCGATCACTGCTCGCCTCTCGCGATTTTCGCGTGTCGTCCTTCGCTCAATCCGTCTCATTCCGCTAGGCGGAAATCCAGCTCGGGCCAACTGGACGCTAACTTCCAAATAGTCGTCATCGACTATTTCGCGCGGACAGCATTACCGGCTTTTTCATTCGGCGTTGATTGCGCGCGAGATGTTCCTGTCGGGTGTTCCAGTAGTCTCCTAGCGGAAGGTAGTGGGGAACGAGAGAGAGAGAGAGAGAGAGAGAGAGAGAGAGAGAGAGAGAGAGAGAGAGAGGGGGGGGGGGGGTTCGCTAGGGCGAACGCGGTCGGTTCTGGTCGCCGGGTGGTTTTGGAATCCGCGCCACGAGTCGGTGGTTTTGCGGTGCGGCGAAAACCGCCGACCCTCTCGAAGCTCTTCCCGGTCGTTCTCCCTGTTTGCGTCGCCCTTCCGCGTAATCCCACCGTGGCTTAGCGAGTCTCTCACAGAGAGCGAGAGAGAGAGAGAGAGAGAGAGAGAGAGAGAGAGAGAGAGAAAGAGAGAGAGAGAGAGAGAAAGTCGAGCGAAGCGGACAAGCGCGCGTCGACTCTCGGGACTGACGTCTCTTTGATCGTGGATCGCGAATATCGCGTGTTTGGCAATTTGGCTCCGCGGGATCTTTCCTACGGGGGAACAAACTCGGCGCGCGCGGCTGGAAAACGAGATCGATCGATCGATCAGCGCGCATCCCTTAATGTCGTAGCTCGAGATGAGCAAATGTCGTTGGCACTTGAGCGCGCGCGTGGCCCGTGTTTGGTTACTGACTCGATCACAGGGCGGGGACACCGTACAGAGCGGTTAACCTGTCTGATAATACGTGCCGATAATCAGGCATCTAGTGGACGGCGGACAGCGGCGGCGGCGGCGGGGGCGGCGGGATCGATGGAGCTAACGTAATTAGACGCGGCGATACGCGCCACTTAAGCGTACTTGAGTGGCTGCAAACGCGACCGATTGGTCCCGTTGCCGTTATAGCGTCGGGACGTAACGGCGCGGCCCGAGTCGTTCTCTCTCTCTCTGTCGATGCCGAGGAGAGACAGCGTTCACCGCGTAAACGATGACGTCGCCCGTCGTCGGCCCTAACGAACGGCTCCATTGAGCGGCGGCCGGCTCCTTCTGCTCGCTCCATTGAGCAGTCGCGGCATAACACGCCGCGAAACGGTAATCCGGTATCCGTCGAGTTGTATCGAATGTCGCGCGCGCGCGAGACTCGAAAACCAATAAAAGCGCGATCGCGCGGCGATCGTTGCGCTTTAATGCCAATTCTTGCCCATCGTTTTCCATCGGGGTTCCTCGTCGGCGGCGGCGGAGGGGGAGGGGAGGGGGAGGATAACGCGCTATTCGAATACTGGCGGGGCGGTGCGCTGCGCTGCGTCGCGATGGCTCTCGATCGCGCGCGGAATAAAAAAGCGGGGCGGTGCGATGACGCGGCGCGGGGTGGGGGGAGGCTATCGGATAATTAAATCGGCCGCGGTACGTAAAGGACACTGATTGACGTGCGCGACGGCTACGTCTCTCTCATTATTATTCGTCGGAACGACATAATTCGCGGGCTCGCTTCGCTTTTCGACGGGCGGCGAACCGCATCGGCCGCTGCCGCGTTTGCGTTCGTCGCTGCCGCTTTTTCTCTCCGCGTCATCCCGAGACGCTAATCCCGAGTCGTTGGTCGAGTTGGTCACGTGAAGGTGATCGGCGAGATAAAAGCCCTGCGAGCGAGCCTCTCCGCCCTGATGACACTCCGATGGGATCGTCGGCGCATCGATCCGCGTTAACGGGCGCTGCCGGAAGACGTCAAGCGGCAACGTCGTCGGGGATCCGACATCCGCCGCTGCTGTTTCATTCCGGCCGGGCGAAAGCCAATAAATTAATTGGATCGACCGGCTGACTCGTCGCGAGTACAAATCGGATCAGCGATTCCGCTGCGATCAGCTGTTCGCCGATTCGCGTCAGCTTGGCTCATCCGTTTACGGCTATGGCTATTCGCGTCACTATGCCGTTTATGAGAATCATCCTCGCGCGCCAGTCGGAGGACGATGTTGTCGGCTTCGCCTCGATCTTTCCTCGCGGCGCTCGAGCCGTTTAAGACACGTCGATAACGCCGACAAGCCCGATTAATAACACGCCGCGGGCTACCGCACGCTCAAACGTATCGCGAAACGTATCATCCTCCCTCGGAACAGCCGCGGCGTGCGAGCCGGCCGAAAGTTGACTTTTATTTCGCGAGTTTCGGCACGATTTCCATTCGCGTGTCGGGCCGGGATCGTTAGCGAGTTTCCGCAGCCGCGATTCCGGCATTCCTCGACCGCCGCTGGAATCTAGATCGCACGACGCGGGAGAACGCTCGGCGGGAGAGAGAGAGAAAGAGAGAGAGAGAGAGAGAGAGAGAGAGAGAGAGGGAGGGGGGAGCGAGCTATTCCGGCTTTTACGAGGCCATAGCGGCGGCGTATCCGTTTTGCGGGGCACGACGTGCGAAACGATCGATAACACGCTCGTAACGTTATTACCAACAGGTATACGTAGATGGGTAGCACCGCTACTACCGGTAATAATGTGGCTTTTACGCCGTCGGGCTCGCCGCGACAGCAACCGCCAAAGTCAATCGGCGTTTGTTACGCGGCGGTGTACGCGTCGCGACAAAAAGCCGGCGTCCAGCGGCAACTTTGGCGCAGGCGCGATCGAAGAGGTACCGATTTCGCCCGATCGTTACCAAGGTCGTTGCGAGGAAAGGTCGAAAACGCCGAGCTGGACGCCGAGTTGGTTACGTTTGCGCCATCGTTTCGCGAGCCATCGCGGAAACAGTTAACGTTACCAGCGTTACGATCGACCAGCGTTGACTTTTTCTCGCGTACGTCCACGAGCGAGATAAAGTCCCTTGGACCGGATCGATTATCGCGAATCGAATATCCCGAATTAATCTCGACGCCGATGAACGCCGATACATTTAATGGTGCAATTTTATGTTGCAGGGTCCACCGCAGCCTGGGCAGCCGTTCAAATTTTCGGTCGCCGAGTCCTGTGATCGCATCAAGGAGGAATTCAACTTCCTGCAAGCCCAGTACCATAGGTATCCCTCTTCCGTTTCTATCTCTCGATCGATCCATCTCGAACGAGTCTGATCCAACGAACGGAGACGCGCGTTTGGTGCGGCCTCGCCACGCGTGAAGGAACTTTCAATTTCTTCCACGCCGACAATCTCGCCTCTCACGTCACCGTCTCGAAACGCGCGTCTCCGTCCCTGTCCAAACTCGTACAACTATCGATCTATCGTTCCCGCGGCCGACATTGTAGATATATCTCGTTCCGGCGATCAGCGACGAGTCGACATCGGCGAGACCTGTCCCGAAGCTCGCGCGATCGAGCGAACTTTCGTGCTGGAGATTCGTTCGTACATTCCTCTGCCGCGGCTACTTGAGCGCGATATAAATCGCTCGGCGATCATCAATAAACGCCCGCGTTCCCGACAATCGCATCGGACAATTGCTCCCGCAAATACGAACGGCTGACCGGAAGTCTGTGTACATCCCGAGGTATGCGCGCGGCCTGCGATCGCGGCGAAAGTGCGTTTCTCTCTCTCTCAACGGATTCCGCGGCTTGCGCGTCTTCGACGTTCGAGCGATCGAGAGAGCAGCGATATGCCGGCTTCGCGCGCGACGACTTTAGGGCAGCGCGCATAAATCTCTCGCGAGATATTAATCGGAGGGAAAAACGCGTTTGGCGGGCGCGAAGCGGCATACGCGCCGCGCTAATCTCGCGCGCGCGTTTAAGCGCGCAACGCGATTCCCGATAAATCGTCCCGTAAATCGTTGGCACGGCGTCAATCTGCAATAATTAATCGACTCTACGGCTGTACGCGCCCGCGTGTTGCCGCCCGCGAGCGCGCTCGTTAATACCGTGCTAATTTATCGTCTTGGAGGTGAGATTGCGCCGCGTAACGTATAGCGGATCGCTTTACGCTATACCGATTCGCTTTCCGCGCAACGATTAAACGCGCCGCCGCGTCGGAACTACCGCGCGGCCTTCTCCCCCCCCCCCCCCCCCCCCCCCCCCCGAATCGGATTGAACGGCCTCGCGTCGACCCCTCTCCCCCTCCCTCCCTGCCTCCCCCGGATCCCTCCCCGTCATTCCACTTTTCATTCCACTCGTCCCTGCAAAGAAGGAAGGAAGGAAGGAAGGAAGGATCAGAACATCTCGTCGCGATAAGCGTATCGCCAAGAGGAGAATCTCCGTTCCGCTTCCGGCCCCCCCCCCCCGGCAGTTTGCCGGACCGTTTCGCGGACTACTACTTACCGTAAACTTGCCCTCCATTTTCTCTCGCTCTCGCTCGGCGTGATAGCGATATCGTCCCTCAGCCAAGCGCGCGTCGCTCACTGTCAAGTGAAGCGGGGGCGGGAGGGGACAATAGCTGCTCCGACGGTTTCGAGGGCTGGTGGATATTAATGTTCTGTTCTTCTTACACAGCCTTAAATTGGAGTGCGAGAAACTGGCCAGTGAAAAAATAGAGATACAGAGGCATTACGTGATGGTAAGCCGGGACAAAGATTGAGAAGGACAGGAGGAGGACAGCGCGTACACACACACACACGCACACATAATACGTCGTATATATAGCAACAAAGCGCACATACTCGCACTCGTCGCGGATGAAGATCCAGTCTGCCGTTGTTCCCGGATGAAAATGCGTTCGTTTTCGTCGCACGCCGATTCGAGTGAGCGGTTTTAATTTTCGCGAAATCGCCCGGAATTATGATCCGCGCTTAAAAGGCCGGGAAATTATTATTCGGAAGCCAAATTGATTCCCGCGGGGATGGATTTCCCGAATCGCGTTGCCGCGGCGCGCTTCCGTCATTACGGGATGACGGAATCGCGTGGCAGCGCGAGATTAAAAGAAGATTTATACGCGCGCCGTCAAACTACTCGAGATGTAATTCTGGCTCGCGTGCGCTAGAGGGATGGGTGGGTGGGTGGTTGGGGGCGGTGGGAGGGGGGGGGGGAAGAAGGAAAGAAAAAAGAAGGAAATTATCGTTGCCGAGCGAGCGAGTCGCGCGCGCCGAAAATGCTGCTGACGCGAATGACAGAGGCAACGTCGGCGCACCCACGCTCTCGTTATCGCGGACGTACAGCAGTCACGGAGGAGCAGCGGCGGCGGCAGCGACAGGAACAGCAACGGCAGCGACAGCGACAGCGACAGCAGCGACAGCAGCGGCGGCGGCGGCGGCGGCGGCAGCAACAGCAACGCGACGCACTCGAGCGTTACGGGCACACGAGCGCCGCGCGCATTCATTTGCCGCGGTACAAGCGGTTTTGTCGGCCACCGGTACCGCGAGATTATTTTCCCGCGCCGGGGCGCGTTAAACAAAAATACGACGCGCGGGCTTGTCGTCGTTAAAAAAGTTATCGCCGCCGCGGACGGCGCGCCTTTGTCCCCGCTCTGATGCCGCTGTCGGCTAACACGGCGGCCGGTCGAGTGAATATTAATACGCGCTTCAACGCGCGCCATCCATCCTCGCGGTTACGTCGTAATGAACCGCCGCGCGTCGATTCTCGATTATCGGTCTCGCCGTGGGTTTCCTTGTCGGAAATGGTTTCTTACAATTCGAGCGAGCGCCGCGACGGATCACGCGATTCGCCGGCCGGGCGCGATTGTTAATTGGCCGGCTCGCTCGAGAGGAAGCGCGACGGAAAAGAGACTTACCCGTCGCTCGTCATCGCGATCGGCTAGAACGCTGCAACGCACCCTCCTCTCGACAAAGTCACTTTGAGAGACTCGTGCGATTACACACACACACACACACACACACACACACACACACACACACACACACACAACACGCACGCGCAATGGCCAGTACA
The DNA here is from genome assembly GCA_020341155.1 of Eciton burchellii. Lineage (NCBI taxonomy): Eukaryota > Metazoa > Arthropoda > Insecta > Hymenoptera > Formicidae > Eciton > Eciton burchellii. The sequence goes on from JAHMML010000005.1 coordinate 502,058, forward strand.
TAACAGTTATCATATCGATGTTTGTTGCGGCTGCACTAATTGTGTGTCTTTAATGGCTTGGCTGTGCACCATCCCTCCGCAATACATCCCTCGATCTTGGGGGCGCGATGCGAACAACGAATCGGTTCGGTCCGAGAACAACGAAGCGCTCGCGAGTAATAGGGATGATCACGATCGAACCACGCTCGGTCGGCGGCCCCGCGCTCGGCGCGCCCAAGTCAGAGCCCCCGCCCCCGCCCCCTCCCCCCGCGGATAGCTCGTCGATGATATGGTTCAGCTGCGCCGGGTACGTTCTCCACCCGCGATTCTCGCGAGATTCTCCCGACGCGAAAGAGAGTCCGATCCTCCTCTCTCTATCTCTCTGTGTTTCTTTCTCTCTCTCTCTCTCCCTCCCCCTACCTTCCCTCCTCTTCGTTATGCCTTCCCCCCGTGCCCCACAGCTTTTGAATGTCGCCTGCACTTACTAATGTTTAGCTTACACGTGCGATTTCCTGCTTGTTCTGTCCAGTATTAAGTTGGAGCTGGAGAAACTCGCCCAGGAGAAGACCGAGATGCAACGTCACTACGTTATGGTGAGTGCTCAAGCTTACAGAAACCTCTAATCGCGCGACGGGTCATTCGCTCGCCGCGTCTCTTTCTCTCTCCGTCTAATTTCACCGTCACTCTTGATCGAAGCCCAGTCGCTGGGGAACTCGCGCATTGGTTCCGATCTCTCAATGATCTCGGCCGACAGCGATCGGACTCGCGTCGCTCGAGCTTTTGAGAATTCCATTCGCGGTCAAAGAGAAGTCGGCGAGATAATTGACGCTGCCGCTACGCGGCTCCTCTCGCGGCTCTCTTGTTGATCCCGCGGGAGTCTGTGTAGACACCGTCTCGAGAGTCTCGTCCGTAGATCTTTGTTCAGCGCGATACTACCGTCAGCCCTATGTACGCGTCTTCATTAAACGGCGCGCGGAGGCGCCTCCTTCGCGCCGCTCTTTTAATTTCAGGGGTCGCGTCGGAAGCGAGCTTTACTCGTTGCTACGCGACTCCGTTGGATCGTCACGAGGTATCCGAGTACCCGACTTAGCAACGTCGCTTGAAAAATTTCGACTCGGTGTTGCCGACTCGGTCAAAGCTCGCGAGGCGTGCATCATTATAGCCCGGCGATAATTTATAGGCCGTAGTCGGTCGATGCGAATAACTTGATATAAAATGCGAACGGCGCTCGTTCTCGCGCGGACGTGGCACTTCCGCCGATTCATGCCCGGCATGAAGATTAATCGCGCGATCGTCTCACGTACGAGCGCGTCGTACGAGCGCGCGGTCGCATTCAAGAGTACTCTCTCTCTCTCTCTCTCTCTCTCTCTCCCTCTCTCTCTTTGGATCGATCGATCGCCGCGCGCGAGCTTCCGCGCGCACTCCGATCGATCGGCGGACTCGGCGCTCGCGTGCTCGCGACAGGCTGAAATGTACGTATCGTACTTTATCCCACTTTCGTTTCGATGTGGCGCGGCGCGCTCATTGTTCCGCCCGCGCGAAACATAGCGCAACCACGGAATGCACTTAATCAAATTTCGATCGGCCGGCACGAAAGCATATTTATTGCGCCATCGTCCTATCGCGCCGTTTTATCATTGATGATTGATTACCGACGTAACAAGAATTTATCGTAGTATCGGGTTTAGGTCCGCGTTAGCAACAGGTACTCGCGTCTGCCGGCTAAACACGTCCGTTCGCGTCGAGGCATCATCGATCCCCGCGTGTCCTCGTCATCCAGCGGCGAGCAAGCATCGAGCAAGCACCGAGCAAGCACCGTCGCGCCGCCGTCTTACTCGTAATTCGCCACGAAGACAAAGTCGCGGAACGACCTCTCTTCGGGGAACGCGAACGGGGATTCCTCGATTTTTCCGACAGACGCGACGCGTTCCAACCGATCCGGACCGACTGGAGATCCGTTCGTGATGGAGTCATCCTCTTCGCGCGCTGCGAGGATGCTGCCAAGGCATTACGCCTTCGGCGGGTCTTTCGTGTGATCATCGCGAGCTCGCGAAGCGGGACTCCGCCTTTGCTCGCCGCCAACTCGACGCGCTTCCATCCGATCCTTCGTTTCGCGTTTCCGCAGATTGTGCATCGAGCGACCCCGGTTCTCAAAGCTCGTCGCAAGGCTGACATCGGAAAGGCGTGTGTCGCGGCGGTACGTTTCCGTTGATGGAATCTCGATCGGCGATTCGCGAGATGTCGCCGTCACGTGGGGGAACGTGTTCGCGACGGGGATTGTCTTCATCGGGATACGCGGACGCTCGATTGACCTCTGACATGTCGAGGTCGCGGACGGACGAAGACGCCGGGAAGGAAATTATGATCTCCTTGCCACGACTTGCCGGCGTACGCTCTCGTACGTTCGCTCGTGAGACTCGTCTCCCGACCGTCATTCCTTCGATCTTCCCCCTCCCCCTCTGTCCCGATTGATAGTCTTAATTGAAAGGCAATTGACTGGCCGGAGGAGCGTCTCCGTGCGCGTCTCTTTCTATTCTTTCTCGTTCCTTCGGCGAGCCCGTTAAAACGCCGCACGAGAATGATCCTCCTCCGCCGACCTATTTTCCCGAACGGTCGAGCAAAACGATTTATAATTGTCTTGCTGACAGTAGGAGCAACGCGAAGGGAAGAGAGAGAGAGAGAGAGGGGGGGGGGTAGGGAGTAGGGAGGGAGGGAATAAAATCGCGAAACGGAAACGTCATTAGTAAATTTTTAATCGTTTTTTCTCCCTTTTATTTGTTCCCGACATTTTAGTAAAGTCGACGCATTGAAAACATAATTACGGCCCCGGTTATACGGTAACGTGGTGGGTCGCGGGCTTTCAGCGAAATGATTATTTTCACAAGAACACGATTGAAATATACATTTCGCGATTTATTGATAATGCTCGCGAGCGCGAATGTAATAAAAATATGGGTGGATTAATTTATATTTAAAGGCAGGAGGGTTGCCGCGCGCGGCAACAAATTTCTACGTTCGCGTATCCGCGTGCGCGTATATGTGTACATTGTAGCGCGGAGAATTTACAAAATAATCGTAATTTCGAAGATAAACCGCGCCGAATGAATATCGAATTATTAAAACAAACGGGTTTAATTAATCGCGGCCTGTCCGAAACAGCACCGTGAAATATTCATTCGCGCGCGAATTCGCTCGCGTTTAAAGTATTAACGGTGGTTTTATCGAATCGCGAAATAAATATCGCTCGGCGTCGCCGAGACGGTCCCCGGCCGCGTTCCAGCGGCGTGTCTAAACGCGTTTAATGTGCCGGTCGGCCGGTCGGCCGGTCGGCCGGCCGCGACCCTCTCGCTGTTCGCGAGAAAAACTCTAAACCGACTATCGCGGCTTGCGGCCCGATATATTAAAACGCGGTTTAGTGCGCTCTTTACGAGCGCGCCGTGCAATAAAGCCCGTTTCACAACGGTCGTTGATTCCGCCGGCGAATAATGCGCCGACTATATTCAAGACGCTCGTTAAAACGGCCAACTGCCGGATTCTCTCTTTCTGCTTCCTGCTCGACCGTGCTCGAGCCGTTACGTGCTTTTTCGCAGCACGTGGCCGCCGCGTCGATGGATCGACTTGGCATTCGCCCACCGAACCGGCCACGGGGTTCCGCTAATGTTACGTGAATTAATTTACGACCAGGCAGTCTCGTACGCGCGGCAATGAGAACCGCTGCGCGGTGAGCGAATTAGTTAAAGCCAGCCCGGGCTCTTGTACACACGATGTAGGAACGATGTTATATACGAGAAACCGGTCTTTGCTCGACGCGCACACGAGCGAAAGATGAGAGAGAGAGAGTGAGAGAGAGAGAGAGAGAGAGAGAGAGAGAGAGAGAGAGAGAGAGAGAGAGAGAGAGAGAGAGAGAGAGAGAGAGCGTGATCCTTTTTCTCCCTTTCGGAGAAGGAGGCGAAAGAGCGCTGCTTCCTCGTCCTCGTTTTTCTCATTTTCTCGGCGCGCTTATCCCTCTTAGCTCGGAGCGACCGCGGTCTCGCATTACGGCTCAATTTGGTCCGCTTTTCGTAATCTCGTAATCTCATTTGATCGATATAATCTCAACCTTGCAATCACAAGGGGGCTCTCGGGGATCTTTCACGGGTAGGCGTTCCCGCCGCGGCCGTCATTACGGATTCAGACGGCGCTCCGCTTCGCGAAACTCGATAATTCGATTAATCACGCGGAGTAGCCTCATTCGATATGCGATATCTGTGCGTCGATTCTCCTTATTAACGTAACGCGAACGCGCAGGGGGGGAGGGGGAGGGGGAGGGGGACGAGCGCTAACGACGAGTGTCGTTGTTTCATCATCGAGCGGAATCTCGAGGCGAATTCTTATGCGCGCGGCGCCATTGCGCCTCGCGATGATGATTTATCCGGGCTTTTGCCGCGCTAACGGCACATTTTTCCCGATTAATGGAGAATTTCTCCATCACGGCGGCGTTCTTGATAAAGCGCGCGCGCGCGCGCGCGCATAATGTAATCGGATCGGCCGCGATACAAACCGCGCGAATTGGGTTTCGCGCAAACAGCCTTCCGGGCAAACTTCAGCTTGTGCATGAGGAATCCGCGTGCCGCAGCCAGTTTATGCACGCATCACCTTACGCTTAACGTCGACGTGGCTTCTTCGTCAACGAGACGCCTATAACGATGTGACGCACAACGATATTACGCTTGTACCAATTTATGTAACAACACCAGACGTGGGCCACAGAGATTCTATTTTAATCTCTGTCTCATTTATTTTTGCAGTATTACGAGATGTCGTACGGTCTCAACGTGGAGATGCACAAACAGGTAAGACACATGTATATATGTTCTCTTTCTATTACCCCTAAATGATAACGGCGACGAGATGCGCGACCGCGTTCGATCTCGCTCGCTGATCCATCGTGCGTGCGCGCGCGTGCGGGCTTTAATCCAAAATTAAAGGCCGAACGCGGAGAAAGCTCCGACATTACGGCATGTTTGCGATCCTCCTCCTCCTCCTCCTCCTCCTCCTCCTCCTCCGGATCTTAGCTATCGAACAAATATGTAAACAAGGTAATAACATGCAAATAGCGCGCCCGGCGCGCCGTCGTTCCTCGCGCGGAAGCTCGAGGCGACGAGGGGCGGCTGATCGACGATTTTTCATCGGCAGCAACGGCATCGGGACTGCCATATATTCGCGGGGTCGCGAGATTCCGCGTACTGCCCCCCCTCTCCCCCTCCTTTGTTTCCCCTGCATTGCGCGATCTATCGGAGCCAACATCGGGGGATATATATATGTTTCGTCGTCACGCAGACTGGCGTTATCGATCTCGACGCATTTTTGAATAAAGATTCATTTCGAGAATCTGCATTACAAAGATTCGGCCGTCGAAGCTCCTTTTTCGCATACATATTTATCGCGCGGATTTGAATTTTTTGCTTCCTCGCGCGTGCACCCGCTACTCGACCATCGCGGTGAGTATCGCGAGGCGCCGGTTTCATCTTCCCTCAAAGCGCCGGCTCGGCTCGGCTCAGCTCGGCTCGGCTCGGACGCGATCGACGAGGCGGGAGAGGGGGAGGGGGGAGGGAGAGCGTTGAGCTAGCGATAACGCGACGGGATTTGATCGACTTTAATCGCGGAGGGCGCCGAGCGGGCGCGAGTCGTTCTCGGCCGCCGACTCGCGCGGATCCCGGGTTCTCGTATTTCCGCCGTCGTTGTCTCGGATTTTCAAGCTGTCGCTCGCGTAAAGCTTCCGCAGAAGCGTCCGGTTTCGGTAGCGGCATACGACGGGCGTACATCCGTGCGTACATCCGTCGAATTAGCGACGCGATGCTTAAGCGTCGTCGGAGGATTCTGCCGCGGCGGGAATCTGAAATTCCGCGGGAATAAATGACGATCCTTCTTTTTCCGCTTCGATATTCCCGTCTCTCATCCGTGCTCGTCCGTGATCCATCTTGGGCGCGCGCAGCGACGAGTAACGTTTATTGAATATTTAACAGCCGCGAGCCCGTTATTTCCTTCAGCCCGCCGCGGGGTACGTCCGCCCGCTTTGTGCCCCGCCCCGTCCCCGTGCTGCTCCCCTCCGTCCTGCAGGTTTTTCCACGGCAGGATGTGTCTCTCAAACCATGAGTAAGCGACCTCGAGCGACCCCAGCGCGGTAGAAGCCGCGCCAAGCCGGTGCGAGATAGCGGGCGGCTTATCCGTTTCTCCGCCCGGATACTCGAGCGAACAGCGGTGTACTCGCCATAAAATAGCTTAGCCATGACGAGAGGCGGGCGGAATGACGATTACGCGGCTGATTAAGAGTCCGATTAAATCGCCGACTCGACGGATCCGCGCCGTTGCACCATCGCGAACGGGCGAGCCCGACGAAACGTCTGGAAAAACATCGGCGAATAATAGAGCGGCGCTGACACGCGCGATAGGGAGGGTCGAGAGGGTGGATAATGTCCCGGAAGATGGGACGGCGATTTTTCTGTGCGGTCGAAACGCGGATTTCCGCTTGTAAGTCTCGGCCGCGGTAAAACCAACGCATTAAGCTTGAATGAGGGACATAACTCTTTCAGGACATCCTCGGCGAGACTTACACAACGCCGGCGCGCTACGCGGAGCGCGGGATACCGTATACCGTGCGCGAAATGCGGTATCGGGCCGATGGAGTATAAATTCCGGGAGGAAATCGCAATACGATCGTGTCGCATCTGCCGTTTTATGTCCCCGATATCTCCCAGATAAGCACTCGCAGGCGACGACGACGACGACGACGACGACGACGACGACGACGACGGTAGCGCTTTGAAATATACGAGGTGACAGCGTCGCGTATTTTCCGGGATCAGTAGCGAGCGGCGATTATCATCGGCGGCGTTACTTTTGATTCGCCCGCGATTTATCGCCGGCCGCGCCGGGTAGTCGCGCGGATTCATCATTATCGGACCGGGGCATTATCGCGCGTCCACTCGCGCATTTATGAAATCGGAAACGCGCCGGCCTGCCGCCGCCTCGTCGCTCGCGCTTCCGCGATTAATAGCGCGAGCGCGCGTGTGACGCGCGAGGCCGCGGGCTGGACGGAAATAAAATCACGGACGGTGAAAAAAAAAGCGCGGACGCGGATAGGCCGGGAGTGAATAACGGAAGCGGCGACGCGAGAGAGCGAAATATCGCGGCGTCGCGCGCGCGCCCGCGCGGGCGGCGGGGGGCTGTTTATCGGGCGTTACATTAGCGCCGACCAGTCCGATAAGTTGTGCCCCACCGTGCGCGGGCATGGCGGGGCACGGTGTATCTCTCTCTCTCTCTCTCTCTCTCTCTCTCTCTCTCTCTCTCTCTCTCTCTCTCTCTCTCTCTCTTTTTCTTTCTCGCTCGTTCGCTCGGTCGGTCGGTCGGTCGGTCGGTCGGTGGCTCACTCGCTCACTTGCTCGCTCGCTCGCTCGCTCGCGGGTTATTAACGTCGCTAATTCCCGGCAATTACTGTCATCATCGTCAGCCGTCCGGCTGCCGGCGAGCTGTTACGTTTTCCTGTTACACCTGTACGATAATCACTGCCGGCCGGAACCACGCTCGCCCGGCATACTTTATGGATATAAACGCGCCGCTATAAACGTCCGCGGATAATTCTTCGATTGGTCACAGCACGTCAATTAACGAGCTGCCGGAGTAACCGGCCGGTGATGGATAATTTTTCGATTATCGAGAAGGCATGCTCGAGGAACGGGAACGGGACGTTCCCGGCGCATTTCTGCTTCTCCTCTCCTGCTCGCAGCAGGATGGAAAACATTGCGTCACGTGTCGGCGGGGTATCGTTTGATTTTGACCCGTTACGTCGCGCATCATCGGCCGATGACCACGCTCTCGCGCTTTGTTGCGTCGATCGCGCGCGCGCGCGCGCGCGCGTATGCTTGCGCTCGCTCGCTAGCGCGGTCCCCGCGCGTTTTTATTTGCAGGAAGCGATGCGTATTGTAAACGCTTTCAGGCATTACTCTCGATTTTACTAACGCTATTACCGGCGATTCCGCAGCTGCACAGTATGGGCCGGGACAGTCGGAAAATTCACGCATGAAAAGTACGGGCGGCCACCACGAGTGATTCGATTTCGTTGTTTTGTCCGATTCGCTGGTTCGCGCGAACCCGCCCCCTCCCGTCCCCTGGCGCTTGTCTACCGAGCTTGTCCCTCTATATCCATCCTCTATATACAGCGCGCTCATTATTCATTTATCGGTTTAACGAGCACGTCCGCGATAAAGCGTCGCGAAATATCGATATCGGATGGTCAATACCCGCTCGGCTCACGGTCCCGCTCACGCCGCCTGCCCCACGCTCCCCTCCCGCGTTCAGAGGGGGAGGCACGAGGGCTGATGAAAGAGTCGGCCGGCTGATCGGCCGGCCGATTCAACCAAGTATTCTTAAGGACGATCGCGGGGAGGAATCGCGTTGGTTGGCTGGGGGGCGGTCTCGGTCAAACGAGGCAAGTATTTAAAAAAAGATTCGATATCTTTTTATCGACACCGTCTCGGAAAGGAGAAAGGGAGGCAGAAAGGAGATGGGTGGTGACGCTCGAGGAATCTCGTCGGCCGCTTCGTGAATAACTTGTCAAAAGCGTCTGGTATCGCCAGCGGCCCTCGCTCCAGCCAGAGGTAATGGAGAGGCAGGGAGAAGGCGGCGCGAGAGAGAAAGGGGCGGGCGGGGAAGAGGGCGAGAGGGCGACTGCGCGAAATGTGTGCGCGGCCGTCGCTTTTTTTCCCCGTTTTTATTGTGTCTGCAGTGCCACTGGTTTGATCGGTCGGGCCACGCCAGGTGGAGGCGGAGGAGCAGATGGTGATTGAGAGGGAAAGGGGCGCGGGGCAGCGAGGATGGGAAGGGAGAGCTCGAACGGGTACAGGCGGGCGGCGGGGGTGGCCGTGGGCAGAAGAGAGAAAAAAGAGGGCGAGTCCGGACCGTCGCGACGAGCGGAGGAACGAATGGGACGTTGGTGTCGGTGTGAGGGGGGGGGAGGGGAAGGGGGAGAACGGGGGTTCCGGCTCGGCCGGAAGGGGAAACCTGGGAGCCGCCGCCACCGCCGCCGCTGCCGCCGGGGATGGTGGTTAGGCGGCGGCGGTGGTTGACGGTGGGGACGCATTGGCGGTAGCTCCGCGCTGGTGAGCGACCGGCGGGGAGGGGGGGGGGGGGGGGGGGGGGGGGGGGGGGGGGGGGGGGGGGGGGGGGGGGGGGTGCGCAGAGCGAGGGGAGGGGAGTTCAGGGGCGGCAGCGGCGGCGGAGAGTATAAAGGGGGGAAAAAGCGAAGAGCAAAATTTGCTATCGGAAAAATCGAGCTCTCCAGCGCCGCCGACCTCTCCACACGCTTCTCTGCTCCGCGCTCTTCCTCCCTCGACCTCGCCCAACCACGACCGCGACTCGCGATTCCTCTCTCAGTCCCCGACCCATCCCCGGAGATCAGGCGAGAGGTACACGTCGCGTCGGTGTGAGTTTGACACGCGTACGTGTGTGTCGTGCGGCTTGGCGGCGAACGGTTCGCAATATGTGCACAATAAAATATACACGGGAACGTCTATCCCTCGTTTGCTCTCGTCGCGTCTGCGTTCTCTTTTTATCTCGGTGTCGCGGGAGCGCGCGTCTCCGCCGCAAGGTATACACGTGTACGTGTGTGCGTTCGTGCGCGCGCGCGCGCGCGCGTGTGTGTATACCGTATCCTCGGCTACATAAGGCGGACCTCGTGTGTGCTTTCAGCGGAGGAATCCGCGATATCGACGGGAGGGTTTCCGTGTAGCCCGATACACGCGCCTCTCTCTCTCTCTCTCTCTCTCTCTCTCTCTCTCTCCCTCCCTCCCTCTCTCGCTCTCTTCTCCATGCTCGCGATCTCCCGACACGATAAGTTGTTCCGACCGGCACCGCGGTATCTCCCCCTTCCTCCTCCCCCTTCCGCTCTGGCCCACAATGCGCGCGGGGCTCTTTCGCCCCGCGGATACGAAGGATGTTGCTCGGAGACGTCGCGATCCCGGGATGGTTTTATCCGCGGCAAATGCGCCTCGCTGCCACGGGAATATCGCGCGAATCGAATCGTGCGTCGTCGTTCCGCCCCCCCCTCCCCTCCCCCTCCCCCCYCTCCCCGCTCGCCGCTCTTGCCGCTAGCGGGAAGCCGACTCGTTTATCTCAGCCCGCGATCTAGGTCGGGTCTAGACTGGCTCTCAAGCTCGACCCGTGTTGTCGGAAATAACGTTTATCTCGCGTATGCTGTGCCCCCCCACCCCATCACGGTTGTCGCTCGCGCTCTCTTCCCCGCGATGTGTCTCGCTGATAGAGCGATTGTCGATTCTCGATTCGGCGTGGATCGATTCGCCGGCCAAAGATTTACCATCGATGTACCTCACCTTCGTGAGATCGCCGTGGCACGAGCGCGCGCGTGAATTTTTATCGCTCCGCCCCCCGCCCGCCGTCCCGTTTCGCGCTCGTATCGGTCTCAAGGTTCCGCGAGCCCGAACGAAATACCGGGGATGCTCTTAATTCTCGCGTCTCCAAACGAGCACTTAAATTTCTCGCAGTAAAACTCGCGGCATCGCGCGGGAATAGCCGGGCCGTTAACTCGCCTCCACGACCGAAAGAGAGTCCGCGAGAGAGGGGGCGGGCAGAGATGGGAAGACGTCGAGGTACTCTCGGGGATTTGAGATCCACGTAGACAGTCTCGCGGTCGTCCCCCGGGGGTCGGAAGAACGGCGGGGGGGGAGGGCGGACGGGAAGGAGGAAAGAGGGGGACGTAACTACTACCTCCTAGCCCCGATGTCGTCTCGGTGGCAGCGTTGGGATCGCTTTTATCACTCGTACGTCTTTTACGACTTTTATGTCCCCGCCTCCCCCGGCCATTTTCTCCCGCCGTTGCTCTCACGCTTTCGTGTCTCTCGCGGCACGTTCCCCGTGCCGTCTCCCGGTAAGCACTGTATTTAAACCGCGAGCCATAAAACCTCCCTCCGGCGCGTTATACGTCGCGCCGTATCGCGACGTGCGCGAGTGCAGGTGCAGGCGCGGCGGGTGGTCTGGAAGAGGAGACGCGCGCATTATCGTCTCGGACTTTGAGAGAGAGAGAGAGAGCGAGAGAGAGAGAGAGAGAGAGAGAGAGAGAGAGAGAGAGAGAGAGAGAGAGAGAGAGAGAGAGAGAGAGAAAGAGAGATGGCCACTATCTTTATTTAGCTTTCGCCGGACGCTGACTGCGCGCGATAACATTTCCTCCGCTCCGTGCGCGTCCCGATTAATCGGCAGACTATGCGGATTCTCCGTTCGCGGAGGAGAAGGAGGAGGAGGGGGAGGAGGAATGTATGTCACAGGGCGGGGGAATTAAAGGTTCATCGACGTGTCGTCGGTTTCGAGTCCGTTAAACCCGCGCGAGCGCGTTTCGGCGGAGTTTCGCGGAGCGCGAAGGGATCGCCCAACTTAATTCGTGGTCGCGATATAGATCAGCGCCATCGCCCTACCGAGACCCTTCGCATACTTATGTGTTTGCCCTATGGCCGGAGCGGCGGTTGCCTTCCCTTTACGCAACCCCGAGCCGGGCGCTTTTATCGACACCGAGGCGTTAGCGTTATGTCGGCTATCAACGAGAGGGTGGAACCAACACCCTTAGTTTCCCTCGTGCTAGGGGTGTCGTTAAGAGATCACTCCCTTTGCGATGCACTCGCGTACTTTAACGTCGAGTTACCCTTCCGCCCTCGCCGCTCGACGCTCGTTCTCTCGACGATCCCAACGAGCGCCAGCGAGGGAAGAAAGCGACAAATAAACGTCGATCCTGCAATCGTCCGCGATGGCGAAAGATGGAATAATTTTTGCAACGCGCATCCGTGGATCTCGGATTCGTCTCGCGTTTCATTCAGCGGACTGCGTCGCGTCAAAACTGCGCGCGATTTTTTCGTATCTCTCGCAGTCCGGAAAGAGTCGGAAGCAGAGAGAGAGAGAGAGAGAGAGAGAGTGGCATAAAGGAAACTGGCGCGGTTAATCGTCGTATCATATGACTGAGTAATTGAGTCTGCGAATTGCCGGAGGCAGGTTCCACCGTTCCGCTCGGTCTTCATCTCGCAATTAGCGTTAAGTTAATTGTACTTCCTGCGCGAGCTAACACCACGGACGCTCTCGGATGCGGAGGGAAGGACGGAAGGTCTTGTTTTCCCCGGTATTCGCCGTAGCGGAGAATTACGAGGGTTGCCCGACGACGATAATTTTCTTGGTGTTTCGGTGGGTGTGCCGGGGGCGGTCGTAAAGTCGAGTTGGCAATGCGGATCCTCGTCGTCGTCGTCGTCGTCGTCGTCGTCGTCGTCGTCGTCGTCGTCGTCGTCGTCGTCGTCGTCGCTGTGGTCGTAGTTGTCGTTGACGACGCCGTGGCGGAGGCGCCCGGGCGCGTCGCGCTGGAGAAGCGTCAAGACGTCGACCGTGGTGGAACGAGGAGCACGGGGGGCAACCGGGAGGACTCTTAACGAGGCGTTCTAACGGCGTCCGCGAGGGTGAGGCGACTCTGGCACGGCACTAATTTGCTCGCTTTGCGCCACGATGGATGTCATTCGGTCTCGCTCTCGACCTCTCCGCGTCTCGATTACCGCAGTCGCGTTTACGTTCGAGGCGAGAGAGTCTCGCGGCGCCGAGCGACGACAACAGGCTTCGCCTCGCCGAGATGAAGCTCGACCAAGATGCGATTCGCGCTGATCGAGTAACCGTCGATGCGACTCGCTTGGTATCGATAATGCCAGGCTGTTGGAGATAGCGAGAGAGAGAGAGGGAGAGGGAGAGGGAGCGAGGGCACTGCGCACACAGCGAGACCCGAATTCGAAAGGGCCGGAGAGCAGGAGGTCGGTCGGCCTCGGCGGCCGGTCCGTTAATGTTTAGCGCAATCAGCGATAATGGCGGTCTATGGCGCGTTTAATCAAGGCAGTAGCCCGTTGCGGCTTGCGGTTCGAAAGCGGACTGCCCCTCGGCAGGGTGCAAAGGAAAGGGTCAGCAGCGGCGAGGGAGGCTACGGTGGCTAACGAGGGGGGTGAGGGGGCACGTGCTAGTAGCGGCGGCACTAATAGTAGAGCGGAGGATAGGACACATCAGGTGGGCTGAGAGAGAGAGAGAGAGAGAGAGAGAGAGGGGTTTCTGCCGGCTCCGCATTGCCTTGACCAGAGAGTGACCGCCGTATGTACGCGCGCGGAGCCACGCGAATACGTTGCTGCGGTCGGGATTATCAACTGCGCCTTGGCTCTCTCTCTCTCTCTCTCTCTCTCTCTTTCTCTCTCTCTCTCTCTCTCTCTCCCCCTCTCTCTGCTTGCTCCTTTCTCATCTCCAAGCAAGCCGGACGGAAACGATGACGTTTACGCCCTCGGGGTCAATTCGCCGCTTGCCCAAGGCTTGAGCGTTAAAACGGCACGAACGTTAAACGGTCGCTTAGCGCGTCTCGGCTTGTCCGCGAGCGTATCAGCGACGTGATCGCGATACGGACTCGCAGACCACGCTTCATGTCTATCAGGGCAATCGCGCCGCTCGATAACACGCTCTTCTCAACGAGACGTTCTCCTGAGGTCGCCACGATGGCAGCGCCGGCCACCCGATAGCGGAGCCAGGTCGGGGTTCTCAGCACCCTTCCAACAGCCCGCTCGTATATTCCTCTTAATAGCCGTAGTCAAAGCTCCCGCCGCTGTTATTGGCCGGCTACCGCCACCATCGCGGCCACGCGCCCCGCGCACCGAGAGAGCTGGATGCTACTCTGGCCGCTTAATATCCCGAGTGCCGCTAATTTGCCGGTCGTAACCCACTGACACTCGCTGATCGATCGCCGTAGCGACCGCGCGCGGGAAGGGAGCGAGAGAAGTCGGGTCGTCGAACGAGGGTCGTAGCAAAATAAAAGAGAGAGAGAGAGAGAGGCCAGCTTCCGAACACGTCGCGTTCTCCGCGCGGAGGATTCACGCGGCGCGCAGAGCGGCGCCGGACAAGCGTCGCTCGCTCTGTCGCTCTTCGGCTGAGGAGGGGAGGGGAGAAGAGACTCTTCCCTCTCTCGCGAATGGATCTGTGGCAGCGATCACTTTCGCCACCCGGTAGGTCCTCTCGGTATCGCGCCGGATCGTTGGGGGGCGAAAGAGAGTGTGGGGTGGGGGAGCGGCAGCGGGAGGGGGAAAGGATGGATGGAAACTCGAGTGCTGAGACAGCACTCCGACGTTCAAACATCCAAACATCTCGATCTTTCGGGGTCGGGCGGTCTGTGTCGGGTCTCTGCTGCTGCTGCTGCTGCTGCTGCTGCGGCTCGAGTACCACTTATCTTGCTCTCCAGTGGTCTCCCTCTTCGTCCATTCCTTTCTTCGTCTACCCTCGTTGGTCCAAAGATCTCCAGCCAGAAGCCGGTCGGATCCTTTTCACCTCGTTCTTTCTCCCTTTCTCTCTGTCTCGGCGTTTCTAACACGATGTAGCTGGTGACGGCAATAGCGACTGCTAGTGCCAACGACGGTTTCAATTCTCTCTGTCTCTCTTTTTATCTCTCTCTCTCGGACCGCGCGTGTACACACGCACAATGTCCCCAGCGCACTTTATGTGTTCTCACCGTGCGCATATACGCCTCGTACGCGCGAATTGTGGATGTTCTCCGAATTGCGGCCACTCCAAGTCGCCCCTCGTCGACCGCCCTCGTTGCGCCACCACGACGAACCCCGAGTTGATTGTAGCCTATTTACTCTCGAACATCCTCACCCCCCCCTCTCTCTCTCTTTCTCTCTCAATCAATTCTCCTGGGTGCTCGTCGATCTTTCCGAAACCGTCTCGTGCCGTATCCGTTTCGCTTTTGAGAAAACGGCAAATCCTGGGCATCGGTAGGCTATTTTCGGTATTTTGCGATCCCGAGTCGGGGGTTAAAAATCTAGTCGCGTCGGATGAAGCACGCGAGGGGATTTAAATTGCGTTACATTTGCCGTGCAGCGCCGGGCGGCTATTATTACGCCGCGTTAAAGTACGATCGAAGCCGGGGCTTCCCCGCCGCATCATCGCGGGCGCAACAATTGTATCCTTTATCCCTGCGCGCTGCAACAACCGTCGACACGATGCGCAACCGATGTATTATCGTCGTTTGCAATCCGTTTGTCCCGATAACCCGTTTAACGGCGATTCGAATTATTGGAGCTGACGAGTCGACCATATTTTTTGCACGATGTTGAGATTTTTTTTCCTCGCCATCATGGCGCGCTGCAGCGGCCGGGCGGGGGGCAGGATGGCGCGCGCGAGAAAGAGAGAGAGGGGGGAGGGGAGAGACGTGCAAGGCACATGAAATTTCATTCGCGGTCTCTCGAATGCGTTCGCTCCATCGCGGGGGGAATTAAGCGAATGAAAATGGCGTGCCCCGATATTTATACGAGCAATTTGCAGCGGCGTTGCCGTTGCGGGGCCGCGGCAGGATGACGCATTCGCGACTCGCAGCCCGATTAAATTCTGCATGCGCGTGTCCGTCACGCGGCGTGACACAGTAACGCCCGCCGAAAACGACGCTCCGGGCATTTTTCCGTTGCCTTTTATGCGCAACTCGATCCGATCGGATCGCGATCTGATCGATTTGATGATTCGAAACGCCGAAGAGCGCGCTTCTGCCAGCAGAGAGAGAGAGAGAGAGAGAGAGGAGACGGATGGACGGACAGCAACACAGCTGCACGTATCGGCGATATTACGGCTAAACGGCGAATCTCTCTCTCTCTCTCTCTCTCTCTCTCTCTCTCTCTGCGTCGTGTTGGCCGTCTATCGAATTTCTGCCGTTACAGAAGCGTTTGACCTATTTGTCCATAGGCGACGTCGCGCCACGGCAATTCCGTCGACGCGCGCGCGCGATCGACGGAAAGAGACAAAAGACACACGGCGCATTATCGATTCCCTTGGCGACGCGCGCGCGACGTACGCGACGGAAAAGGGGCCTCCGTTGCGGATGCGAATGAACGGGCGAGCGTTGGCTGCTTTCGGGGCGCGCGATGAAAGCCAACAGACTCGACTGCGCTCGCACGACGGAAAATTGATCCGATCCGAGAGTTTCGCCTGGAACGGCGCGACGCGCAACGAAACAACGCAACAATGAGGCTTTCGGCTGGCTATGCGCCTTAAAACGGACATACGCTTTCTCTCTCTCTCTCTCTCTCTCTCTCTCTTCCCGTTTCGCGTTCCGGCTCGCGCGCTCTTCCACCTTTAATCCAGCAGCCATCCGTTCTCGCACACTCGGTGGTCCGGCGTGTGTACACAGATGCGCGCGCGCGTACACAGCGGCTACATCCGGTATTCTCCGCAAGCCGCGGGATATTGCAATCACGCGGACGTTAGCCGGGCTTCACAGGCCCCGGGAGAGAGAGAGAGAGAGAGAGAGAGAGAGAGAGAGAGAGAGAGAGAGAGAGAGAGAGAGAGAGAGAGAGAGAGAGAGAGAGAGAGTGGAGCGCCGCCGCCGGTGTGCAGGGGCTTACCAGAAACCAGGGAGTTAGCCGAACACGCCAGTTTATTTGCTCGCGCAGCATAATACCACCAAAGTCCGACGAGCAGCCGTTGGTTTACTCGTTAGCGCAAGTAACGGCTTCCGGTTGGTCGGCAGAGCTTGGCGGCGAGCGTGGCTTTGTTGCCGCAAATTCTCTTTCTCTCTGTCTCTCTCTCTCTCTCTCTCTCTCTAGCTTGCTCGGCCTCTCCCCTCATTCTCATTTTCGGCCTGGCGCTTGTCCGTAATACCGGATGCCGAGTCTTCCGTTAAACATTTTCCGCGGGCAAGGCTCGAGTTCCTCGACGGAAAACGCCGAGACGCGTCGTCGTCGTCGTCGTTGTCGTCGTCGCTTCGAGAGCGAGAGCAGCGATAAGAGATCGATCGGCGTTTCGATACTCGCTGCATGACATGGACGGCCGGGCGTCGCAGGCAAGAACTCACTTTTCTCCAGCTACAAGTATCGGATTATCGGCGGTATCGACGGCCGGGGCGGCCAAGTGGCGGAGAAGCATTCGCTTCACGTCACCGGGAAATTTTGTCGATGGCGCACCCGTCGTTCTCGGCCGCTCTGCATTTCCATGCCGTGAGAGCGTCGCTTGCTGCCTGTTTCCAGACGCGTACGCGTCTACACGTGTTTATTTATACGTCCGCCTCTGAGAGACGCCTCGTCTCTCGGACCGCCCGATTCTTCAGGGGCCGCGCGAGAGAGCGGAGAACGCAAACGCGCGTCATTGCGCCAGAGATTCGGTATCGCCGGTATCGCGAGTCGCGGAACCGGAAGTCTCTGGGAACGGAATACCTCCCGCGAGTCCCCTCGAACCAGGGGAACGTTCCTCGGAGATCCCACACCGCCGTATCGCACAGATCTCGCCTCGTTCTCGCGCGAGCTAGCGCATTACGGTGGCGCGAGCGCTGTCTCGAGGACGGACCCATTCCGCCCGTTCGGCGCGCGGCAATTTTCGCCGGTCCAATTTGGCCGGCAGAGAAAAAAGAGAGGAATTCCTCCTCCGGGGAGGGGGGAGGGGGGAGGGGGGAGGGGGGAGACGTGGTTTTCATCCTCGCGCCTCGCGCGAAATCTGGGACCGCGCGGCCGAAACTCGGCTCTGCCGTTTCTCCATTTCCGCTCTCCGTTTCTTCTCCCCATCTCTCTCTCTCTCTCTCTCTCGCGGCGCGAAGGGGTCGTAGTGGCGGAGCATCCGAGCCATTCATTATTTTCTTGGTTACCTCTCACCCGGGGAAAACTTCTTGGCAACGCAATTACGTTTGCAACGGCTCCACTCCCGTCCTCGTCCTCGTCCTCCCCGAAGCTGCTACCATTCCTCGTCCGCACAATGTTCCCCCTGCCTTTCTCCCCTATGCCCCTTTGCCATGGCCGTTCTACCACTCGCTCGGAATCTTCTGGTCCCGGTGCTGCCGCAAACTGCCGCGCCGAGTAGATAGAAGTTCACCGCGTGTTACGAAACTCAGTCTGCGTGTTATCTTTGCGAGCAATGCGACGAGTTATGTTTGAGTTTCAGCGCGATAACGAGTCGCGCGTCACGTCTCGAGCTGCCCCAATCGCCTCGAACGCGTCTAACGCCGCTGATCTCTTCAAGATAGAGAGTGTGAGA
This sequence comes from Eciton burchellii, assembly GCA_020341155.1. Lineage (NCBI taxonomy): Eukaryota > Metazoa > Arthropoda > Insecta > Hymenoptera > Formicidae > Eciton > Eciton burchellii. Next base: position 520,088 of record JAHMML010000005.1, read on the forward strand.
GAGAGAGAGAGAGAGAGAGAGAGAGAGAGAGAGAGAGAGAAAGAGTCAAATCGGTGAACGGGAGGAGCAGCAATTCGCAAACGCCAATCAAGGTTGCGATTCGCGGGTATTTCTCTCTCTCTCCCTCTCTCTTTGACTCTCGGAGCAATTAAAGTGGTAAATAAACGTTCATAATTCGGCTATAATCCTTCCGAGAGATAGCTGGTGTACTTCGTAGTACACCTTCGTAGTACCTCGCAGAAGGCGCGTAAAGTCGCGCGCGCGTTTTCTGCGCGACGTCTCGACGTCGGATGGCCCGGCTCATTCTCGCGTACGTTATAATTAGCGGCTTTAATGAGTGGCACTCGCCGGGGCGACGAGTAATTAAAACACGTTCCCTCCTTTCCCGCTTCTTCGCTCGCCCGCTCTTTCTCTCCGTCTCTCTCTCCGTTTCTCTCCGTCGCCGCCCTCGTTCGGCGGGATGTGCTCGAGGGAGGGAAACTTTGCCAAGAATTTCAGTGGCCTGGCGATATTTCAATTAGCATCCGAGGCTCGTTTAAGTGGCGGCGAGAACGCGTTGACGGAAGCCCGCGTTTAGCTGCTGCGCGTTTATATTTTCGGGCAGTTTACCAGTCGAGACGGCGACAAGAGCGAGAGAGAGAGAGAGAGAGCTAGAGAGAGAGAGGGGGGGACACGCAGAGGCTGGCGGTTTGCTTCCTGTTCCACGACGAATCGGTGGGTTCCGCTTCCGCGTCTCCCTTTCCCCCGAGCGTGCGAATTCTGCGCGTCGGCGGGGAAACGAGCGCCGAGACCGGCTGCTTTGTCGACGTAATTAAGTGATTTCATTTTCTCGACGAAAGCGTCGAAAATGTGTTCCGCGCCTCGCTCGGAATGTTCTGCGCGCGCCGCCTGTTGATTCCGCGATAATTAAATAGAGTTGCGCGCCGTAATGTTGCGCCCCGTTGTGTGAATTATTATGTGCGAGCTCTATCCGGGCCTGGCGTGCGGATACGTGCGCGATTATTCGATGATTGTTAGCGCTCCTACCAGTGTTCGGCATCGCAGAGCGAGAATTAGTAGGTCGGAAAAGCGGTGTGTGCCGACAAGAGAGTCGCCGCGCGCCGTCGAGTATCAGACTCGGCGAGATTATTCCCGAGGAGCGACGCGTGGATGCCACTCGTCCCTGGAGCGTGGCAGGAGGAGGAGGAGGCGAACGAGGGGTGAAAGGAAGAGAGCTAGCGGACAAAACAACGACGGGACGGGGGGTGGGGGTCGGCTGGAATTAAGACGCGCGTTTCGACGGCTGCCGCGCGCGCGGGGTTGCCTATACGCCGCTGCGGCGGCGGCAATCTTGCCCGGATTTAATTTAATTCCCCGGCAGTCTCTTCCAGCCGGAGGGCGTCGTAAACACCCTCGGTCGGTTATGCCGCACCTGCATCTTCGCTCGTTTCCCCGGCGGGGGCGCGTTAAGCTAGCCCTTACCTTTCTTAACGACCCGGAACGAGCCGCCCCGCGGCGCGGACCGCGTCGTCGGGATCGGATGCCATCTCGTCGTCGCCGCCTTCTCTCCGGCGCTTTCCCCCGAGAGGCGGGGGAGGCGCGGTAGCGCGCGCGCGGAGAGCCCAATGAAATTTTGCCTTCTATTGTTGCCTGCTCTCTCTCTCTCTCTCTCTCTCTCTCTCTCTCTCTCTCTCTCTCTCTCTCTCTCTCTCTCTCTCTCTCTCTCTCTCTCTCTCTCTCTCGTCGTGAGTAATTTGCCCCGGGGAGGAGGGAGGAACGCCGAGACAGCGCTGACGATCCCGCGAATTTCGTCGACGAGCCGCTTCTTCAAGCGTTTAATCTTCTGTTTCAGACGGAGATAGCGAAGAGACTGAACGCCATAATCGCGCAGATCCTGCCGTTCCTCTCGCAAGAGCACCAGCAGCAGGTCGCCACGGCGGTCGACAGGGCCAAGCAAGTGACCATGACCGAGCTGAATGCCATCATCGGGGTGAGTGCGCATTAATAGCGGATCGCTCGTCCGTGTTCGCGGTATTCTCACTCGCGCGTCTCTCAGCGCGGAGGACAGCTCCCCGCAGCGGAGAACCCCTGGGCGGGGAGCCACGCCACCCCTGGAAGCCGATGCACGTCCGAGGAATCCAAAAGCGGACGGGACGGATACGATCCTGGCGAATCCCGAATCCTCCTCAATATTGCTCGAGCACTCAATTTCCTCCCTATTAAGCCACCGGCTTCTCCACCCTCGGCTTCGGTTCTCTCCCTCCGCTCCTCGCCACCTATGCGGCCTCTCCCCCCCCCCCCTCTCTCTCTCTCTCTCTCTCTTGCCTTCAATCTTATCCAGAGTCTTCCCGCTCGGTTTCCCCAAGCCACCGGGTTATAGTGTTACGGTGCACGAGCGCCGACTAATCAGCATTCCAGCCACCCTTCCGTCTCCGACCGCCGCCGCCGCCGCCGCCACCACCTCCACCACCACCACCACCACTCCCCCCTCCCCGTCGCCCCCGTCGCCGCACGGAGAAACTTCCACGGATCTGCGACGTTGTCGGGGTACGTGCGGCAAATCCTTAGTAGGATTCCGGGATACCTACCGCCCGCCTTAGCCTATTCTCCGCTCTTAAATCCCGCCAGCTATGCGGCAGGGGGTGGATCGGAGCGGAGGGGGTGCCGCGCGCGACGACGGACTCGCTCGGTCGATCGCACCGCGGACGGATAAGCCGGGGAAACACGATCATTTCGCGGATTATTTCCCCTCGGGTCGCGCCCGAGTCCCGAATAGATTCCACCCACCCTTACTCGGGGGAGGCTACTCTACTCTTTTGCCGAGCAGCCACTCGAGTCCGAGTTTGCTTTGAGCGAACAGGACGCGCGCAGCTTCCAACCGTATTGACACACGAAGGCACTCGCAAAGCCGAAGATGCTCACCGAGCGCGTCAACGCGACGTAAGAGAGTCAGGGCGATCCCTTTGACAACCCCGTTTCGACTGCGGCTTCGCGAGAGTCGACGAGTGTCAGCAGCGATGAAGATGAAGATCGCCGAGGACGGATCGCGCAGCTGCCAAGCGGCGAGCGGATTCGCGCGAAGCGATGAAAAGCAACGAAAGCGACAAGGTCGAAAGCGGGGATAACGACCACGAGTCCAGTCCGAGGATAATTGCGTTCGAGCGATCGATATAATCGATCAGTCGATCGATCGTTGATCTCATTCGACGACTGCGTTTTCCTCGCGACGAGTCTCGAGGCGGATCCCGAGTTTGCGTTTTTATTCCATTAGCATTAGCGGGAACGCTCTCTCAGTTGTCCCGCAGTTGTCGCGCGTTTCCCTCGCTCGTTAACGTTAACGTGAAAAACTCGAAATTCGCACCTTGGAATTTTTCCGCGCGCGCGCGCGCGCGCGCGCGCCGTTCATCCGCGTCTCGAGCTGGAAACACGTTACGCCGTCGCGGCGGGAATCTCGCGGACGTGAGGGAGAGGGAGGGAGAGCGGTTTGCTGCCAACGGTAAGAGGGTAACGCTCCGCACCGCTCTGGAGGGTTGAATCCGCGAGGATAGCAGCTCCGGGTCAGGATTATTATCGCTATCAAGAGTGGAAACTCGGAATGTTTCCTGGGGGCTTCCGACTTGCTCGAATCTCCGGTAACATTTCGCAGACGGCTTCGTGGATCGTACGGCTCCCCTGCCGCCCCCTCCCCCTCCCYCTCTCTCTCTCTCTCTCTCTCTCTCTGCGTCTTTCTCTTTCTTCCTCCCCGACTCAATCTCCGTTCCCGCACACAGATGCGGCGCGGCACGTCCGCGCGCGTTTCTCTGTTTGTATGTTTTGCGGGTGGCTCTGTTCAGACAGTCGACGCTCGACGCGAGGTTATTATATCGTTAAGCCATTTAATTATCTCGGCAAACTACTCCCCGGAATATTCGCTCCGGCCTGCCTTAACGAGTGTACATGGTTACAGACGGGGTGGGCGGGTGTAGCGTATAACGCTCCTTTTCCACTCGCCGTCTGCCATGCTGCTGTCCTTCCCGTCTCTCCTCTCTCTCTCTCTCTCTCTCTCGCAGCCGGCAAACTGACCTCCCCCTCGGCCCGTCCTCGTCTTCCTCTCTGCCGCGATCCCGTGATCCGCGAACCGTTAAAACGGCGCTGAACGGGTCCACAATTTGTCTGGCGGCGGCTTGGTCCAACTAACGAGGAAACTACGGGCGAGATACGCTTAAGATCTCGGCGAAACTTTTCGCCGGCGCTCGCTCCGACGGTAAGTCTTTCCACTTGTTTCGCAGCCTTAGACTTACTCGGGCGAGGTCGGGCGCGGAGGTTACTCAAACTTGCCGAAGTTTACTCGGCAATTTGTATGCTTTGCTAATGGAAAGTTGCCTCCGTTGACTGTAACGAAGTGTATTTTCGCGTAACGGCGGCAGCGGCTGGCGGTGGCGGCGAGGAGAGAGAGAGATAAAGAGAGAGAGAGAGAGAGGGAGGGAGGGAGGGAGGGAGATGGATGGATGGATGGATGGATGGAGAGGGAGGAAGAAAAATTTGCAGAGAGCCGGGGGAGAAGGGCGCGATCGTGACCGGAATTAAGCGGAGCGATTTTCCCAGCGAATTATCGTCGAGTTGTTCTCTCTCTCTCTCTCTCTCTCTCTCTCTCTCTCTCTCTCCCTCACTCTCCCTTACTTCTCCGTTGAATATCACACCCGCGAAGAGGGTGCTCGTTCGTATCTTCCGAACGACAGCTCCCCCGGCTACAGTGCTCGGTCTCGTCGAGAGACCTCTCTCCCTCCCGCCGCAAAGGTCACGTGGAATTTTTCTGTCGGCGCGCCCTTTACGAGACACGCTCGCGACGAGGCTTCCTTGGAGATACATGCCGGCTTCGCGGGAGAACGAAATTGTTTGATCAATTATGACGAGTGGCGGCGCGAGAGATAGGATAGGATAGCGGAGAGGGGTGGGGGCGGAACGCGTCGTGCCGTGCTTTTAAATCCGCGCATGTTCGCTCGCCCGCTCGCGATTTTATTTGCTTATGCATTTGTCCGCGCTGGAAACGTGAGTTCACGTTCGGCAAACAGACTCTCCTAACGAAGCTGCGGCAACGTACACACACCACATCGGCCGCGCTAAACCGATAGCTCGTAAAAATCATTTCCGAACTTCTATCCGGTCTCTCATATTGGCGCGCGCACAGCCATAGCGACCAGCGCGATAATATCGACGCGCTATTAAAGTTTCCCCTCCCACCCGTCCCGGCCGCCGTTCAATTCCAATCTGCCGCGCTCTTAGCGATGATCGCCTCAATTCCCGCGCATCGCGCTTTTCCACGTCCCGCGGAATAATACCCGCACGCTTTTATCTGCTAATTACAGCGGAAATACTCGAGGGAGAGAGAGAGAGAGAGAGAGAGAGAGAGAGAGAGAGAGGGGCAGGTAGGCACCGTTACGCGCTCTCGAGGCCGTTAATTGCCTCGCCACTTACTTAATCTAATCTCCGGAAGTTATCGGGAGATCCGAGCGCTAGCCGCTCATCGCTCGTCACTCACCGTGCAATTTTCTATGCGCGATCGACGGCGATCGCGATAACGATCCGGAAGCTGGCCGCGTCGCTGAGACTTGCTTGCCTGCTTACACGTGACACGTGACTCCTATCGCTTCTTGTTGCAGCAACAGAGGCCCGACCTGCCGAGGCTCCTGCAACAGATGCACGCTCAGCAATTACCACCGGGCACAGCGATGGGACCACATCCGGGCATACCGGGACTTCCTGGCCTTGGACCCGGTGCGGGCATACCCGTTCCCACCTCGGCCTCGGCGCTGCTCAGCCTCGGCCTCCCCCCGGGGGCGGCAGCTACCCCTGGCGGGACAGCCGCGCACCCGCTCTCGATGCTGACCAAGCCGGACCTTCACCGTGGTCAGCCGGACGACTTGAAGCCGAACGGAGGTAAGCGCGATCTCATTCGCCTCTCTGGCGACTTGAACCCGAAGAGACGTTTCGTTCGCGGAGCGACCGTTTCTCCTTCGTTTCGCCGACACTCGCGAACACCTCTTGGCGGGAGACGGGAGGAGAGGTGGGAGCCGGTCTCGATAGAACAGATTCGATTCGGGGAAGTCGCTGCTTGTTGATGCCGACGTCTCGACTGGCTCTTCTCGTCTCGCAGATTCCGCTCGTGAATATTCCGCTGACTCGTTCGTGGAAGCCGCGCTTCCACTCTCGCCTCGTCCCGCTTCGCTAACTCTGCTACCTGCCGGCCGGTTGCTCGTCTTCCCTTCCGCGAGATTAATGCCGGTAAGCGATCCTCATGAGACGATAGCTTGTTTTGCCGGGTAATCTCATCGGTGATTCAGCGTTTGCCCGGCCGACGATCAATCGCGTCGCCGGCGTGCACGTAACGGACGAAACGCTTGCCCGACGAGGGCGCGTTTTCCGCATCGGGAGGCGATTGGAAGCCAACTGGAATTCAGCGGAAGCTTTTCGTGCTATTTTGAGCGCGGTCCGGGACGAATGGGCTGCTGACGCAAACGACTGTGCTTAAGCCTGAGAGAAGCTCCTGAAACTCTCGATCTTGACCTCGAGAATCCTCTCGGGTTTCGGCCTTCCACCCTCCCCCCCCCCTCTCTCTCTCTCTCTCTGCTCCTTCCTTCTCTTTTCCGTCCCTCTCGTTGGCACGTCACTGCGAGATCTCCGCGCACGTAGCTCGCTGACGAAGGCGCGCGCGGTGCTCTCTCTCTCTCTCTCTCTCTCTCTCTCTCTCTCTCTCTCTCTCTCTCTCTCTCTCTCTCTCGCTCGCTCGCTCGCTCGCTCCATCCACGACGCCGTCTCTCCGGAGAGCACTCGGAATCTCCTCTCGACACGAGTGTACTTCCACAACCTCCCCCCCCCCCCCCCCCCCCCCCCCCCCCCCCCCCCCCCCCCCCCCCCCCCCCCCCCCCCCCCCCCCCCCCCCCCCCCCCCCCCCCCCCCCC
>JAHMML010000005.1:527087-584587 GCA_020341155.1 Eciton burchellii
CCCCCGCCACGGCTGCCGCCGTCTCTATTCCCCGATGGCCTCCACTCTGACCTCCCCTCCCATCCCTGCACTCGCTCGCACCTAACTATGTTACTCCAACCGGTATAGCCGCCGGCCAGTTTGCGCGTCCCGCGCTTCCCGACGAGATATCTGCTCGGTCTCGGCGCGGGATCGCCGCGCCGGAAGTGCCGCCTAATTATCCCGACGAGCACCGTCCGCCGCTCTACTCGCGTCGCGTAACGCGGGATTACTCTTCCCCTCTATCCCTCTCCGTGCGGCGATCAGAGAAGACAGGGAGATCCCGGCGCGGTCCGGGAGACTCCACTGCGCGATGGCGCGTTATTTCGGTCGCGATAACCGCGGAGCCGCCCGTCCCTTCTTCCGACACATCGCCCGGGACGAATTGTTTCCAACAACGCGCGCTCGTTACGTTTCCGCGACGGGATACGACGACGGCTTTTATGGCCGCCGATCGGAAAGCGATCTCGGCCGCGTTAACGCCGACATGACAGCGCCGTCGAGCCTCGCTCGGCTCGTCGTAGTTTTTTATACCGCTCATTCTAGAGGAGCAGCCTCTGATTTTAACGCGAGGGGGGAGGGAGCGACCCCCCCACTCCCCCTCGCCCTCCGGGCTGGATAATTTGAGTACTCGATAACGAGCCCTCTACTCCCGGGCCCCGATAATTCCACGAGTAACGGCCGAGCTGTAGTACGTCTTCGGTACTCTTAGCGAGCTCTCGGCGGGGCGGCGGGGCGGCGGGGCGAGGGGAGACGCGAGCACGTGGGTCCTTAAAACGTCTCTCGGAAACACTCGACGACCTCTTCGCGCTTTAGTAGAAAATTATGCGCGCTCTTCCGCGTCCGTTTACGAGCCGGGGCGGCGGGCGGGGGAGGGGAAAAGAGTTTCCTGGCCGGATGGGAAGGGGGAAGGGGGAGGGATAAAAAGGGGATGATGGGCATTAGCGAGGTCTACGGCGACGCCGCGAAGAGCAGCAGGATACTGCTCGCTTCTCTTTCTCTCTCTCTCTCTCTCTCTCTCTCGGAACTGCTCCGTTTTGCACGCGTCTGCCCGATAACTACGCGAACGTGCACCCGGGATTTCAACCCCCGGAAAACGTCTCGACCCTCGGCGGCCTCTTCTCTGCGCGTTATTTACGCTCGGGAAAAATACGAGAAAATTCTTCCGGCCCGCCGAGCCCACCTCCGGCCATCATTCCGGTCATTTGACCGACCATAAAGATAATAATAAAAGCTCTCGTCGGCGCGTCGCGGGGGTAGCCGTGCCGCCAACTGCTACCCCCGATGCTCGGGAATGAAGGCTCCGTCGAGCGGCGAGAACGCGCGCGTTCTCTTATATCGCGTGGAATCCCATTCGCGGACGCGCGCCGCCCGCGGCGTCGCGTCGATAAGAATATTTCACTTCCGCCGGTGGTTAATGTCGCGGGGAGGGAAAGGGGAGGGGCCGCGGCGGCGGCGGTAATTTACCGGGTAGTCCCGGTGCAGCGGAGAGCATAAACGGCTCGCGTAATTCCCGTGCTCCGTGCTCGTGAAGTGGCGCGGGGGAGAGGAAGAGAGAGAGAGAGAGAGAGAGAGAGAGAGAGAGAGAGAGAGAGAGAGATATCTCGTGCGGGGCGCGAGGGGGCGGGCGGCAAGCTATGAACTTGGCTCCTCTCGAGGACAAAGCTCCTCCGTCCAGGATTTTCTCCGCTGCAGCCAGTCTTTTTCCTGCGCTCCCGTTTTATCCCGTCGTCCCGGAAATCCTTGAGATATCCAGCCAGTCCCGAGCGCCCTCCAGCTTCTCTCTCCCGCCCTTTGTTCTCCTCTCTCCTCCCGGATTGGGAAAGATTCGACGTGCCGAGTCTGCGCCCAGCTCTAGACACTAGAAACAAGATGAAACGCGCTCGCGGCGGTCGCGATCGCGCGAGGAATCAGCGTCGGTTCTTGATCCTTCGACGACATACTTTTCTCCACTCCACATAACTCACGTGTAATGTTCATGTGTCTGTTGCAGGACTCAATCCAGCGGAGGAAAGGCATGTGAGTATCACGCTTTGAAACATTCGTAACGGTCTTCATTCCGCGAGTGAGAGGAATCGGCCGCGTAAAATTTCACCTCGCAAACGGGATTAGACCGTTTGCGCTTACGCGCGACGTATTATTGGATGATAGCGGAGGTGGACGGACGCGAGAGAGGAAATTAGCGGCGATAGCGCGCCGGAAGGGAGAGAGACAGGGAGCGAAAAAGAGAGACGGGCAGAGAAGGCGGAGAAGGCGACGAAGGAGGAAGCGCGCGAAATGGACGTAAAAGCGCGAACACCGGAACACAGGGCCGTAAAAAGCTCGTCGTCAAAAGCACTCCCTTCCGCTTTCATCGACCGGTATCCTGTCCTCTTCCTCTCTCTCTCTCTCTCTCCCTCCCGTTTTCGGTCTATCTCTATTTTTCGCCGCCGTTTCTCTTCGACTTCGACAACATAAAGCCGTCCGTTGGTTGCGGCGCGCGCGTTTATTAAAAGCGCTCCAGAGAGAAGGAGAGGGGGGGCGAGAAAGAGAGAGAGAGCGAGCGAGAGAGAGAGGGAGAGGGAGAGGGGGGAAGCTTCTAGAGCGCTCGAGGCCTCCTCCGCTACCTCGCAGCTCTCGCCTCACCCTCGAGTGTCCCGCGAGATCGTTTCGCCGATCGATCGATCGACGCGAGCGAAGGACTCGCGCGGGCGAAGGAGAATCGACTCTCCTCCGCCTCGCTCCCCTTGCCCTTGCTCTTTTTTACTCGGTGATCGATGAATATCGATGAGAGCCCGAGTTAGCTCGGGCGTCGATTAAACGGTTGCGAGCGTCGTAACAGCGTTTCCGCATTAACCGACGCGATGCGGCGGCGAGAGGCGTGCAGTAGCGGGGCGATTAAGCTTTCACGCCCGTTTGAAAAATTCGCGAGCCACTTGGCGAAACACCCCGCCCCGCCCCCCTCCCCCTCCGTCCCCCCGGCCCCGATATTTGATTCGTGCGAATGTTTTCGCGCCCGGGCGCGACGATTTTTTGGGTTATTGATCCTCTTCCGGCCGCGGCCGGAAATTTATTGCCGGGCCAGCTCGAGCGGGCCGCTCGAGCTGTGTAACCCGCTCGATGGCGATGGCGCCCGCGGCACGCTGCCAGCCCGATAATTAGCGCCCGTTTAATATGCACAATTATTACGGATTGATAATCGGGGCTGTGCGTCCATTACATCGGTATGGAGATAGATGGTAATAGGTTGCCATCGATATTAGCTCTCCTCTTTTGCCGCTCCCTCATCGGCGCGTGGTCCTGCCCCTTCCCCGGTCCCTCTCTGTGAATTCTCTTCCGTTTATCTCTCCCGTTCGCCGCTTGCCGAGTGCCTTCCACAGTTTCAAACTACCTGAGGGCCGCGAGATTGAAATATGAATGCTAATGGGGGATGCGCCGCGTCCGTGTAATATCGGCAATTGTCGGTGGCCGGCGACCGACGACGAATCCACCGGCTACGTCTTTCCGGGTCCGTTGCCCGACCGACCTTTAACCCGCTTCTTCGCCGGCGCCTTCTTCTCGCTCCTCTTGAAAAGAGAGAGGCGCACGGCGGTTTAATCGGCGGCGAGTCGATTAAAGAGTCACGCGTCACCAGACAATCTCTCCCTCTCCTTTCCCCGATCTCCCCCCTGCCCGGTTCGCCGTGTCCGTTTATTCCGTCAAGACGCCGCCGTCTCGGCGTATACATATACGGTATTGATCGATGGCCCGATCGCTGCGGTGGCGGCGTTCCATCGCCTTCTTTTTCAACGGCAGGGAGTTCCGAGCCATCGAACAAATTGACGCCGTACTTACCGAGTTTCCGAGGAGCGAAGAATTACGTTCCCATCGATCCGCTTTCTCGCGTCACTTTGAATTTATACCTCCTCCCCGCAGCAACCAACCAACCAACCACCCCGGGAGCAGGCTGCACGATAAAACTTCTATTCCGCCTGGCGGCCCGACTGCATTTTCATGTTCCTCCCCCGCCCCATCCTTCCCGCCGCCCCTTGCAATCCGATCTGCTGATTGGATCGGCGAACGGAAGAACGGTGCTTGCGGAAAAGGGGCAAGCTGACGCGGAAGACCGGGCGGAAAAAAGACGTCGTGCGGTGAGACGGAGGAGCGCGGGGACGAAGGGTGGGTTAAAGCGCGGTGAGGAGAGGGTGAGGGACGACGACGAGAGCCGGCGAGGAAGGCGAGTCGTTATTATTCGCGCAGCCGGCGAGGTCTTTGCCTCTCCTTCCCCGGGCGAGCCTTGGCTCTCGCTTCCTGTGTCTCTCTTTCTTTCTAGCTTTCTTGCGCGCGTGTCGTTTCCCCGCTTTCGGGATTTCCCGCGATTCCCAAGAAATATTTTCTCCATGCGTCGCGGAACTTGTCGCAGCTTTTCGCACAAGAGGAAAGAAAAGGACGCGTATACAATCAGGCGTCGTCGTCGTCGTCGTCGTCGTCGTCGTCGTCGTCGTCGTCGCGCGAGCTCGTGAGGGAGGAAAAACCGCGTTAGCGCGAGCTACTCGACGCCCTCTCGATCTAAAGAGAGAGAGAGAGAGAGAGAGAGAGAGAGAGAGAGAGAGAGAGAGAGAGAGAGAGAGAGAGAGAGAGAGAGAGAGAGAGAGACACACACGTCTGCTCATAACGAATTCATAAAGCACCCACAGCGGCGAGGCAGCTGCGCTCTGTGGCGTGAAAGAAGGGGTGGTGAGGGGAGAGCGAGAGGCGAGAAGGAAAAACGACAGGATATATTTATTTATCGCCATTGTTTGCGCTTCCGACGAAAAGCGAATAGAGAGAGAGAGAGAGAGAGAGAGAGAGAGAGAGAGAGAGAGAGAGAGAGGGGGGGGGGGCAGCCGACTCCAATTATTACCTCATCCTAATCGCTGTTCTCCGGCACGCGAGTGCGATTTTAATCGAATCGCGCGCCTCGTTTCGGACAGCTCGCGTTAAATTGTCGCGAACACTGTCGGCGAGATGGAGAACGTATCGTAGAACGATCGTAACGCGACCAAGTAAATGGCCAAATGCGTTACTTTCCATTAATGCCAGATCGATGGGATCCGCCCGGACGTTAATTGAATCGAATAAAATTGCCCCGAGGGGGAAGATCGCATCCTCGGCGTCTACGTCTATCTCGCAAACGGGAATGATTTAGAGTCGCTTAATCGTCGGGACTCGCGCGGATTATTTACGCGCTTTTTACGCGTACAGCGAGCGGGGACGTCGCGGTGGCGCTCTCGCCGTTTCCGCTTTCCGAAAATCGCTCCGTGAATCGAGACGTCGCGATATCGATTGTTCGTACGCCTCCTCGCTTTTTCCTTGCTTCAGCCATTTTCCGGCAGTTCGTTCTCCATTGGTCGCGGAGCTCGCGGTTGCGTTACTCTTTTTCCAACTTTTACGCCATCCTCTCTCGCCATCCCCCGCCCTCCTCCTCCCGCCACTCGGCCTCTTCCATCCTATCATCCCCTACCCGCCTTTTTAATCCCATCACAGAGTCGAGCGCGCACCAACGAGGCTGTCGCCGGAGGTCGGTAAATTAAATCTCGAATAAAGTGCAAATAAACGACCAAGGGGGTGAGAGAGGGAGAGCGTTACCCGGTCGGGGTGGTCGAAAGTGCGGTGCAAAAAAGCGACAGGGGGCGAGAGCGAAAAAAGCTGGCGGAGTGAATGGGGGGGGGAGGGGGAGGAGGGGTAGAGCTGGGGTGATGAGCGGGGCCAGCACCAGGGCGGGCGGGGGCTGGGAGAGAGGGAGAAAGGGATAAAAGAGCGGACCGCCGCGCGAGAGTGTAATTTATTTTAATTAGAGTGGCTGCATTATGTAAGCGGGTGAAGCGCCGATGAAAGGGTTTGAAAGGGTCGAGAGATCCTGACACCGACCCCCGACCAACATCCCCTTCCGCTAACACCCTGTCTTCGCTGTCTACCCTGGGGAACAGACTAATTCGCTGTCGTCCAGGGCTGTGCGAGCACGATCGCGGGGGGAGGACGTTTCGGAGGGAAGTCAGCGTGTGAAGATTTGTGGCCGCCCGCGCAAAACAAGGCCACGTCCGCGCGTCGCGAGTGGAAATCCGTCGCTAATGCGTACACCGAAAACACACACGGGACGGGCGAGGCGAGGCGTGGCGTGGCGGGACGAGGGGAGGGGAGGGGGCGCGTTACTCGTTCACTGTTCGTGTAACGCCGGCGGAGAATCGCGGACATTTTCCGAGCGCGGTGCCGCGCGTGTCGAGGATCGCTCGCGCGTCTCGAGTTTTCCGAGTTGCGCGCTCGAACGGGAACTTAATTATTGGCCTGGCTGGCTCTCTCGACGGTGAAAGGAAAAAGAAAAAGGAAGGGGAGCTCCGTAGGCGACTTGGAGTGCATCCGCGCACCGGGTGCGCGAGACGCGAGGCACGCTCTTGAGTGCCTCATCCCTCGTTTCTTGGCGAGCAAAGTGGAGAACCAGCCAACCCTCCTGCTTTACCGACGCCTCTGATCTCGTTAGGAACGCATTAATTAATTTACAAGATGGCGGCGGTGGCGACGACGACGACGACGACGACGACGACGACGACGACGACGGCGGCGGCGGCAGCGGTATAAGAGAGCAAGAGCCTCGTTGTACCGGGGTGAGGATTGGCGGACCGAGGGGGTTGGGACGAGGGTTACTGCACGGCACGTTTTAATTACTAATTGAAACGTTCTCCCATCTCCTCCTACCGCGCCGATCCCGTAATTCCGTTTCCACGTCGCTGTCACTTTCAACCCCCTCTCCTCCGTCTAACCCCACTTTCCACCCTCGGAGCTCCGAGACTCCGCCGGAGACTCTGTCTTAATATCCGTTCCTCTCCCGCGGGGATACTTAATATTTTCAAATACTTTGCATACTTCATCCCCATCTCCGATTATACGCTTTCCGTCTTTTTTTCCCTCCCCGTCCGGGGAGAGCGGTCGGTCGGGATGCTCCGACAGCGGAATTTATGAGACGAGGAATCTGCGGCTTCCGCGAATTAATTAATTGAAAACATCCTAACGGCTTATAGCGCGTCCCGCTCATAATCGCTTTCCGGTTTCAGTTTTCACGGCTGCCTCCTCCTCGTTTCCCTCCCCGTTACGGAGATTATTACTATTAGAAATAGATTAAACGCGTCATTGCGCGCGTATGCTTGAGAGCCCAGCAGCCGTGCAATTAAGAGGCCGAATGAAGTAAGCCGAGACCATCATTAGCGCAATTATCGTGATCGCATAGGAGCGACAACACGAAGATCACGCTGGCGAAAGTGACGGAAGCAAAAAGCTTCCCCGGCTGTACGATACTTCGTAACGCGTCCCAGTTTCACGGTCGATTGCCGACAGAAGCGTAATCGTTGGAAAATGCATCCGTGTGTATTAAAGACCGCGTCTCTCGCGACCGCGCGCGCTCGCTCGCAATCAGAGCGCGACTGATCGGCGGTTTTATAGTCATTGCGCTGCGCGCGGCAGCGATCGATGACGATTCTACGAAACGGAATAAAGCGTTTCCCAGTATTTATTACGCGACACTGCGATACGTAGGTGCGGTTAAGGGCAATTTTAACAGCGGCAGTCGAACGAGCGAATCGCTTCGACGCGGCCCTTTACGATCGATTCGTTGTCGGCGAGCCGGCTTTCGCTCGCTCGCGCATGCCGACCTTTTACGCCGCTCGTTTGTGGCGCATTACGCATAATGAGCCCGATGTCGCAATTCCCTCTCCATCGAGAAATTGCCGCGAATTCTTCGGCTTATCCCCCGCGACCCTCACAATCGCGCAATTCTTTCGCGGCGGATCTCGAGCGCGCGCGCGCGTGCCTTTAATCCCGAGAGTGTCTTTGACGGATCGACCGCGACCGGGGCTTGATTATGAATTTATCGCGCGACAAGTTTCCCCGGCGCATTTTTATCTCGTGTTCTTTACGCCTGGAACGCGAGCGCGAGCGCTCGGTAATGTATTATGCGTATCGTCGCGCGGCGGTTGCGACTCGCAGCGGGAAGGTGCGCTTTTACGACTCGCGGCGCGCGTTTAACGACCGGCTAAGCTTTTTCATAATTCGCCGACTGGTAATTAGTTCGTAATTTAATGAGACAGTCGTAAAACACCGCCCGTAGCGGGCAGCATACGACGCAAAAAGATCGACCACCCCGGGAATTACGTCTCCGTGTATATTTCGCGATATAATCGGCCGGCCGTAGCGCGCGGCGAGAAGCTTTTTCCGCGGGAAAAAACGCGTCCGCGGGAATGGGAGAGAGCGCAGGCGGGGAGGGGGAGGGGGATGAGGGGCGAGGGCGGCGGCAGCGGCGGCGGCGGCGGCGGCGGGAGCGGAACGGTTTTGTTATTAAAACGTCCCGCTGGAAATAACGGGAACCCGCGCGCGCGACCGATCTGCAAGTCTGCAAACGCGAACGCGAGAGAGATACACCGACGGCGGATCATTATTTTATTCCAACGTAACGTAACGTGTTACGTAACGCGGCGATACGCGAACCTGCAGCGGGAGGTTCTCTGTGAAAAGGTTCTGTTCCCGCCATCTGTTCCCGCGCGCGGATTCGCCCTTCGTCCTCCCGAAATTCGAGAGAACGGATCGGGAGAGGGGAACGCGTCGCGCGCGATTTCCATCCCGTCCGCCTCCAGGAGGTGGTTGATTCAAAGGGCGACGATGAACGCCCTCGGCGTGACCACGCGCCACGTGACCGCTTTCGCGATCGGGAGAGGACGCGGCGCGGCGTTGCCGCTTAACCCACTTTAACGCAGGGAGCCGATCGGCTCTCGTCTTGTCCGCTGGAAGATATCGCCGCCATAAATCAGATAGATCGGCAACGGGTGGTGTCCAACCGGTCCCGTCCGCTGGCGCTTCTTCCTTGAAGAAGCGCCTTCTCTCTTTCTCTCTCTCTCTCTCTCTCTCTCTCTCTTCGTTTCTCAACGACGGCCATTAACTCCCTTTTTCTTTCCTCCCTTTTTTCTTCTTCCTCCTTGCCGATGTGTAATGACCTTAAAGCGTCCATGGTTTACGGAGCCATTCGTTAAGGGTACCCCCCCTCCTCCCCCTCCCCCYCCCCCCGCGACCGCGCCGGTAATCGCGCGAGAATGCACCTCCGCGGGCATTGTTGCGCACGTCCTCCCCCCCGCCCCCCTCTCATGCCTCGGCCGGCGAGATCTGCTGGCGCTCCCCCTTTCCCTTCCCGGCCCTTTTCCTCGTTCTTCTTATTTCTTGGGCGCGAGAGAGAAGGAGAGGAGGGTAGGAAAAACCGAGGGAGCGAACGCGGTGGAAGAAGAGTGAGATAATAGAAGAGAAGCTCGGATATATACACGTCGTCGAGCGCGCGCGCGCGCGCGCGAAATAAAGCGACGATCGGGATGCACCACGGGCTTTTCAATTATCCGTAGCTCCTCCTCCTCCTCCTCCTCCTTCTCCTCTCGCTTCGTTTCGCCGCTCGCTCCGTTTCCTCCTTCTCCAGCTTCGCCGTCTGTTTTGCTTCTTCCTACCGCTTCTCCCGGACGGGGCGATAAAAATGTTTCCTCGTTCTCTCCTCCCTCGTGGATAACGCTCAGGCAGGCACTTTATGGCAGGCTATTCTGTTTGCCCCTTATTTCTCCGACCTGCTCTCGCCCGCCCAATCGCCCCCTCGTCTTTACTACTACTAACACTACTTTCTCCTCCCTCACGTCCGTCCCGCCCGTCTTTTACTCGGCACTACCCCCGGGAAGCTGCCGCCTCGTAAAAGACTACTCGCGTTCCCGGCTATCGCCGAGAGAGAGCCGCCGGCATCGACGCTTCGGCATTTTCCGCTTTGACGAATCGCGCGGATCGCGCGAAACCCGACGTCGTCGGTAGTCTCGGCGGTGGAGGGCTGGGGAGGGGGAGGGGGRGGGGGAGGGAGGGCGGCACCGGGGTGGCGTTGGCGCTCAGGAATCGCGCTCGCAATTAAGAACGTAATTAAAACCGGTAATTACGGAGCGCGCGAGACTCGCTCGTCCGATCGATCGCAAGAACGGAATCGCTCCCAAAGTGTGAGGGCACAGCCCTGGGGGCGGGGGGGTGGGATTTTTCCACGAAAACTCGGCGGGCCTCGTGTCGAGCCGCTCGCGCGGCAGTTCGTTCCTTCGTCCGCGCGATAACGGCGACTGTCGCGCTATCGATCACGTCGAAGGCTGTGAAGCGACCGTGCGAAGGTAAGGGCGACGGCGGTGTGTACACGCCGGGCGTGAGTGGTGGGGAGGGGAGGATGGGGCGCGGTCCACGCGCGTTGCCGCATAAAATTGCAGAGCCCGGCAGCGGCAGCCGCAGAGCAGCGGCGCGGCGCCGCCGAGGCGAGATAGCTGCAAACAGAGGCGAGTTAATTTAAAAATGCAAATTCCACCGCGGGACTCCGCGCCGGGGATGGACGTGGCAGCGAGCGAAAGGGGGATGAGAGAAAGGGAGAGAGAGAGAGAGAGAGAGAGAGAGAGAGAGAGAGAGAGAGAGAGAGAGGAGGAACGTGAAACGACGCGGAGAGCGAGAGAAGGAGAAGCGCGCCCGGTGTCGTCGTGCTCGCTCGCGCCGAGAGAAAGAGGGAATTCCGCTATTTACGGCGCCGCCGTAAATCATAACGTCGCGAATTTCTGTCGGACGCGCGACGCTGCGCGCGAATTTTATTTATACGCCGCCCAATTTGAGCAGGTCCAATTGCGAGGACAGCAGCGTCTCTCCGCGAGGGACCCAAAGAGATCTGCCAGCCAAGAGAGAGACAGACAGAGAGAGAGAAAAAAAAAGAGGAATTTACAAACTGCCGCGTGGCAGGCATCGCGCGGGCGCGTTTCCATTATTAAAATTCGCGATAATCCGAATAAAATCCCCGCCGTCCGAGGAGAATCCGATTTGTAGCGGCGCGATATTGACGCGGCCTGTCGTCCGGCGACTATCGATTCCGACAGGCCGTGCAAAAAGGATCAGCCCTCGGCGTGCGGCCGACAGTGCGCTGATAAAAATTCGCGCGCACTAATTGCCGATATGACGAATGCACCGGTTTGACCCAGTGACACGTACGCGCTGGATCGCGGTGAATCGATTACCGCTCTCCCGCCGCCCGCCCGTCGCGATCATTAAAAATTCCATGCATCCGCGAGTAAGCCGCGCCGCGCCGCGCCGCCGGCGTTCCGTCGTGGTCGCCGAGCCCGTGCGAGATTGCGGATCGCAATCGGTCGCCATGAATCTTCGCCAGCCGTGATTTCGGTAATTAAATTAATCGGCAGAAACGAAAGCCGTTCACCGCGACGCCGGCCGCGCTGAATATTCAGCGGGATTTCAGGCTGTCCTCGGGTGAGCGTCGCGCGAAACAGCTGGCGGGTGACTGATTTTTAATGCGGCGGAATGTTGCGTTGTCATCGTTGCGAGTTGACTTTGGGAATCCCGATTCGCCTCTCTGGCTGAGATCACCGGTGATATGTCGCCGGGCGAAAAAGTAAACCGATAAGTCTCGGAGCGCACGGCTCGTACCGACTATTCCTGCGACGTCGATCGTAAACTTGAAGAGAGCACGGAGAGCCGTTGTCTTTACGTTTGCGTCGTGGTCGATGGGGATTCGCCGACACGAGATGCATTAGTCGAAGGTCGCCTAGCGCGACATAAAGTCCCGCAATGTCCATCAGCGACGAGGATCTCTCTCTCTCTCTCTCGCTCGCTCGCTCGCTCGCTTCGTCGGTATCGCGCGGAGATACACCGTCTCGATCGGCACGGAGTCCCAATTTTCCGACGTCGCTGTGGTAACGAAGACGACCAAGACGAGCAAGACGACGAGGACGGTGACACTGAGAACCACTGGGTGCAATCTTGTACCAGCTGGGGTTTGCGGGGTCTTGGGAGACGCGACTCTGGCTCGTAACCTTCTCTCTCTCTCTCGGGGTCCTAGCCACGGCGACGAGGGTGGAGTGAGGAATAGGGAAACAGGCACCACCAGGGAGGAAGAGGAGGAGGAGGAGGAGGGTGGTTGGGGTTGGTAGGATGAGAGCGCGCGAGTGGCAGCGGTAGCCGAGGGGTGAGAGGTGGCGGAGAAAAGGAAGAGGAGAGAAGACGAAGCCGAGGTGGAGAGGAGGGAGGAAGAGACAAAACTGTGGGGGTGGTGGTCGGTCGGTGGCTTGGGATATATCCGTAAGGTTAGGGTGGTTGAGTCGAGACGAGGCGCCGTGGCGAAGGAGTCGCTCACTCACTTACCACTCTCATGGCTGCGACCGCCAACCCCAATACCATGCACACGGTCAAAGCCCTCTCTCTTTCCCTCCCTCTCTCCCGTTCTCGTTTCACCCTCGAAAGAGCTAGCCCTGACTGTACCTTGGTGCCTGCTTGCCAAGTTGCTAGCCCGCCTGCCTGCCTGCCTGCCTGCTTGCGGACCAAGTCGTCCCTAACACTACAAAGTCTATATATCTACGGTATACCCGCAGCTCCTCCTCTACCCACACTTCACCTCCTTCTCCTCGTCCTCCCCTGAGGTACCAACCCCCATATTGATCGTGGCACGAATCCTCTTTGTGGGAAAGGGTGGTATGGATAGCCGACGAGATAGGTGTAAGTAAACTTACGTGAATGGAAGGCGGGTCGCGCGTGTATCGTTTCTTCGCAGGAGGTATGTGCAGCGTGTATGTGCGCGTAGCTATGTGTACATATATATATATATATATGCTGCGTATGTATCATGCAACACGAGCGGGAAACGCGCGGAAGCGACAGAGAACAGAAATGGGAAGCTCTCGCGGAACGATATCGCTCGCGAGCTATCGGGAGCATCGGGAGCGAGAAAAAGGACGCGCTTACCCCCGTCGAAAGACGAGACTTCCGGGTACATATAGCCGCGCTAGGCGGTGCCGACTGAGAGGCGGCATACGTTCCCGCGTGATTCTCCGGCGGGGAGGAGGGAAGGGAGCAAATCGAGTCGCGATTTTCTCGTGGATGTCTTCTTCGGCGCGGCCGTCGTAATCCATTCGTCAGGCTCGAGGCGAGAGATGCTTTAATAACGGCGATTATTTATTTAAGCGCCGTAACACGTAACGCCGACGTCTCCCGCTTTCTCTTTAGACGGAGAATCATCAGCGCGAGCTGGCCGCGCGAGATCTTCAGGTCGCCGGGAAAAAGTTTAAACGGCGCGACGTCGTTCC
Organism: Eciton burchellii; assembly: GCA_020341155.1. Taxonomy (NCBI): domain Eukaryota; kingdom Metazoa; phylum Arthropoda; class Insecta; order Hymenoptera; family Formicidae; genus Eciton; species Eciton burchellii. Next base: position 540,218 of record JAHMML010000005.1, read on the forward strand.
TCGGGGCTCACGATTGATCCGGATCCGAAAATATTCCGGGGACGTCGCCTTGCCGCGACGTCTTATTTCCCCGAGTTCCCCCAGACGCATTGTTTCCTCGTCGTATTCTTCTTCTCAACGACACGACAGTCGTCTTATCTGCTTCAGCGGGCTCTGGCCGGATAAGCAGTGACCGACCGTTCTCGAGGAAAGAAACGAGAGAGGAGGACCATTCCCCTCTCTCGCAGGATCGGAGAAGGATCTTCGTCTCTCTCTCTCTCTCTCTTTTCCTCCCTCTCGGACTTGTCTCGCGACGGCAGGTCAAAGCAGCCACCACGTAATACGGCTCCTGGGAGATTCTTTTCTTACGAGAATCTTTCATGACGCGAGCGGGGCGCGTGTTTGCGAGACTTTGCTGCTCTACCCCCTCATGCCCCAGCCTTTGTCCTCGCTCTTCTCCCGCTCGTCGTCGTCGCCGAACACGCCCACTTGTTTTCCGCGTCGCCGGCACTTCATACTCGTTCTTCGCCGAGCGATTTTCTCGATCGGTATTTGACGAGAGAGAGAGAGAGAGAGAGAGAGAGAGAAAGAGATCAGCGCTGCATGATAGACCGCCCCATCCCCGCGGTGGATGTAATTTCGTACGTTAATCGGCCGGAAATGCTCGCCGGCGAATTCGTATCTCGGGATCCCGGCTTTTATTTCCATCTGCCCGTGAAGCGTTTCGCAGTCGACAGGAGCTAGATGATAGCGGAGCATCCGAGTAATGGATCGAGAGAGCGAGAGAGGCTGACGTTCGGAGCGGGCGGATGAGGGACGAAGGGTAATTGAGAAGAGGAGATTTACTTCGACACCGACGCCGGCTGCGGCGATGGCGGTCGCGGGGGGATGCGACGGGATGATGGTTTGCGGGGCTGCGAGAAAAGGGGCGCGCGCAGTTATCGGGACAGGACTGGCGCACTTGTACACCACCGGTGCACGTGGACGTGCACGCGCGACGATGAGGTTGTTAGTCCGCTTCACGGACTCGTCCACGATTCATCTCCGATTCTCGAGCGATTCTCTGCAGCTTTGTGAGAACCACGCGCCCTCTCGTGTTTTCTTTTTCACAGGGAAAAAAATCCTCGTGCCTCGCCCCCCCTCTCTCTCTCTCTCTCTCTCACTCTCACTCTCTCTTCCTATTTTTTATTCTCGCGCTGCCGAGAATGAAGACACGAGGACGAGGATGAGAAGAACAATTGTCGCTGCTGTACGATGTGAGATACGAGTGAGAGTTATTGAATCGCGATGAAGCGAAAGGAGGAACGCGAAAGCGAGAAAAACACCCCCCGCAGCATCCCCCGCGCAGCATTCGAGCTCTTTCTTTCACGTTCCGTAACGAGCGATACTTTTCAGCGGTGCTGCATAATACGATGGAAAAAAAGCGGAACTCCACGATCCATCCGCCCTATTATTCTTCGTTCGCCTCGGAGCGAATGGAGGTCGAATGCGGGGCGAAGGATAAGTAATTCCATCGATGCCTCTTCCGCCCGTCCGACAGCATAGTCGCTTTATTTAATCGCGAAGAAGGAAGGAGAGAACTCGCCCGTTCTATCCCGCGTCGATCGACCGTTCACCCCAGAAGCCCCTAAGAAGTCCCTCGTTTCCGATACTTTTTCGCGAAAATCCATCGGCAGAGGCAGAGTCGTACGGTCCATGAAAATCTCGACGAATAAATCCCGTAAATCTCCGGCTAATCGGATTAATCGCGCGAGACGATCCTCGCGTCTCTCCGTCTCTCTCTCTCTCTCTCTGCGTCCGATAAGAGATCCGTCAAAGTCGCGCATCATCGAGTGAGATCCCTCTTTCACGTTACAGAGGAATTCTATATCACCAGCGGAGCGAGAAAAGTACAACAGGCCGCGCAGTACGCCGGATCCGCAACACGAGCATCTGCACCTGAAGAAGATGAAGAAGGAGCACGACAAGGACATAGGCCACGTAAGTGTCTCGGAATTGAGTGCTTCGTGCAGCACGAACCACGGTTCCGGTTTAACGAAGGTACGATCGTGCTCGATAGCAAAGCGACGGTGAGAAGAGCGATCAGGATCTGGTGGTGGATGATGCTAGCGAGGGTCCAGCCAGTCCAGCGGCGAACGGTACCGCGTCGCCGCGAGAGAACGGCCTGGACAAGCTGGGTCCATCGTCCGTGCCTCTGAGCGGCCAGGTGAAGAAGGAGGTGCCACCGCCGTCGCCCAGAAGCGGCACCAGCAGTAACGCGAGCACCCCGTCGGCCAAGAAGATGGAAGAGCGCGAGAAACCGACGACCCCCATCTCGAAACCGGTCACGCCAACGTCAGCAGGTAGGCATTGCTCACCGCTTACTCAGTCAGAGTTTACTGACTCGGTCAGAGATCAACAGCGAGGAAACAACGAATCCTATCAATTTGCTAGGTGGCAGTAGCTCCGGCTCGGGTGGTCTGAAGCCGTCGAGTTCCAGCAAACCGCTAGTCTCGGCCTCGGTGGTGGGACCTTATCCACCGCACTATCCGCCGCCGCATCATCCGCCCGCGGGACCTCACGTGGACATGCTGGGCTACCCGCCGGCGGCGCTCAACGGCTATCCCGCCAGACCACCTCTTCAGCAGCTCTACGACCCTCATGCCAGTATGAGGGCACCGCTTGGACCACTCGGTGTTCCGCCCGGCGGCAAGCCGTGAGTTCTTCCGTTCTTTCCGTTTGTTCGTCTATATCGGCGGGCATCGCACACGCTTCACCTATCACGCGCGTGCGTGTTGTGTTCTTTCTGCTTGCAGTGCATATAGCTTCCACGTATCTAGCGAAGGTCAGATGCAACCGGTGCCTTTCCCGCCCGATGCTCTCGCGGCACCCGGGATACCGCGTCACGCGCGCCAGATAAACACGCTCACTCACGGCGAGGTGGTCTGCGCCGTGACGATCTCGAATCCGACCAAGTACGTCTATACCGGCGGCAAGGGTTGCGTCAAGGTCTGGGACATTAGTCAGGGCGGCAGTGGCAGCTCCAAGCCCGTTTCCCAACTCGACTGCCTCCAACGGGACAATTATATCAGGTCGGTAATGGTAACACATGTCTTCATTCGCAATTCGTGACACATTAACTCGACCGAACGTTATATACGGTCGATGTAATTAATTTCCGACTGAATACCGGATGACATTTAGTCGTGTCGGCCGGCTGTATATCATGGCCGAAGCAGTCGCGGCCATCGATTTGCCGCGTGCATTTTCCCTCTGCATTTATCTCCGCCCCTGCTGCCTGCTCTACCCCTGCCTGCTCTCCCCTCTCACTCACTCACTCACTCACTCACTCACTCCAAGCTCCGGCGCGCGAGCGAGCGAGCGTAATAATTATTTAAAAGCGCGCGTAAGTGGCGTCGTTCGGAACGGAGATCGATATGTGGAGTAACGTGTTCGTTGTTTCGCGTCAGGTCGGTGAAACTGCTGCCCGATGGTAGAACCCTGATCGTTGGCGGTGAAGCGAGTAATCTCAGCATCTGGGACCTGGCAAGCCCGACACCGAGAATCAAGGCTGAATTGACCTCCTCCGCCCCGGCGTGTTACGCCCTCGCTATATCGCCGGACTCCAAGGTCTGCTTCAGCTGTTGCAGCGACGGGAACATCGCCGTGTGGGATCTACAGAATCAGACATTGGTTCGGCAGTTCCAAGGCCACACGGACGGCGCCTCGTGTATCGATATTTCGGCCGATGGCTCGAAACTGTGGACGGGCGGTCTCGACAACACCGTGCGCTCGTGGGATCTTCGAGAAGGCAGGCAGCTCCAACAGCACGACTTCACCTCGCAGATATTCTCCCTGGGATATTGCCCGACCGGTGAATGGCTGGCCGTGGGCATGGAGAATTCGAACGTCGAAGTTTTGCACGCCACGAAACCCGACAAGTATCAGTTGCATCTGCACGAGTCGTGCGTGCTGTCGTTGCGCTTCGCTTCGTGCGGCAAGTGGTTCGTCTCCACCGGCAAGGACAATCTGCTTAACGCGTGGCGCACCCCGTACGGCGCCTCCATTTTCCAGGTTGGTATTGTCACAACTGTTGTCGCAACTCTTGTGACTGCGACAACAGTTCTCTCGCTGTTGCTGCTACTGCTGCTGCTGCTGCTGCTATCTTGCTTCTGAGACCGAGACCTCTTCGTGAATGCTCTTTCTTTATTTTTCAGTCCAAGGAATCGTCCTCGGTGCTTAGCTGCGATATCTCTACCGACGACAAGTACATCGTAACAGGCTCCGGTGACAAGAAGGCCACCGTCTACGAAGTTATATATTGAGATTCATACGTTGAAACGTATGACTGTAACGCGTCAACGTGATCGTCGTTCTCGATCTGATTTCTGCGATCAATCGTCGACATCGACGTCCAATTGTACCGAGTTCTTTGTGACGCGACGTGACGTGACGGGGGGGGGGGGATATCATGGGATGTAATTTAGAAGAAGCTCATTTCTTTTACACGCAATGTGATTTATACTTGCAACAATCGGCGAGACTTGGTCAATGTGTTCTAGCTGTTCTAGCTGCTCTTTATGTTATCGACGAAAATCGGATCGTGTTCAGGTTTTTGTGTTCGGGAAACCAACCAATAAGAAGGAGAATTAAATTAGCCGCGAGGAAACTAAATTAACAGGAAATTATATATAAAGATTACGGGATATAAATATATTATATAAAATTTGCAATATGCGATTACATTAAATTGTATCATAGAGACTATATGATCGTAAGTAGAACGAATGGACAAGTGAGTGAGTGAGAGAGAGAGAGAGAGAGAGAGAGAGAGAGAGAGAGAGAGAGAGAGAGAGGGAGGGAGGGAGAAGGGAGAGAGAGGGAGAAAATTCGCATGTAATGTAAGTAAATAGGTACCAGCGAGGCATTTAGGCGGGTTTTATGATGCGCGACGGGGAGGGAGGGAGGCGATGCGAGATCGCGCTTGTGTAATATGTTGCTGATGTAATATAGAATCTTTGCAGTTAGATTCTGTTTTGCGCGCGCGATTACGGAATTAGAATAACGGAGCGAGGAATGCGGTGCATTTCGTCCGACGAGGCGGTCCTGATGAAGCGCAGGGGTGTAATAATGAAGACAAACGCCACGGCGAAATACCTGAATACGTATGGAACGCTGATCTAATGTCGTAGATTTGTCAAAGTAGGAATGTATGTTGTGTCGCAGACTTATACATAATATATCGAGCACACAGGTAGACGGGATGTTGCGTCATGTGTAGTGGCGGCGAGATTGTCGTAGGGCTATGAGAAACCGATGAATATCGATCACGATTAACGCGGCATTGAATGCCGTGCGTACGTCGTTCAGCGTTGAAATCAAGAATCGAGTGATCTTTGACATTTCTACCACCGACAAGGAGATAATAATAATTTGTACTTATAAAAGAAAAGAAAACAAAAAAAATCTCACAGTTTTCCTTTTTTTTTTATAATGTTGGATGTACAAGTCGATCGATTACGATCGCCGTTAACGAGCTCTCGACTTCAAGCCCGGAGAAACGGAGCAGAAGGAGATCATCAAATAGCGGTCGCCCTGTCGTGGCATTTTGTACATGGATGCGGATGACCGGTTTCGAGGAACCGGTGATATAAACGTAGACTTTTAAATTTCATACGGTTTCATGCGGAGACAGAAACACCTCGGATTGATTTATACATCTAACACGATCCTTTCGTAATTATATATACACATATATATATATATATACACACACACATATATATATATATATATATATATATATGGCACTGTTACGTCTGCCGTTAAGACTTTATTGTAATTGAGATTTTATAATCGAGGAGCGGCAGCAGCGAGAGATAAGAGAGACGGCGAGAGATACTTTTCCGATCTTTTGCAAACAACCGCGCGAAGTAACTAGGAGGAAGACGAAGAAGAAGAAGAGGGGGAAAAAAAAAAGAAAGAACTGGCTCTCGTTACGAGGCTGTTACGAGCGATACCGAATACAAATCTAACAAACAACTCGCGCGGAGAGTGTGCGTGCAGATTCTTGATACAATGTACATTGTTTGCGACTGCCATAATAGGCGTGTACACACGCTACGTACGCACATGCACGGGCATGCGTGGTAGAGATACGCGCGCGTACACGAGCGAGCGGACCACGTTCGTGGGCGGATTTTGCAGAATATTCGATAAAGTATTTTTGTGACTACTCATCGTGATCCTAGACTTTTAACCATCGAGCAATCCGCTCGTGCGCGATCGACAATGCGCGCGCCTGCAGCAACATGGGAGAAACGACACATGTGAAAACGGCGAAAACACTTAAATTCTACCCTATATTCCTCGGTTGCAGTTACAGAACCGGTGGTGCATCTGGATTTAGGGTATACTAGCTAGCGCATTATTATTATTATTCGGAACCGTATGGTGAAATGCGGGTGATGCGTAATTGCGAGATTTATATTTTGTTACAGGAAGGCACATGCACATACACACACACACATGTTGACACCGCTGTGCTCGTCCGAAATGCGCCGCGGTGCGTTAATACCGCCGTGCGCGCGCGTACGGTCGGGAGAGTGGCAGGGGCAGGGGGGGGGGAGTAAGAAAGCAGTTTAACGAACGACGAATGGAAACTTCGCGCATTGTTTGTGTAGCTTATGTTAGTGCGCGAGATGAGGAGCAGACCGTTGAACCGGTAAGATGATGATTCTGATTGATGATTTTGGACGAGCACAGCTCCGATCATATAGACCAATAGAAACAACGATACCTCAAGAAGACTCAATAGTTAATTATCTCTAACTCATCGATTTGTACAGAATCAATATTCTTTTACAGTTGAATAACACGCGCACCGTGGAAGGAGGAAAAAAGAGAGAGAGAGAGAGAGAGAGAAAACAAGAAAAAAAAAAAGAAAAGGCATTACGCGGAACGAAAGATCGCATAGCCGCGACGATGATTGTTCCCCCTTTCCCTCCCCTTGCCTCCCCCGCTCTATCCTCCTCTCCTCCCTCCCTCCATCCCCCCTCCGCCCGCCCCCCGGATTTTTCCTGTACTTCTTCCCGGCCCGTACTGTATTGTACAAGTTGAGTTGCGTGCTCGCATTTTGCACTTCGCGAAAGCGTACGAAAGCCGCCGTGGGAGAGAATATACATTCGTAATAAACGGAGGACTGACAGCGTTGATCTTTTTCCAAGCACTGTTCAAGTTGTTCCTATAGCTACGCGACAATTGTTTCTTTCGGCAATTAAATCCTCTATATCTATATATATACATATATATATGAAGATTCACGCCCTTGCTTGAACCCCCGTTCCTATCGACCGACATCCAGTGACATCGTAATTTGCTCTTTTTGACGCTTCGTTTGCCATTAACGATGAATCGTGATGTATAAAAATAAAGGGATATTTTTCATCAGCTGAGTCGAGTCGTGACTACCTCATTTTAGGGGTAAAAAAAAGATGCCGGAGGCTCGTGCACTGGAATCGTACACGTGATGGAACTAGACTTGCCCGCGAGCGGGCCTGCGTCCACCAATCGGAACGGCGATCCTCGTTCAGCGGTAGCGTGGCGTGTTTCTACCCTCGCCGCAGGAAATTAGTTCCAGAGTTCTCCGCTGCGAGCCGCCACCGTTTACGTCTGGAAAATGAAGTAGTAGTACGGCTCAACGTTGGCGCAGGCACAGTAAAGTTGCAGTGTCTGCTGTTGGTAGGTTGGTAATAGCTGCTGTGAGCTTCTTATCCGCGTATGCGCGTCGGTCAGCGATAGTTGGCATAGGCATCCACATGTATGATCAGGATATATTTACAAGTACACGTGCATGCAGTGAGCAAAACAAATTGCCGCGATGAATATGTCCATAGAAAAGAAGAAATACCCATCGGCGTCGATTAATTGGACCGCCAGGGAAGAGCCGTCGAGAAAAAGCCAAAATCAGTTAACGTCCACAGGGAAGGTCGATGTTTATTATTACAGGTATATACTGAATGAAACTATCCTCTCGGGATGAAGCGTTCGTTTAATCTCGCGCAGGGTCGCTCGATGCGCGTATTACGCGTTCGTAGAGTTCCAAAACGGCATAAATGCCATTCCAAAATGCATTCTAACCTCAACCTCAACGCAGTGCAATTTTTTTCCCTTCTTCTTCCACCTAGCCGGGGGGTCAGAAACGACGCATCCCTGGTACCGCCGATCAGACAAACGGCATCGATTTTCAAGCAGCCGGTCACGATTTACAAGATGCAGGACGGCAAAGTGAAGGATGTCAAACATGGCACGCCGGAAAAACCAAAACAAGTGGGTTTAGGCATTGATCTCGCAGCTTGTACATCTTGTACTAATACTAATTGAACTGTATTGGTCTGTGTGATGTATCGATGAACCGAGTATGCTTTGACACCACATTCTATATGCTGTTTGTATAAACAATATCTAGTAGTTGCGCACTTATAATCTATAAATATTTCTACGGGTATTCTTGCGTGTACTGAGACCCCCTAAAGTGCTTGCTAGACACACTCTGATCGCTTACGTCTTGATTCACTTTATATTCTCTGTCACCTATCCTTGTAAATTTATGTGATATAACTATCAAATCATTGCTTTAGGAAGGAGTCGAAAAAAGTGACGGCAAGTATGGTTCCCAAGATAAACCTAAACAGGTAACTCTGAACATGCAATCACGAAATTGTAATAATGACTTGACTTTTGTGTTACATTTTCTAATGGCAAATGTGTTGCTAAATGTGTTGCCAGTTTTAGCGATAAGGCGACGTCGGGACTGATTTCTTCTTTCTCTTTTTTTCTTTTTTTTCTTTTTATTAATGTTCAAGGATAAATGAAGAAAGGAATTGTACCTTCTACTGTTTGGCAATTTTTATTATTTCTTACAATCACGATTTCTGTTTATATCATAAATATATTGATTCAATGATATCTTCCATTACAACACGTCTGTACAGAAACAATGATATATTTTTATGCAATTTGTGAATGATGCTTCGTTTTCCTAGCTTGTATCATTTGAACGGAATAGAATAGTGTATGTCGTTAGTGAGCGGGGTTGAGCCGCGTTGATGATAAAAATGTCCATCTTCTTTCAGCTTTTTTGGGAGAAGCGCTTGGAAGGGATGCGAGCCTGTGATCCTGATGGCTACGAATTTGACGCGATGGATCTGCCAAAGAATTTAAAACCGGTAGGACCGTACATTACAGAGGAAACGTTGCTGCAAAGCGTAGCGACTGCGTTACATGTATCCACTCAGCCGGTCACGGGACAAACGGGATCAAAAACTGCTTTAGAGAAAAATCCTGGAGTATTTCTTAATCCTGATCAACCTCTTGTGCAGGTAATGTTAATGATGCGATGTCTGCAGAACAGAAGAGCGCATTTTAGAAGGACATCACGTTACGCTAATGTAAACGGTTCTCGAAATTTTATCGGCTATCGAAAAACAATTCGTTTTCCAGGCTGTTTCGATAGCGGACGAGGACATAAAAAGGCAAGAAGATCGAGTGGCTATCGCAAGAAAAAAGTTGCAAGATGCTCTACGCGCTCTTCAAACTTGAATTATTAGTATAAAAGTTATGTTATTTCATTATTATTATTATTATTATCATTATCATTATCATTATTATTATTATTATTATTATTGCTCATTTCTTATAAACTCGTTATAAATATTGTATTTAAATTATATCATGGTCACGAAAGCACGTAATTGTAATTGTAATTGTAATAAGTGCGTCTGTAATTTTGTAACGATCGTTTTTGTAATAAAAGATAAAGAGATAATTTATTCGATGAAACATGAGAAATGCGTTTAGAGGATATCTCCTTGAGATTATATTCCGATAAATCTTGATGGCTCTCGAAATGGAAGTAAAGAGAAAAGTTTAAATTAAAGACGTAAGTCGACGTAAAATTGACGTGGTTTGATCTTTTTTCCAACAAAGTTTTTCAGCCACCAATGACGGACCGACCATTGGAATACGATGGATCATAACACGTGGATAATGTGGTTTGCGACGCTTGAAATGGCCCGGCATTGCCATCTGCCTAATATTTCTCGTGCGACACACGGGAAATCAATCTGATTTATGATGGCTACGAGAATACGAGAATGCGTCTAATATCGAAGCTTATTCGACGGGAATGCTCCAACACCTCGCGGCTTATTCTCGATGTCGGATTTATCACGTGGAAGACCGAACCGGAACTCAATGCCCTCTCTCTCTCTCTCTCTCTCTCTCTCTTTCCCTATGTCGCCAAGTAATTGATTCCATAAAACTGGCTTGGATATTACTAGAACTGAATAGAAAGGAAATTGCATGAAACGCCAGGCTCTCGGAATCGAACGATCGGCGATCCTCTTTTTGACAACGGCGTTTACTTGATCGAGAGCCGCGGCTATTCACGGGCGATGCATTAAGAACTGGATCGGCAAATCGTTAATCCGCATTAATTATGCAAATTGCTGCGCTCAGTTCGATTCGAGATAGGTCGCGCGGGGATTGACCGGTCACTGAAATATCACTGCGAGCTCCAGCGTGTCGCGAGGGATGCAAACGAGGGATGCGAGCGTATTCTTTCGAGTGTTCGAACTTCGTTCCGGCTGAAGGGCAGGCATTTTTGCCGGAAGGCTAAAAGTGAGTCAGCATTCGCAGTATGCCGGCGAGAAAAAATGTTTATGAGCCAGAGGAGTCTCAGCCTCTTTCTTCAGAAACTGGCTCCTTTGCCTGCGTCCTACGGACATAATCCAGGAAATTTCGGGCAGCCGGGTCCGGGTCGGAAATTGTTTTTCTCCGCGCACGGGTCTCCCAGAGACCATTGTAGCGCCGTGGCGCAGTTGTATGGCGAATCCTACCGGCGGCCCTCTGAGAATGGGTGCGTGCTGAGGACTCGGTACAAAGGAGCGTTCGGGCAGGTATACAGGCAGGCATCGGTTTTCAGGTAAAGCATAAGCTGGGTACCAGGTGGTAACCTCTTTTTTCTCCCTACCTACCTCCCCTGTCGCCCCGCCGTCCTCCGGCTCGCTCTGTCTGTCCGGTACCACTCTACCTCCGGCGAACAGCTGTTTCCCTCCTCGCCGAGGGTCGGTCTCCCTTATTGTCAACCAGACGGAGAGCCCCGTTCTCGTCTCACCGTCGTTTTCGCGGACACATGTCCCAGTTTAAATCGTTATAACTCGTCGAACATATGACTCGGCGGAGAAAATGAGAGAGAGAGAGAGGGTGCCGGTGTATGCGTGCGCCCCATCCGGTCTAATCGGTGCGGCCGCATCGACGGGTACCGCTGCCAACGCCGCGTGCATCGTGACGATGGGAATTGATCGGCAAACCGATGCCGCCTGCATCCTGAGGGCCTGCACGGTCCTCGGCGGCTGCATCCTGAGCGATCAATAGCATCGGCGGATTCCCGCAATAATTTATGCTCGCGAAGCCGAGCACGCACGTGTCTCCGCGGAACGATGAGACGGGCGGAGGAAAAACGACGGAGAAAATCCCGGCCGGCTCGCCGTCACCGGGATCACGATTTTCCATTAATCACGAGTCGACGGCATCCAGCTCGGACCCGGACGCTGTAATAATCGAATGACAGGAAGGGGAGGCGGCGGGAGGGACGATCCGGAACGCTATCGCGAGTTGGCGTTGTCGGCGCGACTTTACTTATCCACATCGCGGACTCGTGCAGCAGCTCGATCCGCCATCGGAATTCCGTGTCATGAAGGACGCGGAGGGCACGGGCGAGGAATTAAAATCACCACAAGGTCCCCGCGCGTCCCCCGAAATAATCCCGCCCACGCGCGCGTGCGCGCATAATTAACGCGAGATCTCTGTTTGACCGCTCGTGACCGAACGTGCCCCTGACGGGGCACGCGATACCGATATCTCGCGTTCGTTTGATTCCGCGTCGCGCGCGCGCGCGAGGCCCCGCCGCTCGTTGGATCCTTGGCGCTATCGCCGGGCCTGACGCGACCCGCATTACGCGTCACGCGTAAAGACCTTATCTGGAACACGTCGAGGATTACATTCCCCGGCCTGTCTTGGGCATAACATACAGTTTACGTATAAATAGACAGTCCGCCGCGGTGTGCGTTATCGATCCTCGCGCTTGACGGTATATTCGACCATCGGGAAGAGTTGACCGACTTGACTATACTATTTGTATCGGGGTTACTGGCCGCGAAGAGTATATTTCGGATTTATATCATTGCACCGGCCGGAGAGAATGAGCGACGAGCGAGCTTTCGTGCTGCATCTGATCGCGGCGTCAACCCGAGCGGATTGAGACAGCTCCCGGCGAGAAAGTAGTCGGACACGTAGGACGCGGCCGCTGTTTAATTCGCAAGGGCCACCGAGATGAAGAGGAAGAAGAAGAAGAAGAAGAAGAAGAAGAAGAAGAAGAAGAAGAAGAAGAAGAAGAAGAAGAAGACGACGACGACAATGAGGAGGAGGCGTTGGTCCATCGCGCTTCGCGCGGAAGAACAGCTGTGGGGGCAACCTTCGGCTGCCGACAACGACTGCTATACGTAATCGATGTCGACAGACTTTCTCTCCCTCGTGTATCCACAACAGGGGAGGGGAGGAGCGGAGCGGGCGCGCCTATAATCGCGCGCCCGCTCTTTCCATTTTCACCGGCTCCCAGAGCCGCCGCGTCGCGGCCAGAGAAAATACGCGCGTCCCCAACGCGCGTTTCCGCTTTTAATATGCGTCGCCGACACAAAGGACACAATGTGATTACGTAAAGGGACGCCTGAAAGAGCGAGAGCGAGAGCGAGAGAGAGAGAGAGAGAGAGAGAGAGAGAGAGAGAGAGAGAGAGAGAGGAAGAAGGAGAGGAAGAAGAAAAAGAAAGAAAGAAGAGCGAAATACACGGGCGCACGTATTTTTAGGCTCACGTCCGATCTAAGCTTTCGTCAATCGCGTGACCTCCTCGTTACGACGATGCGAGCCGATGGTCATTCCTGTCTTCATCTTGGAGACCACATCACGCGTCACGCGTCACGTCACGAATGCGTTGACAAAATTGGGCAAACATCTTTCCGGGAATATGACGCTACTGATGTCACAAGATTAACGTATTTCGGAACGTATCCAGCGGAATGAAGCGTTTCTCTTTTCACAAAGCGATGACCGATTCCTCCCGTCATTCTTTTCCCTTTGGAGTTGGAATTTTCAGACTTTTGCTTATACCTGCGCGTAGATGATCTGCACATACATACCTAGGGTTGGGTCTTTCAGCCTGCCGCTTCCGGTCGCTCTATTATTGCCTTCGCTGGAAGGAAAAGTACGGGAAAGCGCAATAAAGCGTGGAATCCATTGAGCAGCGGCAGCTCGTTGAAGCTTGCCCGTTTCTCTTTGTCTTCGGTTCCGTTATACATCCGTCTCTCTCTCTCTCTCTCTCTCTCTCTCGCGCTTTCTCTCGCTTTGCAGATCTCAAATACGATACTGGAATCAACAAACAAGGACGACTTTCGATAATTACGGTAATAATCCACGATAAGATAGAGAAATCCAGATAAGTTTCCCGGGGCTGGAAGCGCGCATGTGCGCGATAACGCCAAAGAGCGATCGGGCGAGCGTAATAACAAGGATGAATCATCCCATGGAAGAAACAATCCTGCGCGTATGCGCGCGCGCGCCTTCAAAGACTTCCGATCGGCAGGGCGATACTTAGGACGCGTGAATCTTCGAATGAGGAATGCGTGCTTCGTTTCATAAGCGTCCCGCAAAAATTCAATGGCAAACGGCCGCAGCCAAGGATGATACCGGTGAAAGCAGCCGGTGTAACGCCGGAAACGCGTAAGGCCCGGCCATCGTGCGATCGTATCCAGATGCCATTGAGGATCCTCCTCAAGGTCTCAACGCGTACAAAAGCTCGCGTCGCTGCCCGTAGAGAGGCGATCGTTGCCTCCCGTGGTCACATTGTTTGTGAATTCCTAAAATTTCTTTCGTTTGTCATTTTCCTCGAACGGGCTCTCTCCACCGAGCGGGCCAATTTTCCGAGGAAAATGAGCTTCGGCGCCTCCTCGCGCCGCTCACTCCGCCGACACATCACATTTGACTCGGCCATGGGACCGGGCGATGGCGGATGCACTCCCAACACTCCCGGCTCTCCTCCCCGCGTGCAAAGGGCAAGTGTTCCGCTTCCGAGGAACGGCGCTTCCGCGTACATTCAGGAGGGAGGCTGCGCTCTATCCGCCCTATCGTCGGTTCACCGCGATTATTTGTGCGTTTTCGCCGATGCGCGAGACGGCCAAGGCAACCCTTGCGCCGCTGCGGCTGCCGCTTTCCGCGAGCATGTGCGAGCGTGGCCGCGTCCGCCCGCGCGATTTTGCGGATAACCAGACGTCGGTCGGTCAATCGATACGCCGCGCATTGCGAGATGATTCGACGCTGCTACATCGTGCCTCTCTCTCTCTCTCTCTCTCTCTCTCTCTCGGGCTGCGAGGAACACGAGAGCGGGACGGATCCGCTGTTGGCGCATTTAGTAAAAGAACTGGAGATTGCGGAATTGTCGTAATCTCGCAGCGGAGAGCCATCGCCAACGTCGTCGTCGTCGTCGTCGTCGTCGTCGTCGTCGTCAGCGGCTCAGATGCCAGCAATGCGGTTCTCCGGCGATCGAAATCGAAAGAAATATTCCCGCTGTTCTCCGTACGTTATGTACATGCGCGCGTACGTGCATAAGCGCGTCTATCCGCGAACGTATCGGCGAGGAGGAGGACGCGGCGCGCCACGGGAGTCGTCGCCGGGTTCCGCCAAAGCAACGACAATGATCGCAACATGGACGGCAACCGGTTGCACGCCGTAAAAAGTGCGACGGAGGGGACACGGAACACCGAAGAGGAGTTTAGTTTAGTTTAATGCGCGCCGGCCGGTCAGAAAACCGACGTGACGCGTTCTCTCGCCTCCCGCTCGCGGCGTCGCGGCGACCTCGTCTTGCGCACTTTGGGATAAATGCCGACAAACGGCAGCAAGAAGGGCCAGCCATTCTCGTCGTCGTTTTCCTCCAGATTCCTCCTTGTTGATTCTCGTACGCTGTACGAATTCCGCTGTACCAATTCCGCTTCCTCGAATTCCATAATTCTCCTTCCACTTTTCTCACGTTCTCGTGAGAAGCTCGCCGAGAAGCTCGAAGCTTCCCTCACTCGGCAAGAGCTTTCCGAGAGAACTCTTCCGGAACAGCGGCAGCGGCAGCGTCGATCCGTCTTTTCGATCATCTCGGCGATCGAGACGCGGCGCGTTCGCGAGAATAATCCGTCCGGCCGGCTCGATCGCGTTTCGCACCGAGGACGAATACATAGAAGCGGCGGTTTGTAAAACCATACGTACGATAACAGCGAGGTATTTACGAGCGAGCCGAGAGAGCACGAGCAGTCGGCAGGTGCTTGTGGCAAAAGGTGGTTGCTGTCTCGAGACAGCCTTGAGGGGAGAGAGAAGGAGAGAGCCAGAGAGACCGAGAGGAGAGTGCATGGGTCGTTGCTTTCGGCATGCGATGAGAAACAAAATTGGTCGCACCTTCGAGCGAATTCATCGGCCGGTAGACCTCGCCGATACACCGGACCGGCATGGGGCCTTTGCTTTCTCTCTCTCTCTCTCTCTCTCTCTCTCTCTCTCTCTCTCTCTCTCTCTCTCTCTCTCTCTTTCTCTGCTTATCGGATTACGCGATCGCGTAGTCGAAACAACAAAGCGTTCACCGCGTTCAGCGCGTTCGGTGCGCTTTAACGAGCCACCGGTCCGATACGTGGAAAACAATGATTCGCGGCGCGCGAGTATTCGCGGATCGCTGGCGGGAGTCCGCCGTCCGTCTGTCCTCGAGAATGGAGGACACGGGCGGATCGGTGTGGGGCCCCCCGACTAAAAATCGAGCAATCGAGAGCCGAGAGAGCCTCGGTCGGAGAGAGGACGAAGGGTCGTCGGCAGAGAACAATGGATCACGTTTGCGCGTCGGTTCAAGGTCCGCGCGAACGCGCGCGCGAGCGAGCGCCCGCGTCCACGTCCGCGTCTAGGTCGGTTCAGAGAGACGCGGAATCCTCTTTTCGCTCTTACTTAACGAAACCGCTAGTTGGGCAGGTGTCCGGCCCGGCCCGGCCCGGCCCGCTCGTGATTCGCGAATTAAGGGGGACCACCAGGTATGTCGAACCTGCCGATGGAGGCTCGCACGCTCGACCTTGTCGACGCCCCGGCAGGGATAGAAAACGCGGAGCATGCACGCTCCAGCCGATAAATTCCGATTAAATAATTCGGCAATCAGACTTCCGCGGTCGTCGTGGAAGTCTCGTCTTGTTTGTCGATCGGAGTGCAAACCGGATGCAACCGGATGACGGCGAAGAGATGAAATTTTATGATCCATCGGGCGTATCCATCCATCGGTGGACAATTTTCCTGAAAAATTCCTCATGGCACGATCGCCAGCACGTCCGAGTATAGCTACGATTCGTTCGTGGGCTCAAGGTTCAAGGGCAACGATCGAGAAAAACTCCAAACGCGACAGATTCGCCCGATGAAAAACTCAATTAGATAAGTCGCGGAAGTGATGGACCTGCGCGGACTCTCTCTCTCTCTCTCTCTCTCTCTCTCTCTCTCTCGCTCTCTCTCGCTACCTGTACTCTGGCGCGATATCTAATTTATAGCGGGATGAACCGCCGCGGTGATTCGAGCGCGCGATTTGCGATCGGAACGATGCGTCGTTATTGTTGCTTTGTACGTTATAAATGTCTCCTCGCTTACGTTTATCTTGTTGTTAAAACGGAGAGATAATCGCGCGGGAAGGTGTTGGTGTGCGCTGCTCGTGCGCGCGGAGGACTACGGGAGAGGAGAAGAGAGCGTTATATACGATCCAGCTAGGTCGGTGCACTTTGACCCGCGTTCGACACCCGCGAGGAAAATCGTACATCGCTGCGGACGACATTTATCTCGCCGGGGAAGGAAGGGCTTGCTCGCTAATTCCACGGGGAAAGCAACGTATCGATCGTATTGTCCATCGATCCGACTGATCGACGCGGAATCGACCGGAACTGAAGGATGGAAAGATCGATTCGCGATCCCACGAATTTCGCTTGTCACGATATCGCGCGAGAAATTCGCAGCATCGCGGCGGACAGATGAAAGGGAGGTCCGCGGCGGTCCGCGATCGGAAAATTGGCGCGCGAAAAAGCGCGCGCGTCCTCGGGAAACTTGCTTCCCGAGCGGAGGCTCGGGAAGCTCGACGGATACGCGGAGGGGGTTGCGATCGGGGGACGGGTTGCACGGGAGCGCACGCATCCGTAGCAGCGAAGGAGCCGGAGAACGACGGCGCTCGCGCTTGCTCGCTCCAACTCGCTCGCGTTACGCGGTACGTTGCAGTGCTGCCGCTCCGTCACGCCGGTAGGTGCGCTAGCGCCTATGCGCCTTGGCCGATAGTGGGGAGGGGTGGCGTGTACCACGTGACGCGGGCGGCCAATCGGACGCGCGCATAGCCGGCGTCCGGCACATGGCGGCGCGCCGGCTTCGACAGCCGCAGTCGCAGTACGTCGCAGTCAGTCGCAGTGGTAACACGAGCGAGAGGGTAGTTGCACGCGCCTGCCTTCGTGAGGAAAGATCGCGGTTGAAGAGAGCCGAGAGCGAAAAAGCGAGGGACAGACGGAGAGAGTGAGGTGAGGCTCGTGAGCGAGGAAAAGGAAAAGGAAAAGGAAAAGGAAAAGGGAGTGGGAAGGAAGAGAGAGAGAGAGAAAGAGAGAGAGAGAGAGAGAGAGAGAGAGAGAAGGAGCGAGTGCGCGCCCCTCGCCTCCGTTTTACAGTGTTTCAGTCCGCGCGCGACGATCCGGCTCTCGGACGCTTCGAGTCAGTCGAACAACGCGATACACGAACCGTAATAGTTACGTCGTCCGGTCGGTAATCGGAGTTGGAGCGGGAGGAACGAGCAAAACGATCAGGAGAGTAACAAGGAACGAACGAACGAAAGAAAGCGAGCGAGCTAGCTAGCTGTGCGAAGAGAGACTACGAGATCCCGAACACGAATCCGTCACGATCCGCACGCGGTCGCGCGGCAGTGGGGAGACGAGGCAGATATCGAGAAGGCCATTTTCGTTTGCCGGTGTGTGTTTGTGCACCGCGACGAAGCCGAGCGGTGCGGTGCGGCCGATTACCGCCACCGGCCACCTTCGTCACCATTGTCGATCGGGAATTCACCGAGATAGGAGATACCGCCGTGTATGCGGAGGAGCTGATCGCGATCCTCGCCGAAATCATCGTATCTTCGTAACGGCATCGCGGCGCGGCGTTACGCAGAACTTGTGTGTTTTTTTTACACGCATGTAGCCGTTACCTCGGCTCAGATCATCGAGCGGTGCAGCGACCCTATCGACTCTATCGAGACCGCAGTGTTGGCATTATTATCGCGACATTATCGCTGCAGCTTTCGTGCAGCTTTCCGCATATTTGTCGGATAAAGAGGAGGGGAAGCGCGCAAGAGCAGCAGAAGAGGAACACCACGACGACGACGACGACGACGACGACGACGACACCGTAGTCGCATACTGTGAACGGTGGTGCAACATCCACGCGGCGAGCATCGCCATCGCCATCGCCACCGCCATCGTCGTCGTCGCTATTGCATATATCGCCGTCGGGTTATTACCGTGTTGTTGTTTAACGTCTCGCAGTGTCGCGCGACACGGGATTTCAAGGCTCAGACGGAATGCCGACGAATTTATTCAACGGAATAAACGATATGGAACGCGTTCCGAACGGTAATGGTGCCGGTGCTACTCTCGAGGAGCAACGCGCCCTTCAGCTAGCCTTCGAGCTGTCGATGCTCGGCCTGGAGGGCTCATCGGGCTGCCCGGGCACCGGAACGGGAAATGGCACGACCAACGACCCGGATCCTCTGCAGACCACGCCGGCTGTATTCGAGGAAGCGCGTTCCAAGAAGAGTCAGAACATGACGGAGTGCGTACCGGTGCCTAGCAGTGAACACGTGGCCGAAATCGTCGGCCGACAGGGTAAGTGTCGACCAGTCGTACTTTTCTTCTCCCGCCCTTCCTCCTGCCCTTGTTTTCCTCTCGAGCCGCGATCCCTAACGTCAACACGGCCTGTGTTTCTTGTTTATCGGTCGCGATTCGGCGGCGATCGACCGGCGCGAGCCGAGTCGCGACGCGACGCGGCGCGCCGAAACGAGAGCGAGCGAGCTCTCGGGCGCGCGCGTAAACAGCCTCGATGTCGACTCTCTCGACGTTGACTCGCCGCCTCCGTCCACTCTCGTCCGGCGCGGGCTGAGGGGGATGAGGGGGGGGCGGCGGCGGCGGCGGCGGCGGCGGCGGCGGTGGCAGGGCGCGCCCTCGTCCCTGTCGCGATGCCTCGCTTGGAGAGCGTCGCGACGCCGACTCGTTTCCCCGTTTCTTTCTTTCTCTCATCTCCTCCCTTTCTCTCGTTCTCTCTCTCTCTCTCTCTGTCTCTCTGTCGTTTTCGCATTTATACGTCCCGGTTGGCAGAGAGTCGCGCGCCACTGTAGCGCCGCTGACAGTTCATTGGCACGGCCGTAAACGCGAACGCACGCCGCGGGAAACTTGATACCGGGCGCGATGGAGCAATTAAACCAATTTACGTTCGAATTCTGCTTCGCGCGCGCGTACGACCGGAGAGAGAGAGAGAGAGAGCGAGAGAGAGAGAGGGAGAGAGAGGGAGAGAGGAAGGGAGAAGAGCCGGCCCCACCGAAACCTGTCGTAGGTCGCGGTCGTTTTACGGTTCCCTACCTCTCTCTCTCTCTCTCTCTCTCTCTCTCTCTCTCTCTCTCTCTCACACACACTCCCACCCCCGTGTCTTTCCTATCGGCGGCGACGCGTCTCGCTCGGAAAAGTGTTTACGATACTATCGCGCGATACGATGCGATACGATACGTCGCGCGCGCGCGAGCGAGCGACTCATAAATAAAGACGCGTTATGTTCTGCATTGCATGACCGAGACCGATGACTCCAGTCGGTTTCAACCTTGAAGACCGGTCACCGTTCCGAGAAACGGCTGATGCGCCTCGCCGCTTCTTTTATCCGCGCCGACGATGGTCCTCGGCTTTTTCGTTCCGCCATCCATCGGTCGCTCCCAGAATCCCGAAATGTCCGGAATGGTTGCACTTTGTAGCGCCGGATGCGCCAGGCAATGTATACGGGGACGAACGATAATAAAATTAATCTGCCGACACGCGGGCGACTTTGGGCGAAACGATCGCGAAGAGCGAGAACAGGGCGAATTCAGGTTCGCTCCGCCAAAGCGGAAGCCCGGATTTATCAGCGAGAAGCAGCCGTTCGGAAACGTCATCTTAGTCGTCTCGCGGCCGACTTTATCGCGCACGTTGCTGGCTCATCGCACTTACACAATGTAGTCGAGGTCAGGAGGTGTCGCGAACCATTTACCGCGAAGTAGACGCGGCATTTCGCTAATGAGAACGCATATCCCGCGTGCGCGCGGTCTCTAATCGTCCCCTCCCCCCCTCTCTCTCTCTCTCTCTCTCCCCCGCCAATCAAAGCCAAAGTTCAAGTTTACCGCCGCGAGCGGACGATCTTCGTCGGCGTCCAAAGATCGCGCGCGATCGTTTCGGATTCGTTCGGAGATGCCGAGCGCGGCACGTGGTTTTAAATCCACGCGGCTGTCAGCGCTCGATCGTCCGCTCCAGGAAGGAAGCCGCGCGCGCGCGCGCGCGCGCGAGACCGCAACCGACCGATAGGCGACCGCCGCGACGCAGCAGCGTCGGGCTTCTCGGACGACCAAGCGTCGTCGCAGCTCGCGGTTACTCGCGCTTGAAATTCCGCACGGCTCGCCCGGAGTCGCGCGCGTACGTGCCTCGCTCTCCCTTCCGCTCTTGGGTCGCGCGCGAGCGAGACGTTGTTCTCGTGGAGAGCCAGGCTCGAGAGAGGCTTCGCCTCTCGATTCGTCGCTCAATTCGACCCCTACGCATGATTCGAAAGCGCTAAACTCCCGCTTCTTTACGTACGCGGCTCACGCGAGCCAGCCGAGTCGCGCGGAAATGAAACGTCGTCCGCTCGCTGAAACGAGCCATCGCGCGGCGAATCTCTCTCTCTCTCTCTCTCTCTCTCTCTGTCCGTCTTTGCAGTCGCAAGCGCATTTTCCGCCCAGTATCCGAGATACTATCGGCTCTTGCTACTCCGTCAAACTTGTGGACTGGTTCGAGTGACGCGCGGAGTGGCCGGGATTCGTACGTGTCCGGGACCCGGGTTTCTCTATTGCCTCGCGCATTTGTGTCACGTAGACAGAGCTGAGATTTTTCGACCAGCCAGCCGTCTCGGAACCAGTTTCGCATACCCGGCATGAATCATTATCTCGCGCCGTAACGCGCGGAGTGCGTTACGACGCGAGATCTCTCTCTCTCTCTCTCTCTCTCTCTCTCTCTCTCTCTCTCTGCTGCTGCTCGTCGCGAACGAGGCTGCGAACACCTCGACCCCGCCGATTCCGGCGGGATCCGTTCGTTAGTTGCGTTTGTTCGTTCGCCGTCGTTGCGGGAGATCGCGATTTTCCGCGGAACGTAATCGCGTCGATTCAATGATGACGTCTAATGAGTTTGATACGCCGTTCCATCACGAGGATGTGGCTATTTGTTGAGCATTTTCGCCCTCGTCTCCCCTCCGCCACCTTTGCCTCCTCCCCCCCTTTCTCGCGATATTATCTCTCTGCCTGGCTATACCTCTCCCCTCGCCTACAATTCGCCCTGTTGTCGGTTCTCCTTCCCTCCTCTCCTCCTCGCCGTCCGCCGTACACGCCTCTCCTTCCCGCTCGCCCGGCTCTCCTGGACCGGAAGTTGTAATGAGCGCCTCTGTCGCCAGACCCGTCGCCTCGCGTCGCATCGTGGCCATGTAACGATGACGTTACTTTGGAAATATCACGGCCGGTTATCCAGGTCGTTAGCTTGCGCGCCGCGCACGACTTTGAGAGGGAACTCGACTCGGCACTTCGTGTAAGCTCGTATAAAAAGCCGAGGGAGAGAGAGAGGAAAAAGAAACGGGGAAAGAGGAATAGGAATGTGGTGAATTGCAGCTTCCAGGAATTTGCGCGAGTGCGCAAAAGTGACCACCGCGCGCGCGCGGCCGTCATGTCGTCCCATTAATTCGTCTCTCTCCCTCCCCCCTCTCTCTCTCTCTCTCTCTCTCTTAACGCTAATTGCCGTGTTGTTTCGTCCAAGTTTGGCGATTTTCATCGGAGAGGATTTCTTTACGAACCCTTCCAGACCCCGCGCGTACAGATTCCGTTTACAAAGAGCCTCTGACAATTGCACGAAACCGTGCATGCGCGCGTGTACAGTGTCCGTCTGTCTCCTTCTTTCTTTTTTTACCTTTTTTTCTCCTTTTTTTTTTTCTTTTTGGGAAAGATACGAACGTCAAAGGAGATTTAACGATGCGTACAGGCTTTAACGCGGGCTCTCGGGCTTTCTCTGCTTGTCTGCTTGACTCGCTTGCTTCCCTGAATTTCTGATTGCGTTTTCCTATTTCTCATGCTGATAGGGCCTCACCTGTTTAGCCGTTTTTGCCCTCCCCCTTCCCCCCTCCCGCCTGTGTGTCCAAGGGATCATAAAACCGTGCGATAAAAGGCACCGAAAAACGCGCTACGCGGCGTATGTACATAACGTTTCCCTTCTCGAAGCTGTAGAAATCCCACAGCCGTGTGGAGGCTGTGAAACACCGCGTATTGCCCGCGTGTGTGCGCGCGTGCGTGTGTGCGTGCGCCACGTGTCGCGCTTCGCGCGACGAAGCTGCTTAGGATTCTTCCAGAAAACGTAAAGATTCGTGTCGGGCGAAATGAAATCGCGTTAATGGCACCTGCGCCGTCGTTAACGCGTCCACGTGAAAAGCAGGACAGAACGATGACGCGGCGAGCCACACAGAGAGAGAGAGAGAGAGAGAGAGAGAGAGAGGGGCAGAGAGATCGTCCTCCGGCTTTATGACTCCGTCTGCGCACACGTCCGGGATTATTGGGCAAGGCGGCCCGCGTGGCTCCGTCTTTGTCGCTCTCGCGCGGCTCCGACACGCCGCGCGTGTCGATTACCGCGTGTTCATTCCCTCGCGCTGTCTCCATTGATCGAGCGGGACGCAAAAGCGTCGTCCGGCCACGGGGGAAACGCCGAGGATTTTCTCATTGTTCCGCGCGCGCGCGCGCGCGGACCTCCTTAACGCTTGGCCGTTGACGGCTGGCTCGAATTTCTCCGCGCCACGTGATAGCGCGCACGCACACGTACGCAGCGCGAGATAAGACTCGATAATAGCGGCCGATGCGATGCCTCTATTAGCCTGCCTTCCTCGTACTCTACCTGCCAGTCGGCTCGCAGATGTATGCCTGCCTTCCGCCGCCTCCCCCCTCTGCCTTTTTTCTTTCTTTCGTTCCTCGCTTCGTTATCTCTCCGCGCACGAAGAAAGCTGATTACCATGACGAAAGGGGGACTTTCTTATATTATCTCGGATAATCGCGCGGCTAACGATCGCGAACCCGGCAGAGGGCGTCGTTGACGTCCTAATTACGACCGGCGTCCTAATTGAGCGCCGCGATTTCTCGGCCGATCGCGCTCTGTTCTCTCACGCGGCGGCAGGAGCGCCATCGCGCGAAGGCCCAAGTTGGAGACCATCGCCGGGTGCGTCGTTCGCGAGGGAGATGATCGCCGGCCGCGGAAGCGATCGCGGAACGAAGCCCTCCCGGCCGCCTCCGGGGTCGCGCGCATGCCGAAGAAAGAGATGAATTACGACGCGGACGCGTTGCGCGCGACTCGTCTCTCTTGTCCTCCCTCTCCCTCCCTCTCTCTCTCTCTCTCTCTCTCTCTCTCTCTCTCTCTCTCTCATACTGTCGGGCTTCCTTCGCGAGAACACGTCCGTTTGACGAGCCATCCGTCCGTTTGTCTTCTCGTCTTTTCGGTGGAATTTGCGGGCGAGGATGTCGAAACTTCCCGCGCTTTCTCCGGCAAATCTTACACGCTCGCGTGCCGACCTGTTTCTTCTCGCCGAGGATGATCTAAGAAGTTTGGCGGAGGAAACCTGGCCTGGCTTCGTTTGCACGAAGAGATCGCCGCTTGCGCCTCGATCCGAGAAAGAAAGGAACGAACGTTCATGAGAACGGAACCAGACGGTAGAAACGAAACTGGAATTTTGTTGCGCGTCACTTGGCCGCTTTAATCGCGTTAGCCGCAGTCCCGGACCCGCCAGAAAATCAGCTTTTTCGAGAGCGGTTTTCGGTATCGGCGGCATCGGCGCGCGCGCATGCGCGGCCTGCATCTCGCGTGGCGTGGCGGCCTGAAATTCTTTTTTTCACCGCGGGCCACTCCGGCTGCTGCTCTCCTCGTCTCGCACAAAAAGAAGCGGCGTTGCGCCGCAGCGCGCATTTCGAGAATGGAAGTCCCTCGGAAGAAAAAACGAGAAATTGCCCGACGGAGCGATGCCCAGGCCAGGGTGGTGTGGCGATGGCGATGGTGGTGGTGGTGATGGTGGTGGTGGTGGTGCTGGTGCTGGTGGTGGTTGTTGTTGATGCCTTTGTTGGTCTCCGAAGCAGCTGCCGACCCACACCGGGCCTTTCCGTTCTCATGCTCGAAACTCGATCGACACTCGACCCGCGGAAACGGGCGAGAGGGAGAGAAGGAGGGGGAGGGGGCAGGGAGTACGATAGGCAGAGCGAGGAGGAAGCGCCGGTCGCATCACGCGGCACGAGAAAGAGAGAGATCAAGCTCGAGATCGAGAGAGTAGACTGTAGTGATACATACATATACACACACACACACACACACACACACACACACACACGCGCATACACGCACGCACACGCGCCCGCGTTGGGAAGATGAAGAGAGACGGCACCGGCTGCTGCGAATTGTTTGAGAGTCGCTGCGAGCCTCGGTCCCATCTAGCAGATGTACGGCGCGTTGCCTGAAACGAGCGCTTTTTCTCGTTTTCTATTTATTTTGTCTGCCATGTGCGCGCGGACTACCCTCCGGATCCGCCGACCGGAGGTCCTCTCCTCCCTGGCTGAAGCTCCCCCCTGCGGGCTCGCCGATGGGTTTTCTCCTCGTTGGACGACCGCGAGGCCGTCATCGTCCTCGCGACCCCGCGCGCTTGACGCGCTGACGTATCGATGACAGCGGCCACGTTGCGTCAAGTCGCGCATCGTCGCGGCGGATTCGGAACGATAAAGACGTTTCATCGGCGGTTAATTACGCGGTCCCCCTCCCCCTCCCCTCGTTGCAGCGATTCGATGCCTGCATCATCACGTGCCGAGTGTGTCGGCCATCGATGGGCGGCCGCGCAGCGGGATGTAAAATATGCACGTTTTCGACGTGCTCCTCGCGCATCTCGCCCGAATGCGAGCGTGCGCCGCCGACCTTGAATTAAATTATGCTGCACGCGACTTTTATTACATTCCCATTCAAATGACATCCGCTAAAACGGGCGTTAAACCGCGCGTGCATTTGTCATCTTGCCGGCTGCTCGGGACGGCGAGCCGTGACGAGGAGCGAGGGCGAGGGTGGGACGTGACTCTTGATTTGATCGCGATGGCGTCTTCGGGGTGCGCATCTCTCGCTCGTCAAGACTCTCTGGCCCAATTTCCGTTTCGGAATAGACGGAGAAGACGCGGCAGTGTCCTGTCGATGAACGAGATGATCGCGAGCAAGTAACTGAGCGCTGCCGGTTGTTAACGCTGATCAATGATCGACTAGTTTACGAATCGGCCGCGGCCGATCAATTTTCTCTCATCGGACCGATACATCCGGTGATGACCGGCGGATAAGATAGAATTTCGGCCCGAAGCGACTGGCAAGCAAGCCTTTCATCGGAAGTGGAAGGCGATGTCTTTGTTTGTTGCACACATGCAGCCGCTGCCGGACATGGTACTCGAGGATACACGAGGGATATCGAGTGTCCAAGAGAGAGAGAGAGAGGGAGGGGACGGCGTTCGGTCGCAGCTTCGCCCGACAACCTTCCTCGATTTTCTGCTCGCTGCCGCCGCTTCGTCTTGCTCCTAGGACCTCCGCCGGACTCCTTTGTCCCGACTCGGGTCCCGTCTCCGTTTCCTTTTCCTCTCTTTAGCGCGTGGGATACACGCAGCCTCCATCCCGGCTGCGAAGTCGCAGGTCGAAGGCGATCCTGCGACTGGAAGAATCTCACTCGCGGAATAAAAAAGAAAGGTCGCTCCGGCCGGCGGGACTCGGGCGTGGTCCAGATACGTCCAGATGCTGGAAAAATGCGTAGCTTCTCATCTTTCTTTTTTTTCTTCCTTTTCCTCCGCATTTTTCTCCGCGCGCGCGCGCGCGCGCGGCAAGCGAGCGAGAGTGTTGTGTCCTTGTGCGCGCAATCGCGATTGTAATCGAGCCGCCGGCGGCTCTTCCTGCGACTCTTCGTCGTAGGATTTATGATTGGCGTCTGAAAACTGAATGGCAGAGTCGCGCGAGCCTCGCTGGGAGGAGTCGCGCCGTTCTCCCCGCTCCCTCCCCGCGCGAGAGCGAGCCTCGGGCGCGTGTGAAAGAGTGAGAGAGAGACCGCGGGGGGGAGGGGGGGGGAAATGTCGCTCGAGCGTTGAGGAAACTGTTCCTTTTTCGCGACATCCTCTGCGCGGCACGCACGAGTATCCGATTATTCCGAAGACCGCGCGTACCGAGAGGAAGTGGTTCGCACGATCCACCCACTTACACACACACTCTCTCTCTCTCTCTCTCTCTCTGTCTATCATTCTTGATCGCTCTTTCTCGCACGTGACACACACACACACACACACACACACACCAGCGTATTATGCGCGGACGCACCGGCGGTCGAGTCTCTCTCGCTCCATTTGGCCGATCCACGCCCGTGTATTCCGCTCGCAACAATGCGGCCGACGTGGCACTTCCGTCCGGACGAGGAAAACGTCGAGAGCCTCTGGCGGAGCGCGCCTCTCGTCCGTTGAAACGCGCTCAATAAGCCCGCGTGAAATATTATCAGCTCCCCCCCCCCCCCCCCCCCCCCCCCCCCCCCCCCCATGACGGGCCGGGCGCGTCCCGCGCGTGTACACGTGTTGTAGCCGGTAAACGGCGTTCCCGATCCATCCATAAAAGTCAACGTGCCGCGCGTTCGTCCCTCCGCTTCGAGGGGGCGGTTTGGATCGCCCTTCCTAATCGGCGCGTGCGGCGATGCGTCCGCCAGGTTCTCTCCCCCCCCCCCCCCCCCCCCCCCCCCCCCCCCCCCCCCCCCCCCCCCCCCCCCCCCCCTCCCCGGGCGGCGTTTCCTCTCGCCGGCCGGAGAATTGCCACTCGCGGTTCCTCGCTCTTGGATCTCACGTACGATCGATCGCGCGGTTTATCGACTTTCGGTCAACGTCGTGCCGTCCGAGGCCGCCGGACGCCTGTTCTCGATCTCCCGAGAGCCAATCGCCAATCTCGAAACGGCTAAACGGAGAGCGAGAGCGCACGCGCGCGCGCGGAGGGGGAAGGTCGCGACAGCGGAAGCGCGCGAGCGGCGCGTGTTTTCGCGCCGCGCGGGCGACATTTTTCTCCGCTCCCGAGGCTCAAGGAAAAATGCCGACCTCGCTCGTTGTCGCTCGCGACCTCTCTCTCTCTCTCTCTCTCTCTCTCTCTCCGCTCGCGGGGAAGAATCGACAGAGATCCGTGAATGTCGAGATCCGGAGCGCGCACGCGCGCGCGCAGCCGAGCTGTGACGTAGTCCTCGCCGGTGCGTGTCCTAGGTCAAGATTCATTCTGTCTACTATGCCGCTCGACGAGCATTTCTTTCTAGCCGAGGCTCGTTCGGCGGCGGGCCTCTTGATCCTTTCGCCGCGCCGCGGCTCGGTCACATCTCCGCGCATGCATGCGCGCGCGCGCGCGCGCGCCCACCCGTCCGTCCGCCCGCCCGCCCGCCTCTGCGCCTGCAATGAGAAGCGGGACCCTCCCTCTCCGATTCTCCCGTACGCCAGGCAGCCTCTGCCCCCTCCCCTCCCCTCCCCGCCGTCCTCGTGTTCCACCGCGTGGCTCGTCTTCCCACTCACGATCCGGCCGGTCGGTCCGTGTCGCGCACTCATCCGTTCACTCTCGATCTCGAGAGGAGCGGTCCCGGTCCCAAACTTCTTTTCGCACACGTGCGCCTGCGCCGTCCTAGTTTAATGAAGTCGCGCGGCGACTTCTCCGTGAAATCGGATCCATTCGCGAAGGTCGGCGAAGCGCGAAAGCGCCACGCCGCCAGCTGCCGAAATCGGCAGTCCCGAGCCCGTAACCCGTTAGTCGAGAGAGTTCACGGTTTTATGTTTTTAGCGTCAAGTTGCTGCTCTCGTTGCGCAACGTTGCGAGACGGAGGGCGTTCGGGCGGGCGTTCCAATCGGTAGGAGCGACTAGGCGCGCGAACGAGAGCGCGCGGGTCAACCGGAAAAGGCGCTTTGTTCCCAAATAGTGCGAGAAAGCTGTGTCGTCGTCGTCGTCGTCGTCGTCGTCGGCGCTCGCGTGCGTGGCACGTGCTGGCGAGGCGGTAACGTGGCCACGTATGGTTAGCCAGGCCTTTAAGGCTTTTGTCACCGTTACGCAATCGCAAAAGCCGCGGAAAGGGAAAGCGGCGGCGGTGGCGGCGGCGGCGGCGGCCGGTTCTAACGAGAGTTGCACGGACCGAGATTCGAGAGAGAGAGAGAGAGAGAAAGAGAGATGCGTGAGAGAGCAGCGTCGTGGAAGGTGACGAATCGCGGCACTGACCCACTTCCGCCCCGCTCGCGACGTCTTCATTTTTTATCCGCTTCAAATAGACCAGCCCTTAATAGCGCTTTTACACGAGAGAGGGAGAGAGAGAGAGAGAGAGAGAGAGAGAGAGAGGGAGAGGGAAGGAAAGAGAAAGAGAGTTCACTCTCTCATCGAGCGCGAGCGCTCGAGTGCTGTACGGATAACGCGCGGATTGCGTTTGCACGGCGATTAATGAAATATTTGCCGCTGGCTTTGCTCCGGCCATCAATTTTCGCGCGTCCTCGCGATCGATCTCTCGACGACACGCCGACACGCTACCGGATCGTGTAATCTCGAGAAGGAAACAGACTGAGGCGACCGTGAACGCGATCGCTTTCGTCTTCTTCGCATTTGTCGTCGCGTGGCCGATTACGTTCGCACGCTTTTCCACGCTTCCCACGAGCGATGCAGAAGCACGCGGCTTTCCGTTTTCGCGCGGAGACCAGAGCCGCGATCATCTCTGCGCAAATGTACATACACACGCGCGCGCGCGCGCGACTGTAAACGCTCGCTGCAAAGCCGGGGCCCGTGTTCCAATTATTCAGAGAGAAACTTTCGCTCTCGCGGTATTATCGGCACGTGTAACGCGATCGCTATAAACCGGCCTCGCTTGACGTTTCGCTGAAGCGCGAGGTAAATCTCCCCCCTCCCGCGGAGGATGTAGCGCGCAGCATCCGAAAGCGAGGTCCCGTTCGCACGGATGAGAGAGCGGTCCTCGATCGCGCGTCTCCCTCGGAAACGCTAAACGTTCCTAACGACCGACGCTCGTCGTTCGTTAACGAGGCAGGGCGCAGCCGCGGCTCGGAAAAAAGCGACCTCGATTCGTCGCTAATTGTCGACGAGGTGCTAACGACGTTAGAACGACACATGGCTGTGCCCGTTCGTGATTGCGCCACGTGCTCGTTGGTAGCGCGCGCGCATGCGCGTCCTCGTGCGGATCGCGATCGAAGACTCGATCGAAATTCGGATTTTAGTGCCTCGCGTTCCGCGACACGTAACAGCGACATCTCTTCTCGCGTCTCTCGACGAGCGTTGCCGGATGGAACGCGTAACGCGCAATGCTACCGAGTACATGGGCTTTCCTCGTCGCAACAATGGCCAGGCCTTTTTTCTCTCCGGATGATATCTCGGAGAGCGGCGAGCAGAGCGGAACGTCGGCGGGCTCAAAAGCCCGGTCGCGAGAGAGATCGCGCTGAAATTCCCGATCGCATCTCCCCGAGAAGATGGACCCTCTCCAACCCCCGCGGCGATCTACCTGGCCGATCGAGAGGAGGCGCGAACGGTGCGATGGCAATGCGGCGCGGGTGGCAATGATAACGGGGCGCCTTAACAGCTCGCGATTCCCGAGCGATGCACCGCGAGCCTACGTAGACAACAAAGGAGAGAACCCGGCGTGTCGGAGGAGCGTCGCTCTCCGTGGGGGTTCTCAACCTCCACGCGCGTGCGCGCGTCGTGCCGGCGAAACGCACAAGCGGGTCCCGCCCGTGGGCCTCTCTCGCGCCTCTCGCCGTTTCTCTTTGTCCGGCCTCTTTTGAAGAGCCGCCCGCGAAGGAGAGCAGCTCGCCTTGAGACAAAAGCGCACGCACCTACTGCCGACGCAGAAGCGCGCGTGTGCTCGCCGCTACCTTGCTACCTACCCTCTTCGCACCCCCGCCCCGTCCCGCACTGTCCTCTCTCCTTCGTTCCTCGCTCTTCCTCCCTTCTCGTCTTCCTTCCCTCCCCCCCCCTCTCTCTCTCTTTCTCTTCCTTTCTCTCTATTATTATGCTTTTTGTGATTTATTTGTGTCTGCATCGCGTCCGATTTTCGATTTTTTTCTCTCCGTCTCTCCGTCTCTCCCTCTCTCCCTCTCTCTCTCACTCTCACTCTTTCCTTCTGCTCCCGCCTATCTCTCCTCCGTCTTCTCTCACGACGCAGTTCCTCGGAGGAGTCGTCGGCCTCGCGCGCCATGCCCTCCCGCACACACGAATCCGCAGGTGTACGCCGCCTCGTGCAAACTCTCCTCCTCACGGACGAGAGAGGGAGAGAGAGAGGGGGGAGGGAGGGAGGGAGGGAGGGAGGGAGGGAGAAAAGGGACAGGGCAGGCGAGCGAGGGAGATAACGCGGGGCGGCGCGTTGCACCTGCACACGCGTGCCGATGTTTTGTCAACGTCATCCGCGCTCTCGAAAAGCAGCAGCGCGCCGCCGCTTAATCGGTCGCATTAAGGCGCGAGACGTGCCGCGAACGCGCGTGCCGCCGCTTCCTTCGGCGTGCAAGTGGCCGATCAGAGCAGGAGCGGCGTCGCGCCCGGAGCGATCTCGCGCGCTAGCCGGGGAAACATGGCGCGCAGACGGAGATGAGCAGCATCCCCGACAGATATCTGATCCGAATTCCGGGACCGTTAGGCCGCCGCGAGCGTCGTCTCTTCCAGCTTGGCAGGAGAAAGCGATGAATAGAGCAATTAACAAGCGTGTCGGGGACGTGCCGGGTCCAGCGCGGGATCCGGGGCGACGATTTCCCGTGTTACTTTACGCCGCCGTCCCGACGCGTCTCGCATCCTTCCGGACCTGACCTCGTCCAGCGGCGGGAGCCCCGGCGCTCTACCTGTCCTCCAGCGGGACTCGTGCTGTGTACCTGCGCTTCCCGCGTACCATTCCTCGACGCGGAACGCGTCGAACGAGACAATGTGCCCGTGTCTAACAGCCGCGGCGGCTGGGCAAGAAGTACTTTGACGGAATTTTCTGATAGCGGCTCCCTCGCGCTCGCTTCGCTCCTTCCGCCGTGTCCGTTCGGATTGTTGACGCGCCAGGCTCATTCCGCTCGACGATTAGTTACCTGACGGTTCTATCGGCGTTGTTGCCTACGGCGTAGCCTCCTTCGATCGTAGGGCATCACCGCGGCTGATAAAATCTCTTCGGCTAGGCGAGGCTAGGCGACGTTCACGTATCGCGCCGCGCTACTTCCTGCCGGGGCGAGGCTTGGAAGGTACGAGGGGGAGGAAGATTGGATGGGACCAACGTTGTCGCGATGGAGCCAACGCGCGCCATCGGCACAGCGAGTGTACTCGGGGAGCGGAAGGTGCGTCCGGATCGTGCCTCGAATCCGAAAACTTATCGGGCTCGTGCCTCTTACGTTGCTCTCCGGTCGACTGGCGTTTCCGAGAAGCGCCGATTGATTTACAGGGAGCGCCTCCGACCCGGCCGACCCGCCACTTAATAACGTACAATCGGGATCTAATCGGGAATTCTCGGGTCCCCGAGAATTAAGTTAAACGCGAAGCCGCAGCGGACCAACCGGCGCTTTGAGCGGCGCGAAGCGGCCTCGATGGATCCTCATGGTGGATCCTTTCCTCGCACAGCGAGACATTCGTCCCGAGTTGCTGCATCTCCCGAGCGAGTCGCAGGAGGATCACTCGTGTCCTCATTTATCTTCAAATGCCGCCAAGAGGGTAGCGTTCCCTTTCCCGAGGAAGGAGAACGGAGAAGCGATCGGCCGGTCGACTCGAGACGCGCGCTGCCTCGTGTCTCTCTCTCTCTCTCTCTCTCTCTCTAGCTCGAACGATCGCGCTATCAGAGAGTCTGCCGGCTCGCGTATCGCATCTCTCGGCCAGCTCGCTTCGTCGCTCGCCTTCTCCGCCTGCTCGCCTGCCTGCGCGAGACGCGGCGCTCCCTCGGCAGCCGCGTTGAGCACCACTGGGTCTTCGAATCGTTGAACCACGGAGTGGTTCAGTGGCTCCAAGGCCGGCGGAAACCACGGGTGGGATGCGCGGGGCAGAACGGCCCTTCTTCGACTGGAATCGTTTCTCTCTCCCGTGCGGCGCACGAGCGCTCCTTCCTGCGCGCCGACCTCTGCTTCTTCGCGTAGCCTTCGTGGTCTCGCGAAGGAGGCAGCAGAAGAATAAGACGACGAGGACGATGAACGGCGACGAGGACGAGGAGGCGCCGGGAGAAGGAGGAGGTGGAGGAGGGGGGGAGGACGATGGAGAACCCGGATTGGCTCTCGTGGGCGACAAAAATGCACCGCGCGCTGCGCTGCGCTCCATCGTCGTCGTCGTCGTCGTCGTCGTCGTCGTCGTCGTCGTCGTCTCGTCCCGACGCCCGGCGTCGATGCGTGCCTCGTTCTCTCGCGGATCTCCCGCGGCTGCCTCCCTCCCCCTCCCGCCCTCCCTCCCTGCCTCTCCCCCTCCTCTCGGCGTCGCTGCCCCGTACGATTCCGTCCGTCCGCGAGAGTGCAACGCGCCCTCGCGCGTGTCTACGACCTTTTCACCTTGCGGCTGCGGCTCGAACTCGCGCCGATGGCGGAAACTCGATTACTACACGGGATACGGTTTAATCGATCATTTAATTATGCGAACGGTATTTAACCGACTGTTGAACACGGAGATAATTGCTCGCAAGTGTAATCGCGCGCGCAGTAATCACGCGCAGGTCGCGCGCCGCACTGACATTTTCAGAGCTGTTCAGTGTCAGAGACGCGTGTCTCGATTACAAACTGTGGAAATACGTTCGGATTTCACGGGGCGGATAATGAGCGGGCGAATGCAGGGAATCCCGCCGGAGCGATCACGCTTCGATCAGAGTCGGCGCTCGCTCGCGAGAGCCGCAGCTTACGCCGCGTCCGGTCCGACTTTGTCGGCTCCCCACCCTTCCCGGGCCCGGGCCCATTTTAGGAAGGAAGCTCGCGAGATTAGCGGCGGGCCCGCTACAGAAATTCGCGGAAACTCAAAGCGGCGTGCCTCGCCTCGCCTCGCCTCGCGAGAATCTCAGGATTGATAAGAGCGTCGGAGACGCCTTTAATGGCCTCCTCCGCGGACTCCCGGCAGAGGAGCGTCCGGGAGACGCGTTCTTACTTCCGGCGCATATCGGCGCGATTGATTCGAAGGCACGTCCATCGATCGAGATAGCACGACGCGCAACAATCGGCGAATCGAAAGCGGTTTGATTCGAGTCGAAAGCGATTGCGAACGTTAGGCACGCAATTAGAAATCGTTATATTGGCCAACGCGACTTATTACACACTGAACACCTTCAACGACTCGGGTATTGCGCAATGACGCCGCACTGATGACGTACGTCGACGTACGGCACAGCCATCGGCGCGCGCGGATTGATGAAATCAAATCTGAAATATTTTTTTTTCCATTACGGCCTCCGCGCCCGGCTAATCGCTGATTCGCCTAAAAGTTTCTGTTGCAATCGTCCGAGTTGCAATATCCCAGTGATTTACGAGCGGATCGTGTCGCCGGTTCGTTACGATGAATTCTGCGGGAGGTTGCCGCCTCTCGCTCGGTATTCTCGGGCGTTTTTTCTATTTCTCTCTTTCCGCTCGGGCCTTGAGCGAGGCTCCGGGAGGCCGTCGCCGGCGAGCGCGTTCTCGCCGGAGATCGGCGCGGGGAAAATTCACGCGCCGATCGTTGAACCGCGACTGTTGGCTGTTCCATCGATCGATCGATCGATCGATCGATCGATCGATGTTTCATCTCCACCGCGGACGTGGAGTCCAGAGTCCAAGAGCGAGCGATGCTCCGTCGTTACGTTCGTAGGTCGGAGCTCGGCGGAGCCGAGTTCCGCGTGATGCGATTTCCTGTTTATCTCGCCCGCGCGATTGTGATATCCTCGCGCCGACGACTACTCGATTACGAAGGCGCGACGATCGCGGGATTACGCGTATACGCGCGCGACTCTCTCTCTCTCTCTCTCTCTCTCTCTCTCTCTGATCTAGTAGTAGCGAGTGAGGTTATGCGCACGCCGGCGAGCTCTCTTCCTCTCTTCTCGCCGGAGTGGATAAACGATCGATCAACGCCGCGGACTCGGTGCGAGCAGCCGTGCCGCGGCGCTCGCTGACGTACGGAGACAATCGATAGCCGCGATATAAATATCGAGGCGGCAGAGTCCACGTAGTGGACAATTATTTTTGCGCCGCAAGGGACACGCGGCACACGCTCGCGCGAGAGATATATCGAGATTATCGATTTATAACGCCGCTAACGACGAGAGCATCGTCGTTATCGCGCGACGCGGCGTGTTTACACGGCGATTCGTCGCGGCTGGCGGATCGCGCCGATGAATCCCGCAATAAATCCGAGGATTACGCGCTCCTCGAGCCGCGCTTCCGTCTGCGCGGCGTCTGCGATTTCAGCGCACCCGGCGCGGCGCGATCGGGAGAGGAGGCGGGAGATGACCGCTCAATAGAATCGCGCCGCTCGCAATGGCGCGTCGCTTACTGATCGTATCGCGCGCCGCGATTAATCGAGCGCAAAGCAACGTCCCGCGGAGGCCACATCGCGGCCGGCCGCCATTGGATGAATCGCGCGTTCGGTGCTGCTGCAACGCGCGAGTTTCGAGTTTTACCTCAACGCCGATACGTCGCGGGCCGCGCGATATTTCGGCATTAAAATATCGGCGAGAAATATTGCGCTCGTAAATATGCCGGCCGCGTTATCCGCCGTGATATATTATTCTTGTCGGCCGGTCGTGGAACTTTGCTATGTATATCGCGCGGTGCGCGCGTAGGATAAGGGAAACGTCATCGCCGTTACGGGGGAGGGGTCGTCATCGTCGAGGCACGCACGAGCTCGCGCGAGTCTCGAAAATCGCGAGCGCGCGATTATGAATCCGCGGCTTTTCCTCCCGGAAAAGAGAATAACGGGACCGATTGTCGCGAGGAGTTATCGGACGGGGCTCCTCGCGTACGCGTAATGCGCGTCCGTTTCCTCAAACATCGCGTTTACATTGTGTTTATGGCCGGCGAGCGGCGTAAACCACGATTACGAGACTCCCGCGTTGCCCGAGGAGGAACGATCCTTACCGCCCACGGAATCGCCGCCACGAATTTCCCAAAATGGTCTCCTCCATCCCGCCTGCGAGCACCGCGGCCGGGCGGGCAGCGGGGCGGGTGAGCGGCGGCGCGCCACGTGGAGCGGCGGAATCTCGGCGGTCATCTCGGAGCACGCGTTGCGCTGCGGCGCAGTCGCCGGCTCGGCGGTCCGAACGATTTCCGTTCAGGTAGCAATCGAAATTCGATTGTATTTGCGGAGGCAGCCGGGACATCCGGCACATCCGGCAGCAGAGCCGGGTCTTCCTCCCGACGACCGTTTAGCCTCTTTCTCCCGCGGCATCGTGCCGTGCGGCTATCGGCTTATCGGCAAAAAATTTGGGATATATCTGGAGGATGCGTATCATCGTCCCGCGGTGCCTCTCGCGGTGGACTTCCGGTTTACGAGACGTCCGTGGTCAGGAAGGCGTTTTCTTTCGCTCGCCGAGGTTTGCCTCGTCGTGATTCTTCTCTTTCGGAAAGCGGCACTTTCTGGCCAGGACCCAGCTCTCTCTCCCTCCCTCCCTCCCTCCCTCYCTCCCTCTCTCTCTCTCTCTCTCTCTCTCTCTCTCTCTCTCTCTTTATATATCCCTGAGTACAAGTTCCCATGGAAACCATCGACGTAGCCGGGTGCTAGTTAATCTTTTCTGGAGCCATCGGCGCACCGCGGCATGCACCGCCACGTATATCGATCGTGCGTAAGGGAGGGCGAAAAGGAGCAGCAGAGAGAAAGAGGGAGAGAGGCGAAAGTCTAGCTTCGTGTTGGAAAACGTCGAGTTCGGTCACGGACACGTCCGCACGGAATTATCGAGAAGGAGAGACCGGCGCGCGACTTTTCGCGATCCCGCACCACCGTGATGCACTTGCCCCTCGTGTATCTCCCACCCCCACCGCCGGGATGGTCCTCGCGGCGGATGAACGACAAAGGACGGCAAAGCGCGCGACTGAATGGGAGAGCGCGCGCGGCTCATTATTCGCGGCAGCTTATCGCACGTGCGAGATACGCGCCGCGTGAGCGCGTACGCGCCGTCCGCGGCTCCGGCGCGGATAATCAATGAGCTATCGATCGCGAGGCGAGCGCGTCGATCTGATTGGCCGGTTTGATCGGCGCCGACAAGCGGCGGCTCGCTCGCAGAGACAGACTCGCGCTCGCTCGCTCGCGATATTCTACTTGCGCATTATACTTGCGTATTACGTAATGACTCCGGCGACTCTGGAACATGGTCGCGGGTGATTCACTGTTAGGTCAATATCTCGAGCTGGAAACACCGGTCGGTCGGCTCTGTTATACGAGGGCTCTGTTTCTGCGAGTGATCGATAAGCCATGCGTGCCCCGTCTCGGGAGCGCACGCACGCACGTGTGCGTGCGTGCGTGTCGCTGCGAGGGATCGTCCGTTGGGGTGGATGGCGATAACGTGCAGAGGGCAACGTGGAATGATAACTCGGCTGCGTATATGCGAATAATTAATCCGATTCTCGGGCGCCTGCATTGCCGGTCGTTCAAGGTGAGGTCGCCGAGAGCCAAGAGCAAACGAGGAGCCACGAGACGGAGACACGAGGAATTTTTCATTTCACGAATAACGCGCGGCGCGTCGCGTCACAATGAGCCGGCGAGTGGTTCCTCAACGGCTGTAACGCTATCGTCATCGGAATCGTCCCGTCTCTTCATCCTCGACGCGATAAATGATTCGCGGCGGGAGCCGCGCGAATGGAAAAATAAGCAAGCCGCGTATCGCATCGTATCGTATCGTCGCGCTGAATAAAACATTTTCCGATATCCCGTTCCCCTTCCTCTCCCTCCGTCTTTTCTTTCCGATCTCTCCCGTCTCGCAACTTTTCACTCGTCTATTTCGGGAAAGTCGCGGTTCTCGCGGTCGCTTCGATGTTGCCGAGCCCTCGATAACAAGCTCGATTCGACCATTTACTCTCGCGCATCCGCGCGAATACGATTCATGATTTTCATCGCTCGAGTCGTCCGGCTTTGAGTCGTTTCTGGAAACCCGCTCCTATTACACTTTCGAGCCCTGCCCTTCGACCCCTTCGCCGTCTCTCTTCCCGCTGCGGTTGCTTTCGCGTGAGTCACGCTGATAACGAAAAGGGGATAGAGTGCCACGAAACTCTATACATGTACATACGCGCGCACACGCGCGCGCACGTGTGTGTCCACCTATGTCGATAGCGAATCGATTCTCGATATCCTCGTGCGCATCTTGCCTCGCAAGCCACACATTTTACGAGCCTGCTGCACCTGCTCGCTCGAATCCGGTGATTCACGAAGCTTCAATCAGTCGCTCGCGCATTATTAACGTTTCGCCGGCCGCGGTTCGTTACGCAAGGACGCAGATTAACGCGGTCCAGTCGTTCGACTCGGAGAGCCGCGCGCGCGCGAGAAAGAGAGAGAGAGTGAGAGAGAGAGAGAGAGAGAGAGAGGAACGTCTCACGGCCGAGTGCAGCGACGGGGCGAGAATAAAAAGAAGGGAAAGAAGAGAGATCGCGCTCCTCCTCGCGAATAAATAGCCACGTTTGTTCGGATAACGATTCCTCGCTCGGTATCGACTCGACGAGTATCGAGATGCGTCCACTGGGATCGCTCGAGACAATTGCGGGAAAGGGAAAAGCGGCCGCATCCTCGCGTACTCTCACGATCGAGATTCAGCGATACGCGATCTTGGAAAGGCGAAGGCTGCGAGCGAGCGACATCGAGATCGAGATCGATCACGGCGGCTTTGGCATTTGAAGCTTCCCCGCGTCGTGCCACGTTTCGATGCTCGATGAATGGACGTACTATTCGCTCGTAAGGCATTCGCGCGGCGTGCGTGACGCCTGCGCGCGCGCGCTGAGCGAAGCGGAGAGAGAGAGAGAGAGAGATGGTGGGAGAGGGAGAGGGAGCGATACGAGGCGCGACAGCGTAGGCTGCTCGGTCGGCGCGCGTTTTGACGTTAAATTGGCTCACCCACGCGCGACTTTCTAACGCAGCCGCGTTTCCCAATTTGCAGCCTAACGTAGTTTGCGCGCGGATGTACCTCGCGCTGGTCGCCTCCTCGGCTTCGCCGTCATCGCTCGATCGCGGAGATCAATCGATGATGTTATTGATTTAAAATCATTAATCTTATCGCTTTTCAATCTCTCTCGCTTTCGTGTCGTTTCAAATGAGCCTCGGAGCCATCTCCGCGGAGAGAAAATGGGAGAGAAAATGGCACGAGTTTCCCTATAGTTTCTCTCTCTCTCTCTCTCTCTCTCTCTCTCTCCATCTATCTATCTCTCTCGAGTTCGGTTTTGAGAAGCCCGATATTCTGCTCGCTTTGATCGATCGATTGTACAAGAAGAAACAGATGTTTCCTCTGATACCGCTATCGCGATATTAGCTTTCTCCTTCCCGAAAAAAGCTCTCCGAGTCTCTCCTCGCGCGCGCGCGCGCGCGCGTGCATGTTTCTCGCTTCGCCTGCCGCTGTCTTCCCGCCTGTAAAAATGAATGAACGACAGCGCGCGCAACGTCGGCCGACGACGTGGCTGCGCCTTTACGGTTTACGATTGTAAATTCGCCCAGGGGGCTCCTCTTTCTTTTCTCGCCATCCTGCTCTCTGCTCTCCTCGCCGTCTCTCTCTCTCTCTCTCTCTCTCGGCTTCCTCGTCTTTCGACGCCCGTGCTCTCTTCCCCGTCCATGGCCACTAGCGCGATAATCGCTATCGTGTCGCGTTGAACGAGTTGCCGCGCTCGCATATACCGGGCGACCGTTAAAATCGCGCGATCAATTAATTCGTCAAATCCGTCCGCACGTCGCGGCGGCGACCTTGCCTCGGTCGGTCGCTTCGCGATATCACAGTCCATCATCGATCTCCCTCCTTCTCTCTCTATCCCCCGCCTTCTCGCTGCCTGCTTCGCAAGGCGAATCAATCGATCTCGCGCGTTGCATAATTCGCGTATCGTGACCCTGTTCCTTTAATAAGGCCTTGTTACCTCGGCGTTTCGCGTGCACGCTGCGAGACAGAGACAGAGAGAGAGAGAGAGAGAGAGAGAGAGAGAGAGAGAGAGAGAGAGAGAGAGAGGGRGGGAGGGAGGGAGGGAGGGAGGGAGGACAGAGCCGGAATCGCGGCGCCGGCAGCAGCCGCCTCGATGAACAGAAATTTTATGCGCGGCCGCTTTATCTCCGGCCGGTGAATATTTTCAGGAGCCGCGATCGGTCTCGCGCGCTGCTGCGCTTTCGCCCGTTGCGTCGTTTGCGGCGTGAAACGTCAAGTAGGCGAATCTAGTCGACGCTCGCCTCGCGCAGCGATCGATTCGCGCGCATTATTCACGCTCCGGCTCTCGCGCCGCTCGGCGGCACGTGCCCTTTCCCCTCTTCTTGCTTTCTTTTTCTCATGACCGATTGCCCAAAACGATAGCCGTCTCCCGACCCGGCGCGCGTCCGGCCGGGATTCAGGAGCGGCATCTCGAAGCGGTTTCTCCTCCAGAATTTTTAACGATGCAACGACCGGTCGCTCTGCGAACGGACGAGCGGACGGACACCGCGGAAGCGTATGCAGAAGCGTAAACTTGCCGATCTCGGAGGAAGGCAATCGCTCTCGCAGGCGGTCGAAACGGGAAGCGGAAGCTGCGCGGCGGTCTCGCGCCCGTGGCGTTAAATTGTTCTTTGAGGGAACTATGACTATTTATGGGCCCGCCGTAAACATCGTCCAGTCTGTGCGGTTTTTCCTTCAAACCAGGGGTGGTCCTCCCGGCTCTCACCCCGCGCTGCCTCGGGGCAGTTTCCGCTCGCAGGAATGCGCGCGTACGTTCGCACGTAGATTTCTTCCTCCTTGCTTCGTTCGTTCGTTCGTTCGTTCGTTCGTCGATCGCTCGGTGAGGTTCTACTCGGACCGGCAAAGTATAAATCCCGCGTACATCCCGCGCGGATGTCGTGACGCGCGCGCGTTCGCGCGAGTCCAAGCCGGGAATGCGCGCGGCGGCTCGCCGCCGGAGGCGGACTGTAATAATCTGACGGCGCGTTGGCAAAGCACAGAGAAAGGGAGAGATAGAGAGAGAGAGAGAGAGGCGGCAAGAAAAATAAAAGGGGGAAATATAGAGAAATACGGAGAGAGGAGGTTGGATCCAGATGCGGCGACGCGAATCGAACAAAGAAGCGAGCACGCGAGCGATGCGAACGTTCGCCGAGGCAGATCCGAGCGCCAAATTAATTTTCGGTTTTGTCAAATGTAGCCTCTCCCCGCTCGATAGATATCAGGTGTGATAAATGTGGGCCATTTCGCGTGTACGTATACAGCAGAGCGCGTGATCCTCGTGCCGATCGGTCGCATCTGGCGCTAAACTGCATGACCGATGAGATGCTCGGGTCTCTTTCCTCGGTGTTCACCGGGAGGAAGCCCTTTCCCCGGGCATTGTCTCCGCTCCCTCGCACCAAAGAGTTTGAGGTAGGTCGATCGACGGAGATGACTCACCCTTGGGAACGCTCGGGCGGACGAGAGGGACTCTGGGCGGAGCGGCTTCCACGTCCCATTATATCCATCCGCCGCGGCGGCTCGTTAATATCGTGATATCCAATATCGCGTAATTATAACGCGCTTACCGCGCTGGCCGCGCGCGAGTCCCGAACGGCGTGCGGGCGATAATGAATCATCGGCGGCGGTAAACGGCCGCGCGCGCGGAACAAAGTTTCCCAGCGACGAAATCGAGAGCCTGCCTCCCCGGTACTCGCGCGACGAGACTCGTGTCGACGCACACGTGGAAGTCGCGGAGGATGCTCCCCCGGCCCGATTTCATGCGGGCATCGATCGCGCGCTCGATATCGCCAAAGGCCCGACGATGCCCTTACTCTCTCCTCAAGGACCATCGTCCGGCATTTCCATAAAAGATTAATGGCCTGACATAATCTACATTTTCTATCGTGAGATCTCGGCGCTCGCGCAAGAGAGAGAGGAAGAGACAGAGAGAGAGAGAGAGAAAGAGAGAGAGAGCGAGAAGCCTCGTTCGTACGAACGAACCTGTTATCGTGAGGATTGCCGGTCCGCAGTCGCGCAGGGAAACAGCGTGCCAGTGCAGCGTGCGATCAGGAGAGGGGTAACGGTCAGGGGGGCGGGGAGGAACACAGAAGGCACTGGGGGGAGGGAGGGAGGGAGGGAGGGAGAAAGAGGAGGAGGAGGAGGAGGAAGAGGAGGGAGGAAGAGTAGGAGGAAAATGAACGCCGTTGGGCGGCAGTGTCAGTGGAGTTCAATCTTAATATAGTATGACCTCCACTGCGCCATTCGAGACAGTGTCGGACGCGACGGCGGTTGCAAGTACGGACGAGCGGCCGTACGAGAGAAAGGGAATCGGCGAGCGAACGAGAGAGAGAGAGAGAGAGAGAGAGAGGGAGAGAGAGAGAGAGAGAGAGAGAGAGAGAGAGAGAGAGAGCACGCGCGTGCGAGAGGAACGCGTGGCGGCGAGGGTGATTAAGGAAGAAGAACGGAGAAGGACGCGAAAAGTAGCGGTGACGGGGCGGAGGATAGGAGCGTGGCGAGGCGAGGCGAGACGGAGAGAAACGGAGAGATGGAGAAAAGAGAGCCGCGGCAGGGAGTGTGGTGAACGGGTGCGTGCGTTGCACCTTATTCCCCAGTCCGATGAGTGAGCCTCGCCTCGGTTATTTCAGAGACATCGGCTCCGAGAGAGGCCGACGGACGGACGACGGGACGGAGAGAGAGAGAGAGGAAGAGTGTATGATGAGCGAGATGGTGCGTGCATGCGTGCATGCGTGCGCTTACTCGTCGAGAGTGTCATCGATCTATTTCGAGAAGAGGCTGGAATTTCTGGCTTTCGCGAGGGGTCAGTACAAGACGACGGACGACGGAGAGAGAAAGAGATAGAGACAGTGGGGCGGCGGGCGGGTAGGGGAGGGGGAGGGGGGTGGTGGTGGCGCTTCTAATTGAGGATAAGTCCGCCACGTCGGTGCGGGATTCGAGAGACAGAGAGAGAGAGAGAGAGAGAGAGAGAGAGAGAGAGAGAGAGAGAGAGAGAGAGAGAGAGAGAGAGGGAGAGAGAGAGCGGGGGGGAGGGGGGCAGCGCCGACGATGGACGGACGGACGGACGGACGGACGGACGGGTCGTTACCACACCTGCGCACTCGCCGATCTGGACTGCCCGATGGTCAACGCACGAATGACCGCGTGCTCCTGCGTTCTCCTCGATCGAGCTGCCGAGAGAAAGATAAAGACGGAGATAGAGAGAGAGAGAGAGAGAGAGAGAGAGAGAGAGAGAGAGAGAGAGAGAGAGAGAGAGAGAGAGAGAGAGAGAGCCATCGCTGGCGCATCGTTGTGCTGTCGAGATGCTCTCGGATAACCGCGATCGGCTTCATGATGCGGGCGCATAATTCCATTCATGCAACGACCTCGGTTCCGCCACCCCCTCCCCGCCCATCCCTCTTCCTCAGACATTTCCCGTGTATAACGAAATTAGAGATGTCGATCGATCTTTGCTCGCGCTACGCGGCATGATTTTGGACCTGGATGTTTGACTGTTTCCCGATAATGAGATTTCTACTTTTGGTATCGCCGGTGAAGAATGGTCTCGCGGTGTAGTTTCGGGAGAATTCCCAGGTGCGTCGTGAAAAATGGACCGAAGCGGGGAGAGAGGGAGAGAGAGAGGGTGAGGGAGAGGGTGTGGGGGGAGGAGGGGAAGGATGATTAATCGTTTTCAGCGCGATAAGTCCACTTTGCGAGGGGGAGTATTTGTACGGAGGCGGGCGGCGGCGAGTTATCGGCGAGTTATTGGAGTTTTCTCGGTTGTATCGCGCGCGTGTCGAGCGGAGTTACGTTACGAGAAGGGGGGAGGGGGAGAGGGCGACGGGGGAAAGGGGGATAGATGGCACGCGGGAGGAAGAGGCGGAGGATCTAACGATCTCTGGTGGGGGGAGGGCAGCGGCGGTGGTGCTCTCGGTCGTTGCATTGTGGGGGTGTTGGCCTTCAACTTGACGGTGCAGTTTCACTGACCTGCCTGAGAAACTCGTGATGCCAGTTCCTAGATGCGGGCTCCCATGGAGTCCCATGCGCGATCGGCGAAAAGTCCACCGGCGCTCTACTTAAGAGCCCACCGGCCCTAAACAAACTCCTCTCGCCGCCCTGCGATCGAGCGAAGCCAATTCTCGAATTTCGTGGCTTTCCGCGCGTCGCGATGCAAGTCGTAAGATGGAGAGGAATTGTTGACGAAACGTGGACGTGTATCGTGTAGCTCGGCGGAGTATACGTACCGTATTCGGTCCGCTTTGGAGACTGCGTGGAAACTGCGTTCCTTTCCTGTTCTATTTTGTTGGAGAATCCTTCGAGATGTGACCCTCCTCGAGTGCGTATCTCCGAAGAGAAGTGTCTCTCCACTCGGTATTCGGCGGGTGCAATTAAAGCCGAGATGAGCACATGGCTCTCGAGCGTGGCTTCTCCTCCCTTGGCTCCCTCTCCTTTTCGGAAAGCGCGTTGCTTCGATTCCGAGAAGCAGAAATCCGGGTTCTTTCAAAAAAATATTTTGCCCCGAGAAAGATCGAGTTCCAGCTTCCCCGAAAGTTTCCTCGGAAAGGGAGCAGTTTCGCCGATGCTCGAGTCTCGAGGACTCGGGATCCCGGAATCAGGGGTGGGACAGATGAGTGGAAAGGATCGTACCGGAGAGGAAAAAACGTTGCGAGTTGCAACGTTTGCGGGGACAAATTTAGAAACAACGATAGTAGCCTATATTTGACGGCCTCTGCTGCACTCGAGTTACACGGAGCGTCTATAATGCACAGCTTCCACGGACCGCGTGGAGAAGCCTGTAACTATTGATCCGGCGGTCTTTGGGGAGCCGCCGCTGTCGCTGCTGTCGTCGTTGCAGCAGCAGCAGCAGTATT
Organism: Eciton burchellii; assembly: GCA_020341155.1. Classification (NCBI taxonomy): domain Eukaryota; kingdom Metazoa; phylum Arthropoda; class Insecta; order Hymenoptera; family Formicidae; genus Eciton; species Eciton burchellii. The sequence continues at coordinate 584,531 of JAHMML010000005.1, forward strand.
TCAGCAACGTCATCCGAGCGCGTGACGTATCGTGGGAATGGAGAGACGCGACTTCAT
>JAHMML010000005.1:587087-588964 GCA_020341155.1 Eciton burchellii
CGTTGCGCCTGGGTGCATAAGGGGTGTAGGAACGAAATATTAATAAAATTTGTCCATATTCCTGGTCGCGTTCCTCGCGGAAAACGCGTCGCAGAGCGAGTGACTAATGTTTCCGTTTCGCTGTTTGATTGCAGGTTGCAAAATCAAAGCGCTGCGTGCAAAGACGAATACCTACATCAAGACTCCCGTACGCGGCGAAGAGCCGGTATTCGTAGTTACGGGTCGCAAGGAGGACGTGGCACGAGCGAAACGTGAGATACTCTCCGCGGCGGAACATTTCTCACAGATACGTGCCTCGCGGAAGAACTCATTGGGCGCTCTTCTTGGCGCACCGCCCGGGCCACCAGCCACTGCGCCTGGTCACGTAACGATTCAGGTACGAGTCCCGTACAGAGTGGTGGGTCTGGTGGTAGGACCAAAGGGCGCGACCATCAAACGAATTCAGCATCAGACGCACACGTACATCGTGACGCCGAGTCGCGATAAGGAGCCGATCTTCGAGGTGACGGGCCTACCGGAGAGCGTGGACGCGGCAAAGCGCGAGATACAAGCGCATATAACCCTACGAACCGGCACGGCGCCCAGCGTTGTCGACGAGACTGATCTTCTGGGCGCGCTGTGCCGCGGCGGTCTCGGCTCCATCCTCGGCATCTCCAACAGCATGGATCAGCAAGGCTCCAACAGGTCAAACGGTGGTTCCAACGGTGCGTTCTCGAGCAGTGCTAGCTGTAGTAGTTCGTCAAGTACTTCAGGCGGCGGCGGTGGCAGCGGATTGGGCGACATCGTCGCCATCTGGGGCGCCAACATCGAAAGGGACGAGGGTCTTGGCGAGTCACCGTCGTTCGAGTCTCAACCGACCTCAGCCTCATCCATTTGGTCGTTCCCCAGCGTCGCGCTGCCTTCGAGACCGTCGCCGCCTGCTACAGCCAGTCCGGCATCACCGACGGATTCGCTACTCGGTGGTGTGCGGCGAGATTGCGTCGTTTGCGGCGACAAGGAGGTTACCGCCGCGCTCGTGCCCTGTGGACACAATCATTTCTGTATGGAGTGCGGCAATCGCGTCTGCGAGAGCTCCGACCCGAGCTGTCCCATCTGCTCGCGACGCGTGCTGCAGGTGCTCCGCATCTTCTCCTAAAGGGCCCACCGGTCGTCTCAGTCTCCTGTGTAGCGGCACGTTCGACCGTATCGCGTGCAACCGCCACACCGGCAGCACACACACACATATATATACTTTACCTTCTAACTAACCGCTCCTTGTGCACGATGGCTTGACTTGAATCGATGCAGCGAGTAACGACGGCGACCAGAATGGGAAACGTTGACGGACGCGGTCTCGGCGATGCGCGATGGCTACTGAACGGGGGCGGCTTCTGCCTCGCGATCACCTTGCCGACTAGCATCGTGATTATCCTAACATCATCGTCATCACCGTCATCATCGTCATCGTCATCATCGTCGTCGTCGTCGTCGTCGTCGTCGTCGTCGTCGTCGTCGTCGTCGTCGTCGTCGTTATCGTTCGTCATCGTCGTCGTCATCATCGTCTTTCCACAGTGTGACGCCGCCGTTATCAGGGGACCGAACGCGCACAAAGTCTTAATTCCACGGCTGCCAATAATAATCTCTTTTAAACGCGACGGGAATTCGCTTCGGCGAATCGACCCGCAAACGGGTCGATCGTCGAGTCGCTCCCGCTGACCGGATACAACGAAACCAGCTTTTAAGTTGTACGAGATATATATTTAAAGAGGAAGAAATAGAGGGAGAAAGCGAGAGAGAGAGAGAGAGAGAGAGAGAGAGAGAGAGAGAGAGAGAATATATGACACAGAGACAGAGACACTCACCCACCGTCGTCGTTCGTCATTGTTACCCTCGCTCCC
>JAHMML010000005.1:592600-605100 GCA_020341155.1 Eciton burchellii
TATATATATATATATATACACATGTACGCACGTATATGTGTACATATATATACTCCAACACACACACACACACACACACACAGGAGAGGGGAGAGAGAGAGAGAGAGAGAGAGAGAGAGAGAGAGAGAGAGAGAGAGAGAGAGAGAGAGAGAGAGAGAGAGAGAGAGAGAGAGAGACAGACACAGACACACGCGCTCACACGCAAATCGCGCCCATCGTAGTAGGGGTATCGAAAGACGGGAGAGAATATTTTTCCGATCTTTCCGAGCGAGAGTCGATGCTTTCCTTTCGCTTTCCTGCCCTCTCGTTTGTTTTTTAATCTCCACCGCGCGAGGACGTCGTCTCCGCTGACCGTGCGCTTCGTTTCGCATGGTCCCTTCGCGCACCATGTTCCTCCTCGTGTTTCCCATGACACATCCCGCGATCTCCGTTCCGGGCTCTACTTTTCTAGACACACACATACGCGCGGCCACACGCACACACACACACACACACACAGGCACGCATGACGCGCCACTCTCGCTCACGCGCTCGCCGCGCGATTAAACGCACGCTAAAAATACATTCGCGTACGCACGGGAGCTCGGGAGGGTGCACGAAAGATGTATGCGCCAACGATATATTTGTATGTTATTATTTCTTACTCCACGTCCAACTGAAACTCGTGCAAACGGACACGCGAACATTCGGCCACTCGACGCGGAGGGATACGCGGCGGGGTGCCGCGTTAAATACGCGCGGAAACGCGCCGCGCAACACAAAAGCGTATATTTATATATTATACCTGAGAAGACGGGGGGGGGGAGAAAAGTGTTTATCGTTTTTAAGTTCGAGGTATAAAGTAAATTCTATATTTTTTCTATGTTAAGTGTAAAGGAAAAAAGAAAAAAAAGAGAGAGAGAGCGGGAAATGCAGAGATGTGGCATACGCATACAGGCATCATATTATGTATATGTATATACATATATATTTATAGTTATTCTCTACATTAGCATCTACGTTGCGAAAGACGCCGGGCCGCCGTCGCGCGCGACAGAAAGATGCTGGCGAGCGGCGTCGTAGCGTGCAACGTAATGTGTAAATCGTGTCAGGTAATCTCTCTCGTTACCTTCGCTGCGACAAGTCCGTTCCGCGGGATTCGGCGCTTGCTGCGGGGAGGCAAGGACGGGCAAAGAGGAGAGAGACGGACGACGCAGCATGAAGATTCCATGCCGATTCCACGCATACACACACTCATACACGATATATATATATATATATATAAATAAAGGTGCGTTTGTACATTTCGGTGGGATCGCCGGCCGGATGGAGAGAGACAGATATTATATCTAAATTAATGATCGAAAGAGAGAGAAGATTCGCAGAGCCACGCATGTATCCGCAGTTACACGGCGAAGAGCATTCTTCATGCGCGCGAGAGAAACACGCGCGGACGGGAAGAGGGAAGCGTGAGAACTTCCGGAAACGGAGGAGAACGGAGAAGAGGCGCGGAGCTGCGAGCATAGGTGGTAGGAGGAGCGCGCAGGAGGGGAATCATCGTGAATCATCAGAGAAGAGAGAAAGAAGAGGAGCGCAGGACGAGGGGTGGTTGGGCAGAAGTCGTCGGGATGCTCGACGGCAGACTCGAGGGGGTGGAACAGCGTGGTGCGAGGGAGACGACCTGAGAGAGGGGAGGCTTCGTTTTACTTTCTGGCCGTCGACGTTCTTCTCTTCGCGATGATGACTTTCGGTGATCGGGGAGAGAATCCGAGGATTCGCGAATTCGAGATATCGATGCTCGTTTGATCTTGCCGGCGAGAGGCAGGACGTCAGCCTGGCTCCTCGCTCCCCGTTTATCAGTGATGCTCTTCGCACGCGCGGAACGTGGAGGGTGAGGGGTACGCGGCAGGGGCGGTTACCTTTCCGACGACTCGCGGTTCGAGCTTCTCGTTCTCGCGCGCGCGACCTTCGCCGGGGCGGCAGGGGGGAGGGGCGCGCGCGCGCGTCGTAACTCAGTCTTCCTTGCGCGTTTCGCGCCTGTTCCGCGTACGGGACTCCGTTCTCTCCCCCTCCTCCCCTTCCCCCGCGATTCTCGGGGAGAGGTCCAGCTCGCTCGGGCATCGTCCATCGCGCCGAGAGTTGTCGGCGGGCTTTGTCTCCCTCACGGCGGACGGAAATTCGTCGGGAAGCTCCGCTAGATTCCGGACGATTCTGCTGTACAACCGACGCGCACGCAGCCACACACACACACACACACACACGCATACACAGACGCGAACACACACGCACACACGAATGCACAGGCAGAGCCGTAGCTTTGGCCGAGGTCCCGGCATCGCGGGGGACCATGATCGCCGCGATTCGTCGCTCCCGCGTGGTTTCCCACGTCGCGCGACGTACGCCGACTATATCGACTACACCCGCGCAAAGATCGCGCGAGACCCGTTCCCGCGGGACGCATCCCCTCGCGCCCCTCGATCGGCAATCGCCGTTCGCCATCGAACAGCGAACGGCGAGACAGCGAGACGGATGTTGGCGCGATCTGCAGTTCTACTAGTGCCATACGCGTAAATCAAAAGAAAAGTCGTGCCGCCGACGAGCGACAGCAAACGGCGACAGTGTTAGCGTCGTCGATGCTGACGCGGCGGGGAAACCGGTTGTCAAGAGGGGGATGATACTCTTGGACGATACCGCTCGGATTCGCCCTCGCTTCTCGGACGAGCGTCCCACCTTCTCTTCTTGTAGCTTACACTCTCGTCTACGCTCGTGCATTCGTCCCCGCGCGTCGCGGCGCGTTCGCGCGGACGGGGTCGTCGGGACGCGCACTCGCGAACACACCGGTATATAATAAATAAATAAATAAATAAATAACTAAATAAATAAATAAATGAAAACGTGGCGCGTCTAGTTTTTAGAGGCGTTCCTTTTTCGTAACCTTAACTGATAAGGGGGTTGGCCGGGAGGAAGGGAGGGAGGGGGTGGGTGGGAGGGAGGGAGGGAGGGTCGTCGTGACGTAAGATTTAATAATTGTAAAGTATTTAAAGCGTAATCATTAATGATTATTGTATAGCCATTGGCTGTGACCGATAACTGCCATTTTCTTAATCGAGGAATAATGAAAAGGAGAAACAAACGCGTAGCGAGCAGCTGCGTTAAACGATTTCACGCTGCGACAGCGCGACGAAAGGCGATCAGTGCCCTCTGACACGACTCACACGACACACGCACACACGCGCGCCCAGCCTACCGATGATGATGAACACGCATGGAACACGCGCGCGCACAAACGTAAGACGCTCTCCTGGGACGCGCGCGCGAAAAATCCGCTCGCGGCGCGCGAGCCAGTCGATAGCGGCGTTTCGATGGCGAGACCGATCCTCAACGGAAGAGAACAGAATCGCGATCGCGTTTCCGGCGAACGTGCCGGCCAATGCGCGGCAAAATCGTCCGTCGACCCCTCTCAGCTTCGATCCGCGCGCAATCCCCAATCTAGCCTCGCGACGTTGAAATGCCGACGAGTAATGAGCGAAGCGTATCGCCGAGGATGCGGAGGATGCAGGGGAGAGGAAAAGTGCGAGACAGAAAGCGCAGACAGGCACACACCTATACACGACGATACATATCTCAAACAATAATAACTAAACGTAAGGAAGATTATAGGATTATAGTAAGTGTGACAGAGTAATAACGCGATTTTAAGAGAGAGAGAGAGAGAGAGAGAGAGAGAGAGAGAGAGACGATGATAATTTAACTACAGATATAGGAATACATATAGACATATATATATATATATATATATATATATATATGTGCGTGTGTATGTGTATGTATATCTATATGTATATACAGACAAAGATGCGCAGAGAGAGAGAGAGAGAGAGAGAGAGAGAGAGAGAGAGAGAGAGAGAGAGAGAGAGAGAGAGAGAGAGAGAGAGAGAATGGAGATAAGAAAAATAGGTGATCGTTGTTGCTTGATTTAACTCTATTTACCGATTATATTCTATTAATTAATAATTAACGTGTAGGTGTGCAGCCGAGACGCGCGGGGGACGACGCGATTGCTACTATCATTATTAGGCGCGTTTCATTGCTATTGCTAATTATCGAGTATCGACGATCGCCGTAACTTTGTTATTGGCGCGGTATGTTGTGGTAGCGTTGTAGTAGTTTTTTGTTTCGTGCATAATAAGGTCACGCGGGGCAGCGTATCGGCTTTTCCTCGGTGGGAATCTCTCGCGGGGCGGGACGGGCAGGGATGGGGGTGGGATGGAAGGGAGGGGGAGGAAAAACAGAGATGAGAAAAGAAAACGGGAGGAAGAAGGAACGCGGGGTCCCTCCAGCGAGATTGCGTTACTCGTTAATTTTCCCTCCGCTTTCTTCGCGCCCGTTTCCCGCCCGAGCTTCCGCGCCCCGCGCGAAGAAAAGCGGCTTGTCTCTCCCTGCGGTCCCCCCGCGGCATTGCGTGCCGCCCCTCTCGCGCTCTTTCGTTCCGCCATATTCGTCACTTTCGCGGTGGTTCGCGCGAGTTTCTCTCCCGACGACGATGGATAGTGATTAGACATGAGTGAGAACACATCTGAAGAGAGTATCTAATATATTACGTACGCATATTGTGAAGCTATATAAACGCACATGCGGGGACACACATACACATACACGAGAGAGAGAGAGAGAGAGAGAGAGAGAGAGAGAGAGAGAGAGAGAGAGAGAGAGGCGCGCTCGCGCGACACGCAGTCGCGCGTACGCGCCTTCGATACATCTTTATCCGCCGCGATCATTGATCGAAAAGAGCGCGCGCGTTCTAGACGACGAATCGGAGATCGATGCTGTACGATCGCACGTTAATATTATTTTCTCGATGCCACGATCAAGTCGTGGCGTGTGGTTCGCGCTTCGTGGCGCCGAATCGTGGCGGATGATCTCGCGAGGATCGACGCTCTCGGACGCGCGCCCGATCGCGTGCTTCGCTCTTCGTTTTTTTTATTTTCCTTTTTAAAGATTTAGAAAAAAATAATTAGGTATAGATAGAGAGTAATTTTTACTTATATGTCTGTTAAGTATTATTCTTAATTAATTATCGCGTGGGACAAAGGAAGTCAGACGTGTCCGTTGAACGTGAGCCGTTCACCGATGATGCGCAAAGCATATCGGACGTGGACACGTCTGTTTGATTTGAAGACGTTATCGAGCAGTCGCGCATGCGCGCGCGTCTCTCGGGACGTGCTCGTCGCTTCCTTTTCCCCATTTCGCCGTCATCCGGTTGCCGTCGTGACGGTCGGGAAACGGCGACGTCTCGCCGGCCAACGCGTTGCGACGAGCCCGCAGATTCCCGATCTCAGAGAAAGGAGGGTGGACTGTTCCTTCGGTTCCTTCAACCCCTTCCCTCTTTCTCGGTGTACGCCTCGCTCGCGTGCGTACGCGTGATCTCTCTCGCGTACCTCGCATTTAATCCCGGCGTAAGCGAATCCGCTTTCCCGCTTTCGTCCCTGGGGCGACCGGTCACGACCGCCGCCGCCCCCCCCCCTCGTTCCTCTTCATGTGCTTTCATTCATGCGGCTTCACCGCGCACGACTTTACGCGACTTTACGCCAGTCTTTTTCTATCTTTCCTTCCTTCCTTTCTTTCTTTTTTTTTTCCTCATTGTTTTAACATATATAAAGAGATGTAATAATTTAATCATCGCGAATACCGGAGAATACGAACAAATCGTGGAGAATACCGGGCCGGTCGCGCTCTCTCGAATCCCACCCCCGCTCGTGGCAATGGAGCGGAGTTTTTGGTGGCTACATAACGTGCGGAAAACAATTAAAATAGGCTGTGTGACGTTCGAGGCTGTGCGATTCGAGAGAGACGCGACCGAATCGGGTCTAGAGGAATCATCAGTATTTCAGAAGGAATGAAAAAGTGTATATGTATATATATATATGTATATATATATATATATATTATACGCAAAAAAATATGCATATATATATATATATATATATATATATATATACACATATATGTCGCTATTATTATCGTCGTTATTTTTATCGATATATCTCTTTTGCGTTCTGTGCACAAATCGATGTCAAGATGCGTCTGTTCCTTTTAGAAGCGTCGGAAAGAAATCAAGCTGCGCGCAAACGCGTTCACATCGCGAGACAAATCAGATATATCCATCGATACTAGTGAGATTTTTTTTTTTAATTTTTAGCAATGTGATGATTGACAAAACGAACGTTTTGACTGAAACACTCAAAAGACGAGCAAGTTGCAAAGGAGAAGCGGAGGAGCAAGATCCGAGTTGGAGGGATATGACTTGAGTTAAAGAAATTACATTAGAGGAAATTAAATTCTTATATTATTCATTATATATCGTACATGGAACAAAAAGAATTTTATATATATATATATATATATATACACACATATATACATATAGACACATTATTATAGTTATCGCATTATTATGTGATTATGATTATTATATTATATTATATTATATTATATTATATTATATTATATTATATTACATATATGTTGTACACACATAAACACACGCGCGCGCGCGCGCGCGCACGCACCTACACATACAATACAAACATAAAACGTTTCTTTCGTGACCCCCGCAATGTGACAAGGCGGGGCTCGACGAGAGGGAGAGAGAATGAAGGTCTATATATGAGAGAATCTTAATATATGTAACGCAAATATTTTTATGTTCTATGTAATGAAGATATTTTATGTTTTATTGATTTCATTATATTTATCATTTATACGTAGCTATTATTCTATTACCGTATTGCTGTTTCGTTTCCTATTCATGTTTTTGTTAGTTCCCTCTCTCTTTCCCCGTTTCTTTCCGCTCTACTCCGTCGAGTCGAGCTCCTTGATTCCTCTCGCGCTCTCCCCGTTGATGGACGAATCGGAGCGAATCCGAGGTTGCGTCCGCAGAAGGGAGAGAAATGCGCTTTTGCAAATCGTCTGGGCATTAGTCGCAAACCGCGGAACTAAGATTCGCCTTTCCTCCCTTCGTCGACGGGGTTGCCGAGGTCAAAGATCAAGGGAACGGGAAGAGAACGGGAAAGGGAGATGCAAGAGGAGGAAGACGAGCGCCAGCGCGCGGGGAAGTCCGGCTGTCGTCGTGCCGCGTCACAGTACCGAGCGGCTCTTGCCGCTCTTGCTCCAAGTAGTAGTCGTAAACATGATCCCTCTTGTAATAATATTAACTAATGCAGCAATAATCCACTGTGACGCCGCGGCACCGCGCCGGTTTCTTCTCCCCGTGCCCCGCCTCGGATACCCACGCGAATAGATGTCCTCCCCTTTCCCTCGCGTACAACGTACAAAAGGGTGACGCTTCATGTTTTTCGGCCGATCCCCTTCTCACCAAGTCATTTTTTAATCGTTCGATTTGCACGTTTGCACAGTTGTACATTGTACGCGAACAACGATGATATTAATTGAATTATTAACGCGAACATAAATCTAGGACATTTTATCCCCCGATCTCGTTCCATCGGTGAACGGAACGAGCTATACATACAATCCGTACGATCGCAGCGAGAACATATGATATATATATATATGATATATGTCCATACATGTATGCGTATATATATATATGTATATATGTACATATGTGTATGTATGCACGCGTGTATGGATATGTATAACAATTAGTATGAAACTATTATTGCTAATTTTATTCCGGATAATTACCGAAACCCTTAGAAGCCAGGAGCGCGCTGAGAAAGAGAGAGCCGATAGCGCCAAAACAGATGCGAGAAGATTATTTTTTAGAGTTTAACTCAAATCACAATACGAGAGAGAGAGAAAGAAAGAGACAGAATGAAAGCGACGCGAGGACGAACAAAGCAAAACTGAGCGAAAGCAATTATAGAACAACGAGTAATTATTTTCTATATTTTTTATATAATTTTGTGGATCCGCGTTATCATATGACTATTAATATTATTATTATATTATATTATGAATATTTTAATATATAATATAATTTTTAATATAACGTGTACTTATGTTTTCTTTCCTGTGTTCTCGTCTGGTTATCTGAAGCTTTGTGTTTGGTTTAATCAGTTGTCGCTACCCGACGAGCGTCACGAATACTCGATTTACGGGATTTATTCTCCGTCAAGAGAGAGAGAGAGAGAGAGAGAGAGGGGATTCGATGCGAATGAGCTTAGCGTAACACTGAAGCAATCAAACACACGCCGCGCAACCGACTATCCTATATTAATCAATAATATAGATATATATATATATATATAGATATATATTTCATTATTATTATTATTATTATTATATTATGTTTATTATCCTTTAACGATATATTATTCTTAATATTATCGCTACAGACAAATCCATCGTACAACTGTCCCACGACGACGTCCCGTCCTTGTCTTTTCCCGCGGAACCTGCTCAAATGCGATCGATCGATGCGCGTCCGGCAACCGCTCGATTCTCGATTCGGGATCGTCGTGCTCGCGTCGTAACGATGCGGCGACTGCGCGCGACGCGGTGTCAAGCCAGTTTGCAGGACAGCAGCCTGTGTGCAGCACGGCGAACTATGCGATCATTGTTCGCGATGGAACATTTATCGTTCCAAAGCGCGCGCTTTTATCTCCCGGCATACATTTTCTTCGTCGAATCGTGGTTTCTTTCCCCTCCCTCCTCCCTCCCCCTTTCTTTTCCCCCCTTCACGCATACGCGCGCGCGAGACATTGCGACGCGAGCAACGGTTTTCTCCCTTCCGTCCTCCCTTCTGACGCCCTTTTTTTTTCTTCTCTCTCTCTCTCTCTTTTTTTTCCCCCCTTTTTTTCTTCCCCTTCTTTCTTTCCCCTCGACGTGCGACGTCCGCGGTCGCGAGAGTCGCCGGATGGCGCGATTCGCGCGAATCATCGATACATCTCCATCGACCATTGCCCCCATTCATGAGAACCTTTATTTTTGTACGAGACGAAAATCACCCGCTGTTCATTATGACGCGCCGCGTCATGTAGACTGCATTCTGCTCCATTTCTACGGCATTCGAGTGCGAACGATGATTCGCGGCTATTCGAACGATGAGCAAAATGGAAAATATTACCGTTTAATGTACGTATAAGGATTCTTATACAAACCCGTACCAAAAATATTTTATTGAAAAAGAAAAAGCGTGTATATATATGTATATATATATATATATATATATATATATATATATATATATATATATATATATATATATACATACACACAAACACGAGTCTATATAGAAACGACGCGTACACTTGCGTACATCTGCTGGAAAGAAATTAAATAAAATGTTACGTGATTTTTATACATTGACACCCAAGTTCTCAGTTATTTTCTCTCGTGTCATCCAATACCTCTGTTCTTCGGGTTATCCCTTTTCTTTTCTTTCTGCCTCTTTCTGCGTTACGTTTCACGCTCCGTCCTCGCCGCGCTTCAGTCTCCACGCTTCTTCCTCTCCTTTCCCTCTCTCACTCTCTCTCTCTCTCTCTCTCACTCGCTCTCTCTTTCTCTCTATCTCTCTTGCATCGAATTCTCGTTGTCTTTGTTTCTGCGTCGTGCCGTTCTAATCGAATCTATCGTCGCGGATAATCCCGAGGCGTTGCCCAACCATTGATCGATTACCCCCGCGTGCGCGTGTAATTCTATCGGCGCCCCCCTCCCCCGTAGGGGGCGGAGGAGGAACGTAAACGTAAATGCTCGTGGCGCCCCGTTCCGCGATCCCGTTACTGATGGTCGCGTGTCGAACGGCGTACGTTACGCAGGAGCGTGCCACGAAAATCTGTCTCGCCGATCCCTCGGGCGTCTCGGCCGCGCCAAGGGCTGTTGCCCGTTGGGATGGCAACGTCGCATTGCAGCGTTGGGGTTGCGGTCGATGCCGTTCCGGCAATGGTAGCCGAGGTTACCGTTTCACGGCCCAAACCTTTCCTCTCACTCTCTTTCAATCTCTCTCTCTCTCTTTTTCTCTTTTTTCTTTCTCTCTCCCTCCTCTGCGATGCTTCCGCCGATGTATCGAGATTATCGGCTCGAGAATCACCTTCGTCTTCGTTCTCCCCTCCGGGGGAACCTGCTCACCCTCGGCCCCCCGTTCATGCAATTACGGACGGGGGTGCCTTCGTACGTTCTCTCTCTCTCTCTCTCTTTCTCTCTTTCTCTGTCTTTTCTCCGATTCTTTTGCCTAAGAGGACCGCCAGCGTGGGGAACCACCGTCGAGGAGTCGAAGGATTCTCAAGGCGATTCCGCGCGCTCGTCGACTGCCGGCGCGGCTCGCGTGCGTTTAAATCGTCGTGAGTCATGGCTCGCCGCATCGGCAGGCCGCGCGACGATGGCAGCGCGGCAGCACTTTGTGCGGCGAGTAATCGCCGGCAGCCGCGCGTCGTCGCCGACGCGCCTTTCCTCTCCCTCTCTTGTTCTCTCTCTCTCTCTCTCTCTCTCTCTCTCTCTCTCTCTCTCTTTCTTTCCGGCAGCCTCTGTTGCTCCGCAGTAGATCGATAGCGGGAACGGCACTCGCCTCTCTCGTACGACTCGCGCGCTTGATGTAACGTATAGACCGGCATACATCGCTGGAAAATCGCAGCGAGCGTTCCGCCGCAAGGGGTTGAAAGAGAACGCGCGAGGGTGAAGCGACTGGGCGGGAGAAGGAGAGACGGAGAAGGAGTTAGGAGGGAGAGGGTGGCGGCCGCCTCGAGGCCGATTTCAGGTCCGTAGCTCGCTCCGGCCGCGCCACGTCGATCGCGAAGATCGCGGCATCGTCGTCGCTCCTTCGCCCGTTCCTCGCGCTGATCTTGATCCGGTGATCTCGAGCGGATAATTTGGACGTCGAGCGGGAAGATGCTCGACGACGAACGCCCGACGTGCGGATCCGCCGCCATTCGGCGCGTTCTCGTTATTAATCCGCGTTCCTTCGTTCGGCTCGACTCGCGGTGGCATTGGAATATCAGGGGGAGGAGGGATGGGGGGGGGGRGGGKGGAGGGTGGAGAAACCTCGCTCGGATCGCGTCCCGCTGAATTCGCCATCTCCTCGCCGTCTCCGAAAAGACGGGATGCCCTTTCGCTTGACGTTTTCCTGATTGCGACAAGTGCGCGTCCGCGAACAATTAGAGGTCGCCGCCGCAGCGAGAAGTCCCGCGCGCGGAGACGCGCGCCATTAAACGAGAGCGGTTTCAAATATTCACCGAGCCGGCGCGGAGATCTTCGTCGATCGATACGGTTTCCTCCTTGGGAAGTTTGCCGGGACGACAAACGCGAGTGCGCGACGTAGGTTGCGGCATTCTTGCGAGTTGGCGAGTTCGATCAGCAGCGGAATTAAATTGTGCCGGCTGTCATCGGGTGTCTTCTCGGCTAAAAGCGATGAAAATTTCACGTTTGGCCCTTGATCGTTTGCTCCTTTCTGTTTTCTCTTTTTTGTTTCTTTCTTTTCCCTTTTCCTATCTTGCTCGCACGAACTGAAACGAGCAGTGATTTTCGCTTCCTCGTGCCATAAAATTTCACAAATGTCCCGCGAGCTCGTCGAATCGTGTCTCTGACGGCGTGTCTCGCGCCATTCTTCCGCTTCTTTTCGTTTCTCTCTCTCTCTCTTCCTCTGCATTCGCTTCCGTTCTCTTCGTCTGCACCGCGTTGCCTCCGACGCTCTTTCTTTCTCCTCTCTCGGTCGATAGCTCGTAGGGGTCGCGGAGACGCGGCGACGCCCTGCCCGTCCATCCCCTTACGACTTGCCGCCAGCGGGTCTCAACCTTGATCAAAATATTTTGTGATCCCGTTACCAGACAGCCGTGTAACGGTCGCACGACGTTGCAGCTGGCTCGGCACCGCCGCTATTCGCTTATATTATTGATTATGCCGGGCCGACTTGAATCGGGCGCGACGATATCATCGCCGATCCCGCCGAAGTCGCGCCGGCGTCTCTCTCTCTCTCTCTCTCTCTCTCTCTCGCTCGCTCGCTCGCTCGCTCGCTCACTCTCGGTGACAGCTGTTGCGTGACATCAAAAATATTTATCGCGCTTCCGGTTGCTTTGATCCTCCCTCCTCCTCCTCCTCTTTCTCCTCTTCCTCCCTCGCCCTCCGCGCACTATGGCTCGGTTTCACATGTCCGCCGGTTTTTACGCGCTCGCCGCCGGCTAGCCGCGATATTACGCGGATCGATCGGACGTACGAATACGAACGGCCGGTTTCGGTTCCACTTTGTCACACTTGTCGGTTGCTTCTCTTTTTTATTTATTATGCCGGGCGAAAGGGTGGACGCACGCGGACGATCGGTCAGACGGGAGGCACGGGACGGGGTGTCGCATATACTCCTTCCGTTCCGCACTTTCGTGAACTTCAGGTCCCTTTCCCTCAGCCCTCCCGTCCCCTCCGCCCTACCTCTATCGCGGGCGACTAGATCGCGTAGGCGGCCGGCGATGGCGGATTGTATTTTGAGTGCATTTTAAAAGCGAGGCGTGTCGCATGTGCGTATGACGTTCGATAATGGATATCTGTCGCCAGTGATTCTCAATTGTCACGCC
>JAHMML010000005.1:610100-615298 GCA_020341155.1 Eciton burchellii
GTCCGGACCAATGTCGAAGAAGTATTATTTAACGATAGGTTTCCAATAGCCAAAGTGCTGCAAATAATGATATATATATTTTTGTAAAGACACTATAGGATACAACGTCAGACGATATAAGGATAAATAATAATAATTCAGTGTTAACGGTGATTCGTTCAGCGATTTGTTGGGGAAACGAAACGTCGCGGAAGGAAGAAACGGCGGCTGGGAAAGAACGAAGGACGGGAGGTGGGATCGAGGGGTTGTAAGGGGTTGGAAGACAGATTCCCAGCGTGATCCTCGTGCGGCAGCGAGCTGGCGAACGCGCGCGCGCGCACGAGAGAGAATCGCCCGCGCCGAAATTGACGGTAACGGGTCAGCGCGCGGATTCAATTAAAGTATCGACGTTTAGCGAACGCCCGAAAGCTCCGTTACAGCTCGGCCGTGTGCACGTGTGCGAACTACATACACGTACAGGCAGGTGCACGCCAACACGCGGCCGGACTGCGCGAGAGAATTTCCGCGAGACATTAGAGAGACGCCGGCGGCAAGAAAGGATCGCTTCGCGAGCATTTCTGCGAGAGATCTCCCGCAATGGCAGAGATCGATCGATCGATCGATCGGAAGCGTTTCGCCCCTCTCGCCGTCACGGGGTTGCCGGGCGGGTCCGGACTCCCGCGAGTGGACGTGACTCGAGGATTTATCACGCGAGCACCTCCACTTGCGTTTCCACGTGCTCTGCACGGTGAGTGATTAAGGCCTAAAAAGAACGAGACACGAAAGGGAGGAAGGGAAAGGGAGATGGACACAATGCGTGCACGGTCACGCGCAACACGCACACGCATACACACGTACATACGCGAGTGTGCCGCAGTGACACGTTTTTACTCTAGCGCATACGGAAACGTAAGGATATATTATAGGTAGAGCATACACGAGGGAGATAAAGGAAGAAATAAATAAATAAATAAATAAATAAATATATATATATATATACATAGATATATTATACACAAATATATTAATAATATTTAATACACACTAATAATCTATAATTTTTACATATGTTACGTGATGTCATTGTCTACTAGTTATCCAGCGAGAGCTCCTCCGCGTGAATACCCCTCGACGATGTCCGTACGTACGAATCCTCCCCGATTACCCCGATTACCCGTCCCAGGGAGAGAATTACCCCGTCGCGCGTAATCTCAACTATGTTTTCTCTCGGCTCCTAGACGAAGCCGTCTGCGTCTTCAATACGGAATTACAAAGCAATAAAGTAAATGAGACTATTTAAGGTGGTGCGCAAGACGTGTGAATGCGAAGGGCAAGACGAGAGAATACGACGACTGGCCCCTTTTATGCGAGTGAGTGATATGTGCGTTCGATCGGGCGGCGATCGACGCCGATCGCGCGCGCGATGTTTCTCCTATCTTCTTCTTTCTCGCTATCCCCCGATCTCCGCATCCCGCGCGAAGCCCTCTCCGCCCCGGCCGCGGTAGAAATTTCATTCTCTCCTCCATTGATCCCCCCGGTTTCCCGCGTTCGCCGCTCCTCCGCAACTGTCTTTCCCGGAGGCGAAGCTGGCCAATGCGAGAAATCGAGGAATCATCCTCGCGACGAAACTCTCTCGTTCTGCAGCCTCGACCGTAAAACCGTCGAGGCGACGATTTCGTTCGCTACTCGGTCGTCGGCTTTTTTGACCCGGGATACGTCTCGTATCGACGCTTTAACGTTACACCGAGTTACACCGATTTCCGGCGCGCATGATTCAATGGAGGCCGTTATACAATCGGGCGGCCATTAAAGCAACCGCTCTTGCTGCGATGCCGCGTTTACGCGGACTCGATTTTTCCTGCTTTTCTTCTGAGACGTCCAAGTCTCCCCCCCCCCCCCCCCCCCGCCCCTTTCTCTCTCTCTCTCTCTCTCTCTCTCTCTCTCTCTCTCTCTCCGCTCGGCGCGGCAATAAGAGCCGTCGAGTCGACGTCGGGGTCGACAATTCCCAACGCTGGAAGTACAGGCTGTCTCGAACTTTGCCGATTTCTACAGCGCGAAACCGTTGACTCGCGCGTGATTCACTCGTGAATCCCTCCCCCCCCCCCCCCCCCCCCCCTTCCGGATGTTTCGGCGAGGTGCAGAGGCTGCCGCCAGGTGCGGCGCTCGCGATACGAGATACTCGTATCTGAGAGAGAAAGAGAGAGAGAGAGAGAGAGGGAGAGAGGGAGAGAGAGAGAAGTAGATTGCCCGTTGCTCGGCGAGACCCTCTTCTTACTTCTGACATGGTTTCAAGCTTCCTTCTTTTTAAGTGTTTGCATGTACGATGCGATATATAGACTGGAACAGAATTACGATATATCGCCGCAATATTTTTATAATTTATCGGAAATTGTACATTAGTATAACCTACATATTATATATGAGATAGCGATAGGGCGAGCATGGCAAGGGATATTTTGTAAAATTTCTTAGTGGATTTCGAGAGATTCGCAGGGAGAGATTTAAGAACGAGTCCTTGATAGGTACTTCGCGAAAAGGGAGAATGAAAAAAATTGCATAAAGTTGCATATCCTGCCTGTAATGACGTATATGTGTTATGATTTGAACGATTGTGTCATATATCGATGATATATTTATATATTGCTTTATGTATATGTAGGATATATATATATATATATATATATAATATATTGAAAGAAAATATATATTATCTTCTACAATACGGTGTGAAATTATTTTCTTTTTTTCTTCGATCAATCGGCGATCAAGCGGCGATCAAGCGGCGATCAAGCGGCGCAATCTATTTCTCTCAGTCGACCGCCATCTCGACTCGATCTTCTCGGCTTCCTTTGCGTCTCGCGTCAACGGAATTAATCACCGAGCATCGCTTCTCATTAGCACGCGTATCAATCTTATCCTGCGCTAATCCCCGGATTCTCGCGTTCCTATCATTATCAGTAGACAGAGCACTCGTCCTTTATCGCACACTGTCCCTCGTTTCTCTTTTATCATTCACTTGCGGCCTTTCGTCCCGTTGGATCCTCGTGATCGACGCTTCCAGCCATTCCGCGAGGGAAGATCGCCAAGAGAACGAGGAGCGCCGAGCAAGTCGAAACAACGATATCGCGAGGAGCATAACGCACACGCGGAAGACAGAGAGAGAGAGAGAGAGAGAGAGAGAGAGAGAGAGAGAGAGAGATGCTATTCTATACTTGTCTAAGAATTAAAATAGAACGAGAGCGCAAAAGACTACTCCATACTGCGAGAATGGGCGAAAGGAGGAAGGGGAAGGATTCAAAGAGCGGAAGTAAGAAGTCATCGACGCCTGGAAGCGAAGAGCAAACAATCCAGTTTTCGATGATCCAGTAACAGGCCCGCAAAGCGGCGAGGAGGAGTTCCGGGATGCCAATGGTCCATCGGAAGCGTACGCGGCGCGTGGTCGTCGTTGTCGTGACGACGACGGAAGTAACAATCGGCCGTGATGCGTCCGAAACGACAACGAGAGAGAGAGAGAGAGAGAGAGAGAGAGAGAGAGAGAGAGAGAGAGAGAGAGAGAGAGAGAAAGAGAGAGAAGAACGCAATCAATGGAAAAGGCGCGCGAGAAACGGCCAGCTCTCTCGCTGATCTCGCACCGATCCTGACTCCTCTCCGCCCTCCCCTCCCCCGATCCTCCGTGAAACATATATGCGACTAGATGTGTAACGATCTATTTATACATATATATATATACATATACATATACACACACACACACACACACACATACAGATACACACGCATACTGGTTTGAATCGTCAGTTCCTGAACGGCCCGCAAAGGCCGGGATCCTCGCCGGCTCTCTCGCCCTTAAGGGCTCGATCTTGCCCGGCGAATGCCGTGTTTGGTTCCTCCCATCTTCATCTTCATCTTCCCCTCCACACGCCTCCTCCACGTTGTTTCGTATTTTCGTAATTCGTCGTTCGTCGCCACTCTAATCCGGAAACTAATCACTTAAGAGCATATTAATCGAGCCCCTATATATCGGTATATATCGATTGGGATGCACTCTCGGTACGCGCGCCGGGGATTCCGAGCCCGGAAGCTCGGAAATCCATTTCGGCAAATTTCGAGTATTTATCGAGTCCGCTCGGAACGGACGGGCGCGCGGATCGCCGTGATTTCCGCGCGCGGATCGTGCCGCGGCGAGGAGGAATCCAATTGACGGAGATCGGACGGACTTTGCGCGATTCGACGGTGCCGTTGGCCGGCCCTCGCGTCGATCGATTCGGCCCGCGCGGACAGAATCTTCCATGCAGATTAGCCGAGGATGCTCAATCGCGAATTTTCGCTTCCTTTTACGTCTTTACACACACGGCCTTCCGGCACGGTGGCCGGCTTCTCTTCGGGAAGCCGGAAGAACGACCGGGAGAACGGACAATCGAAAGCAATGAGCGGAATGCGCGCGCAATAAGAATCGGCGACCAAGCAATCAGTGAATCGGCGGGAGGGGCGAGAGGGAGGGGGCGGGGGGCGGGGGACGGAGGAGCCGACCGCGGGTGAGAATCGCGAGGAGATTCGCCACGAAGTGCGAACGAAATCGGTGCCAAACTCTTTTTGATATCGACGACCGGCAGCTCGAGGAGTGTGTCTCGAGTCGCGCGACGCGCGATTCATGTTCTGACCATGCTCAAGGGAAAGGGAGAGACGGCAAGTGAGATGGGAGACGTACGTCTGAGAGAAATGGATGTTCATAGAGTAGACACGCGTACAACTACGGGCGCCGACTATTATAGTGTCCTGATGAGCGAACGTATTAATCTCCGCGTAGAGGCAAGAGTCGCGGGAGAAATACACGCGCGCGCGCCAGTTGGAAAAGCGTCGGGAGGAACGGAGGATACCGTTTTGCCGATAGGGATCCTTACGTAGCGCGTAATAAGGAGTAGTAAAACTCCCCCGGTTCGGCGAGGGTGTGCCAACCGAGAGGAGCAGACTGATAATCATTCTCACGAACTGAATCGACGTTCGTCGTTAAGGGCAACGAGATTAAATTAAAACTAAAACGAGAAAAAGAAAAAAAAGCGGAGAACGTCGCCGACGACTGGATAAGTATTTTTATCGAATTTTGATATCGTAACAAGACGAGAATAAGAGAGAGAGAGAGAGAGAGAGAGAGAGAGAGAGAGAGAGAGAGAGAGAGAGAGAGAGAGAGAGAGAGAGAGAGAGAGAGAGAGAGAGAGAGA
>JAHMML010000005.1:615428-628219 GCA_020341155.1 Eciton burchellii
GAGAGTGAGTGAGAGCGAGAGAACGAGAGAGAGAGAGAGAGAGAGAGTGAAAGAGTGCGTGTGAATGCTTGTGCGTGAAAGAAAGAGAGTGTGAGAGAGAAAGAGGAAGGGGAAGAGGGAGGGAGGAGGGAGCCGAGCGGAGACGAGAGGACGCGGGTCCTCCGATTCTGCCCCTCCCTCCCTCCCCCCGGTCTCCCCTCTCCTTCTTCCTGCGGGCGATTGCATGTAATTCACTCATACTCGAACGATCCTCTTTGAACCTCGTTAACGCGAGCGCTTGTCCTCTCCGACACGCAACGATCGGCGTCGCGACGACGCCAGCTCAGCAAAGTGTATGCTCCCCATCTCTTCCCGGCCTTCCCTATCTCATAGGATCCCCGATATATATCTGTATTCACGTTTCGTCGCGCATTCGTATCATTAGTACTTTCGACGAGGTCGCTCGTATTACATGGCGATGGTCTATTTCTCTCAGCGCTGCGAGCGATCGGCTGATCGCGCTCGCTCGCACGGCGAATCGGACAGATGCGCATTCGCCGCGGAGTCGTTTCTAGCGTTTAGCAAAGCGTTCCCGCGGATTTTTGCGCGAGCGGCGGATCGAATCGCGGAATCGATCGGGGAAGGAGACGAGGCTGCACCCTCGGGAACAAGGGAACGCAACTCCGCTTGCACTTATTGTGGGAAAAGTACAGCTGAATCTTCAATGACAATGCTGCGAGATTCGGAAGATCAGTGGACGTATAAAGGAGAAAGAAAGAAAAAAGGAAAAGGAAAAGGAAAAAAAAAAGAGCGCGAGAGAAAAGAGATGAAGGGAAAGTCACTTTTATCGATGTTACGAGATACGCTGTGTAAAATTTATGAAGAGTTCTAAAAGTCCCGGAGAAAAAGGGCTCGCACGCGGAGAAGATGGCGAGAAGAAGGTTCCTCTTAGGTCTACCGCGCCTCGTTTCCTCCCCTCCCCCCCCCCCCCCCCCCCCCGCCCCGCCCCGCCCTGCCCGCCATCGAATCAACGATTCGAGAGGTGCGATAAAAGATACGTAAGCCTCCCTCATCGGTGGAGGAGAATCTCCCCGAGTGCAATCTCCCCTTTCCCATCCCCGTCGTATGTGCTTCGGGTACGTCCCGTTCCTCGCGAATCGTCTCGCGGGCGCATCGGCGATCGGCCGCGATAACGACGACGAGCGTCGTGCATCCGACACGGCCAGCGGCCTGTGCCGCTGTGACCTTTGAAAACCCCCGCCGCCGACACGTGGCGGTCCAGCGTGACGCGTTTCTGCTCAGGTGCGAGAGCACTTATCGCGACCTCTGGCGCACCTGCTCGCGGAGCGCGGGTGCACGGTTGCGGGGGTCAGAACCGAACGAGACGGTGGTCATCGTCCTCGCCGGCCGATGTCATCGTCATCGCAGCGACGCGATGCACGCGCCTAGCGGGCGTTCGCGGATCGTCGGACCGAGAGGAGAGAGAGAGAGAGAGAGAGAGAGAGAAAGAGAGAGATCGCCCTCGAACCCGACCGCTCCGATTATGAGTGAGATTATCGCGCTTCCGTGCTTTTAATTGGAGCAAAGTATCCCCCGGCATCTGACGTAATCGCCGGATGCGTCGGCACGTGTGACCACAGGTCTCGGGTCGAAGATCTCCGCTCGGTCCAGGTCGCATCCTCATACTCCTTCGGTGTTTTATATATCTGTCCGCTTGCTCGTCTGCCTGTCTGCCTGCCTGCCTGCCTGCCTGCCTGCCTGCCTGCCTGTCTGTCTGTCTGTCTGTCTGTCTGTCTGTCTGTACAAGTGTCAAAGACTGTACCGCAAGCGTGTCTTAGGCGGTTTAACGTGTTTTCTTAGTAAGGGCTAAGCGCGTCTCGTCTTCGAACACGGGCGCGCACATTCACACGCGAACGACAGGCCGCGCCGCCCGAGGAGGGGAGAGAGAACAAACCAAGAGGGGACGAGAGTGGACACGGCGAACTGAACTGAAAATTTGGGCCGGTTTTCATCGCGAGTTTATATTCACGAGAAATCTATTTTTGCAATACTATCACCATTGTACCAAGGCATCTCGAGTGCTGGGAGCAAACCGTGGTCCACCCGCGCGAGCGCGTCTGTTCCTCCTTCCATCAGCCGCAGCCTCGGGCGGTCCAGGGCGTGTGCACGTGCTTGCGACAGGCCGAGATTAGCCCTTCTCGTCTCGAGCGTTGCCGAAAGCTCGCCGTCGTCTCGTCGAGATCAAACGCACTCTCAGCGAGACCCCCCCGCTGATCCTCTCGTCGCGCTTACTCGCCGATCGCGACGAGAGGATCCTCCTCGCGACGCTCTCGTCTAGCTGAGAAGCTGCGAATCGCCGGAATGCGCGCGGGCTTTCTTCATCCGGGTCTGTCCGCGGAGAATGTGTGCCGTGCGGATCGCGCGAGTGTAGAGGCAGGTCAGGACCGGCAAAGCAGCCGGTGACCCTCTATCGATCACTTCCGCGGGAGGCCTCTTGGTGCTCGTTAGAGGCGGCCATCTCTCCTCAAAGGGCGACGGCGGTGCCCTTGCGCGGAGAAGGATGATCACAGCCGAGATTACGCGCCGAGAGTACGCTGAAATAATTATCTCGCGTACCTAACGACGCGTCACCGTCGCGCTGACTCGCGCGGAAACCGCGATCATCGCCAACCTTCCGCGGACCGTTCGCTGTCCTTCTCCTGCCTGCCTCGCGACTCGCGCGATGAACTTGCATTGCGTTCTCAAGAGAGACGATACGTCGAGACAAACGTGTTCCAGGAGACGGTTAGTCGTTCGACCGTGCCGTCGCTAAAAAAATTGTTACTTAAGCGAAACTACGAGCGCATGGATGTACGCGTGAGAACGAAAGAGAGAGAGAGAGAGAGAGAGAGAGAGAGAGAGAGAGAGAGAGAGAGAGAGAGAGAGAGAGGGAGAGAGAGAAAGGGCGATATGTATATGATACCGAATGGCAACAGGGATGCGCGACGAGCTTAAGTATAATACGTACGCGAAACACTCGATATGTGCGTGTGCATCCTAACGAACGTCGGATAATACTCTATTCATGTGCGACTGTTTGTGGAGAGAAAGGGAGAGAGAAAGGGAAACAGCACGATTAATCCCAATCTATCAGGGTTTCACGTATATATTTAATGATATGACAGAGAATAAAAATTAAATAAAAATGGATAAATTATATATAGATATATAAATATATATAAAATATATATATATATATATATAAATATGAAAATATATGAATATATATATATACATACATACACTTATACCTATATATGTATATATATTATGAAATACATTATATTAATAAATAATATCACATTTAACGTGCGTTTAGTCATTGGCAACCACCACTTTTTCTTTTGTCCCTGCGGCGCCTTTGTGCGTCAGCTATTTCCCAAAGTATCTCACTAATTAGCAGTAATTAGCATAGTTTCACATCGTTTCCTTTTCCTATTTTAGAAATCTTACACGTAAACCAGAAAATATTCGCCTCCTTTAAATCCTTCTTATCGCGAATGAATCGTACGGGCTTTCGAAACGTCGCTTTCGAAAAATCGAACCGGGCTCTTCCCCGGGATATCGCGAGCATCGAGAATCATAACGCGGATCTCGTTGTTTTGATGTAATTTCATTCCCGCGCGTCTCGATGGAGAGTCACTGGCAGGGGTGCAACAAACTCGGTTGACGGGGGGTCGAAGCACTCGGTACGCCGGTTCGTCTCCCGGACGCGTTGAGAACCGCTGATGCAGCGTGCTCGGTGCAACAAACGACGGCCAGACGGCGGGGGTTGCGGAATGATTGGGGGAGGACGAGACGATCGGAGGAAACGCGCTCGCGGGGGTAGTTTTCGCAGGGAGACGGGGAGAGTTTTGTTCGTCTCTCGCCACGCCGTCCGCCTCTCCCTCTCTCACTCTCTCTTTCTCTCTTTGTCCGTCCGGGCTTTTTCCTTCCTTCCACATCTTTCCGCTCTCCCTCTCTCTCTCTCCTCTTGCTCCCCGTCCTTACGCCGGGGGTACGTTTGTGTATGCGTTACCGTCGGTGGTGGCGCGAATCTCTGTCTGGTCTAGCAGCGGAGGTTTCGTCGTCATGACGACGAACCCAGGAAACCCAGCCACTCTCTCATACCCCTTTTGGCTCTCTCGCGGTTCTCTTTCCATCCTCTCTTCCCTCTTCCTGTATCTTTCTCTCTCTTGCCCGCGCATACACGTGCAGACGTGCGTTTAGCGCCATCCTCGTCTCCTCGCGCGTCGGCGAAGACTCATTCTGGCCCGCTCGCAAAAATACCCTTTCTCACTCCTCCGTTCTGCCCTCCTTCACTCCCTCTCCCCCTTCCTCTCTCTCTCTCTCTCTCTCTCTCTCTCTCTCTCTCTCTCTCTCTCTCTCCTCCGTTCGCTCTGCAACCATGCCAATTCCCGCCTGCGGCTTCTACGCGCGCTTTCGTGCGCGCGTGTTCCCGCCCGGCGCCGCGCACGTACATACGCATACGCTGCTACTCTGCAGACCGCCGCTCGGTTCATCCACCTTCCCGATTCTGTCCCCGGCTGCTGCACACCATCCCCGTCTGCGAGGGTGGAGGCCCCGACCCTTCGCGCCATCCCCGAGCCCCGCGGACTGCGGGGGCGCGTAGGTGGACCGCGAGTGCGAGGAAATTGGCGGTGGCGCGCAGCGGTGGCGAAGCGCGGGCCGCGTCATCCCTCGCCGCGGGATGTTTCTCTTCTCTCAGGCCGTAGGCCGTCGATTAATTCTACTCTCACCCCTTGAAGATTCTACATCGATGGATCGCGGGGAGCGGAGGGGGGGGGGRGGGRGGGRGGGAGGAGGGATCTCTACGCGCGCCCGTATGTACCGGGCAAGATGGCCGTCCGCGAACTTTGGCTCTTGGCTGAACCGGGGAGATGCGACCCAGCAGCACAGGATTCGCGGCGGATTCGATCCGTGCGTATGATTATCATGAATGAACCTCGGGATTACTTCGTTTGTTTATTTGCGATCCGAATTTCGGCGCGTTGCGCGTTACGCGGCGGTTTGTTTACTCGCGCTCGCCGGTACACGCGGCAGACACGGTGACGTTCGCGTATCGCGTCTTGCTGGCAACCTGGCCATCGCTCGCCCCCGATCATCCCCGTTGCTCCGCAGCCCGACTCCTTCCGATCCTCGCTCAACTTCCGGTTGAGCTCCCTCCCTCGGCGGCGCCCGCCTCAGCCCTCTCTATCTTCTCGCCTCCCCGTGGTGCGGCACACGTTGAAAAGAGGGTGGCCGCTCCATTTTGCGGATCCGCATCGAAAACCGCAGTCGTTCCGGGGATGGAAACGGGCGAGCGAGGGGCCTCGCCCTCCGCCGCGGGCCCTGCGGGGCCGAAATTGCTCAGGTACAGAGTTGATTACGCGGGAGTGGCAATTTTGAGTCGTAAATGGGGCGGCCTTTCAGGGGATGCCTTCCGAAATAACGTATCCTTCCCTGCTATCTGTAATACGAAAACTAGATTAGATAACTGAGGTAATGACGATAATAATAATAATAGACGCGTGTCGGTACGAAATCGAAATACGAAATACGAAAGTACGCGGAACGCAAAGTGACGCGAAGCAGAATCGGGATAAGGCTCGATAGATCCTCGATAGATACCGCTCGTGTTTTTAGCTTCTTATTCCGATCCGTATTCCCCCCATATTCCAGTTCCTTTATCGAACGTGGCCAGTTAACGGCTAAATATAGCGGTAATAAAGAGCAGTTCGATCTTTCCATTCGTGACGAAATTCTTCGAGGGTCTCCTCCTTTTTCGAGCCACTTGCGATATCGATTAGCGAATTACTGGTAATTTCTATGCGAACTACCGGACGGCTCGCTCGTAAATATCACGGCCGTCCACCGAGAGGGAGCTCCGACGAGCGAGAGGGCGGTGGCGGCGGCGGCGGCGGCAGGGGGTAGCAATACAGGATGAGAAGCGAGAGAGAGAGAGAGAGAGAGAGAGAGAGAGAGAGAGAGAGAGAGAGAGAGAGAGAGAGGGGGAAAACGCGACGTCGCAGCGAACCCTCCGCAGCGGGCCCTCGTGAATTATTTCGTTCCCCGCGCCGTCGACGCCGGCAGTTCAGGTGTATTTGGGATTAATTAGCGCGTGCGTGCACACGCGCGGTACGATTGGCGGTCACCAAGGGGAACGCTAATTGCAGATACGACTTTTTTAACCCGCGCTTCCGCTCCCGAGGTAATCGTCACTCTCCGCCTCGTTTTCATAATTAATCGCGTACACGTGAAAGTGTGCCCYCCCTCCCTCCCCCTCCTCTCTCCGTCCTTCCACTTCCTTCTGCTTTCCTCCGCCGTCTTTCCTCGTTAGGAATTCATCGCCAGTCCCCGAGTGATTAATCGGCGCTCTCCTCTTTGAGAATGCAAACGAGCGCCGCTTCTGTCGCAAGACGAGCGTCGGTCACAAGGCCCAGCAGGGGAATTCCCGCCTGCAGCCCTGCGCCAGCTGGACGATAACTCCAAGGTGCCAGAAGAATTACGAGGGGTTCGGTAATCGATACGCGATTCGATCCGATCTCCCGAAGAACGATACCAGCTTCGGGAACCGGCCGCCTGTTCCCCCGAGAAAATCCTTGCGCGATCCGCAACTCGGGGATCTCGCGGTCCGCGATGTCAGCTTCGTCAGCTTCGTGATCACGCCAGCCAGGCGCCAGTTCGTTCGTTCGTGCGCCCGTAATTCAGCCCTTTGGAGATCCACGCTCGCGCAGACATCGCGCGGCTACGAGCGCGCGGAGCGCAGATTCGCAATCGTCGATATTACGCGTCGGAGCGAGACGTATGCGAGAGCCGCGCGAGAGCAACGGAGGAACGAGGGAGAGAGAAAGAGAGAGAGAGAGAGAGAGAGAGAGAGAGAGAGAGAGAGAGAGAGWGAGAGAGAAGGGGAGGAGACGACGCTGGATGAAACGTAGTAGCTGGCTGCTACCACAGCGTTGGCACGTATCAGCACCCAGGCGTTCGCTGGCATCCCTTCTTCCAACACTGCGGCTTGACCACCGCCGCCCTTTCTCCGTCAATCTGTCATCAACCGACAATGTTTTCCTTCATGCGTTCATCCGAGTCGGGATGAGCGTACGCCTTTGCATCGACCGGTATTCTCGTCTCGTTCGGTATTCTCGGGGAATCTAATTAAAAAGCGCCGTTACCAGGCGGTGCGAATTATAATTTTTGTGGTTTACATTAGTCGCGTGTAGTTAATTAACAATGTCTCGCGTGAGGATAATTTAAGAACCACGGTCACGTAAGCGGAGAGAAAAGGGCGGGAGCATGTATGAGAGAGAGAGAGAGAGAGAGAGAGAGAGGGGCAAACGAATATGCGCCGAGTCTCTCCTTCGAAACGCAGTCGTCGCTCTTCCAAGGTCCCTCGCTCGTGGAACATGGATCGGCACTACCCCTATATATTTCTAACCCTCGGCCGTCGCAACGCCCCTCTCGTTCTCGTCCAAGGCTAGACTGCTAAATATTTCAGCCAGCAATTTCGCGACTCCCAGATACGAATGCGTCGTCCGACAAGGACGAGGCGGAATTAATAGGTGTCGCGCGTAATGCCACGCGTTTAATCCCTTCGTCGCGACAGCGCGCGTCTTGGAGGTCTCTCGCGGCTTTTTCATTCCAAGAATTTATTCTGCGCCCCGTGTCCCTCCCATCCCGCGTACAATTCCGGCGATAATAAACTGCAGCGGCGGTGCTGATTTCCTAATGCTCCGTTCCACCGGCAGAAAGGGAGGGGGAGAAAGGGAGAGAGGAAGGGAGAGAGGAGGGACAAAGGGAAAAGCCGGGCAGAATAAATATTGGAAGAAGGAGGGAGGTCTCGACGCTCAAGCTGAAATGACAGAACTATCATTTCAGCTCAATTTCCCTCCAAGTGTCGCGCCCCGTACCCCCGCGCTCACCGCGGGGCATTCTCTTATCTTAAATCATTCACGACAATTTTTCCCGCTGTCCGAAGTACAGACGGGCGCAACGTGGAACGTGAAAATTCCGTGGAGGATCTCACTCGGCGCCCTCCTTATCCGGCGACGACGGCAAAGGCGCCGAAGAAAATAACACAGGCCGAGCGGGCTCGCTTTACCGGCGGGGGTTACAGGGCGCTCCTCGTGCAACGTGGGGTAGGCATAATAAGGAGCAGGTGGTGGCGCGTGCTTGCCTCGCTCGTATAATCGCCATCCGTGCCACGTGGAACTGTCGGTGGGGCTGCAAGGGACGCGATGCGTGCCGGCGCGAAGGGAACGACGCCGACCGAGGGAGAGGTTGCAGGGAAGACGGCGCGGCGTGGTCCATGATCCGGCGTCGCTCTATGATGAATCTTTTCCTGCGACAATGCGCGTGCGCGGTCCTTGACGCGTTTCCGCCGAGATCCCATCCTCAAGGAGAGATTCAATAATCACGAGGAGATTGAAATATTGCCGTCTCGTACAACGAGATTCGTACGATTTATCTAATCCTCTCTTTCTCTCTCTATATATATATATATATCTTCAGAGTCCGGAGCATCTCCTGGAGCAGCGCGGTGACCAGTCGCGGGATCACGCGGATGTTCCTCTGCTCGCACGTGCGTGCTCGTGAGCGATTACGATCGCTCGTACGCGCTCTTGCGCAAACGACAACACGCGGTCGTCCCGCGGGAACGCGAGCGAACGCCACGTGCTGGATGCACGCGCATCGCGCCTGGCCAACGTGCTAATTATAATAATGAGAGGTGGCCGGTACGCAGAAACGCGGCACCTGCTCGACCGCGGCACCCGCATGTGCGCGAGGAGGCGATGACCATCGCAACAACGCGCGTCACGCGCGTTCCTCTATCTTGAGGGCGCTCTTCCGGCGCGGGACGGATAGAGCGAAGAGGAGAGATCAGGCTCCTGCGCTCTCGAAACGGGTCGGCCGGACGAAGGTGGAAGGGCAGGGCAGGTGTCTTGCCGTCTGGCAGCTGC
This sequence comes from Eciton burchellii, assembly GCA_020341155.1. Taxonomy (NCBI): domain Eukaryota; kingdom Metazoa; phylum Arthropoda; class Insecta; order Hymenoptera; family Formicidae; genus Eciton; species Eciton burchellii. The sequence goes on from JAHMML010000005.1 coordinate 624,383, forward strand.
CTTCCACCTGGGACGGCTCGGCCGGACGCGCGAGTGCTGTTGTTGCCGTTTCCTCTCGCGCGCGCGTCAACGGCGAACGCGCGAGTACGCGGTGTCGCGGCGGCAGGTACAAGAGCGAATCCGGCGAATCGCCTGCCCGCCATCTGCCCACCGATGCTCGGTTCCTTCGAGACAACGGATGCGAGGGATATTTTCTTCCTCCACGTGATCCCCTTTCCCTCGTCTCGGACAGTGTCCCCTGCCATACCATCGGGAAGCGCGTGTTCCGTGGAGATGGATAAAAATGTCGGGAATCATTTGTAAATTCCGCGGCGCCGTTCTCGATGCAAGAGGGAACCCTTCTCTCTCGCTCGCGCAGGAATTTGAGATTCGCGCCGGCGGCTCGAGCAGGTGAACGCGGATCGGGGAAAAACAGGGGGACGAGGAGGATGGGGGAACTGGCTCGTAAAGGGAAGACCAGGTCCGCTCGAACGGAATAACGCTCGTGTACTCGCGGATGATGGTGATCGTAATTCCGTTGTCGCGTTGTCGGCGGGGGGGGGGGGGGGGGGGGGGGGGGGGGGGGGGGGGGGGGGGGGGGGGGGGGGGGGGGGGGGGGGGGGGGGGGGGACAGGGGGAGATGGGCCCGTAATAAGGTTACATGCAATTTGTTGGACGGGCGGCGTGTCGGGAAGGAGCGAGCGGAGGCTTTCATTAGCCGCGTATACGCTGATTTGCGGCTCGCTGCGGCTTCTTCTCGCGTCTTTCGGCCTCGATCGCGATCGAGCGCGACAGTAATACGCGGCGGAACAACGATCGGTCTCGCCGATCGCTCGCCTTGAAACGCTCTTCTCGCAAATGCCTGTCGTCTCCTCTCTCTCTCTCTCTCTCTTTCTCTCTCTCTCTCTCTCTCTCTCTTGATTCTATGAAGCTGATCCCGTCGCGGGATTAATTTCCGCCGATGCCGCACGAGTTTATCAAAAACGCGAGGAATTCGTCAGTTTAACCGGCTCCTCGTTTACGGTATTTCGCTCGCCGATCGATCCTCCAAATTCTCCAAATTCTGCCGAACGTTCTCGCCGCGGGAAGGGTCGTCTCGGATCGCGTTCGCCAGAGAGAGAACGTTTCCACGGTCGAGCTGCCTGTCGATTCTCGATCTCGATCTTTGCGAGGTCTTCGCTCCGAAGATCTTCAGCGAATCGTCTGCTAAAGTTCGTCGATTCGCGTAGAACGATGGCGCGCGCTAAATCCGCGCGCCTGTGTATTTATGTATTTATACGTACACACACGCGCGTTGTCATCCGGCACATCCGCTTTCATGGAGATGAAATCGATACGAATCTACACGCGCGCATTGGCGCGCCGTTACCGAGTTCATGCTCGGTACCTGACTCATCTTCTGTGCATCAACTCGTTTCTCCGGCAAGATCGCCGAGGATGTCCAACGGTCCCGAATTAATTTTCCGCTTCGAGTCCCTCCGCGCGCGCGCGCGCGCGCGCCGCGCATCCGGCAGTCGCCGGACGATTCAATGCATCATCCTTTCTTCTTCCCTGCGTACGTGTAACACAATAGTCGCGTTATGTTGTTATTCCGCCACGGTGGAGTGAATCCGGACGGTCCATGGGAGACGGAGGTCGCTTTCTGCATTGCGCTGCGAGAGAGATCGAGTTCCCGGGCGCTTTTCGCGCGCGCGCATGCGCGCTGGCACTCGCGGCGCTCGTGGCATCTCTACCGTCGTTTACCTTGTTGCGCGATGAAACTCTCGTTAGCCTCTTGCGCAGAGCGCAGATACGACGCGCGCTCGTGCGCGCTCATCGAAACGGCGCACGATGAAGCGCGCGCGCGCTTGGATGGGAATTTTTCTGCGCGCACGTATTGCGTTCCCCGCGTGTCGTTCCCTCGTTCGCGCTCAGTCTCTCCTCCTTTCATAATTCCCGTCTGGAGAGCGAGCGAGAGAGAAAGAATGAGAGGATGAAAGAAAGACAGAGCGAGAGGGCAGGCTCGCCCGAGCGTCTTTGATGCACCTATCGGATCTGTACTCCCGCTCTAACGCGCTGCTCCGGCACATATCATCGATAATACGCCGAGGAGGAAGGCACGCGGGAGCAAACGCTCTCGTTTAAACGAGACGTTGCCCACGCTGTGGGCAGATGTAATCCTCTCGCGTCGTGCGAGCGTTTTCGCGATGAATAAATATGGAATATTAAATAAATAATAATTATTAAATATTCATGACGCGCGTAGGTGCCGCTCGTTGGCAGAGAGAGAGAGAGAGAGAGAGAGAGAGAGGCAGAGGGGGAAATAAAAGCGAGACATATCGGAATAAGGATTCCCCTGCCGGTTCCTGCGTCGATGAAAAGTCGATTAAGGGCATTGCATCTCCCTTCGTAATCTCCCGTCTAGTTCCTTAAACGCTCTCCTCGTCAGCCGGACTGAGAAACGTCTGATTCAGGCATTTCGCGTCGCGATCGTCGCGCCTCTCGCCTTTGGGACGCCGCCAAGAGGCCACCACGTGCGCCACGCGCGCGCGCGCGCGTGTGTGTGCGCAAGAATGCGCAGACCGGCAGAAAAGCGCGCAACGCCGGTTCGTCCGCCCTCTCGGATTGCGTTCCGTGAATCGCGGCGCCGCGCGCGCATCTCTCGAGTGCCGCCGAGCGCGGATGACGAGCGGCTAATGATAACGTGATAATTATCATCGCACGCGGGAGAGAGTCGGCGACGGCGGCGATTCTCGTTACCCGGAAAGCCACGTCGACCGGCGCACCGGCCGGCGTCTACACGCGCGCGCGCGCGCGCGCGCGCGCGTCGGGTGTGGCCGCACGATCATCCCGCTGCATGAGCGGGCAAATCACAGTGCGTGCGCATCGACTCCCTCGACGGGAATGAAGCGTGCGCCTCAAGTCGGTGCCCTAGCCGCTGCTAGGTCACGGGCCAATTAGAGCTAACGCTCTAAAGGAGTTTCTCCCTTATCCGAGACGCGATTTTGGAACCACACGCGCGATTGCCACCGAGCTGGCCGGTCGAGCTAGCCGCTCGGTTCATCGTTCGGCTACCTGCGGCTGCAAATTTTAGACGTCGCATTTTTCGGCCTCTGTTCGCACTTCGGAGAGAGGCCACGGACGAAAACGGTACCCGCTGCGAGTCCCTCTCGATCCCGATCGCAGCCTCCCGGCTGCGAAGTCCTGCGGATAATACCGGCTGGGGAATCTCCCGGGAGTTCTTCTCGGAGACTTGAACTTGTACGCGCATAATGCCGCGTAGATTATAGCGCGAGAGCAACGATTCTCCGCGCGCGCGCGTGCGTCTTCTTTCTCTAGAGCTGCAATTGCATCCGCCGTCGAATCCGGATCAAAGCCGATGCGCTCGGGCGTGAGACAAGGACGCGACACGTGACGGTGTGCGGGGAATCGGCAGGAATCGGTATCGCGATCTGCGAGAAAGTCAGGCGCCGCGAGTGCTCGTCCTTGAAAGACCAGGCACGCGGTTGCAAGATGAGCAGAGAAGTCCACCGCCGGTCGACCGGCGCGGGTCGTCTTTCTTTTTGCTCGGCGATGAAGCCGAGTGCGAGCGCGAACACGCGCGTTGCACCCGCATCCATGTGCCTGTGTGCAGTGTACGTGAGAAGCGCATACTCATCCATACCGGCGTGCCTGATGACTTCACCTGTACCGGCTACGCACGTTGGCTGCGTATCGATGTTGATGCGTGTGTAGATCGAGCGTACGGGCAGAAACGCACGGATCGAGCGGGGATGCGGAAAGGGAAGGAGAGGAGGAGAGAGGACAGGGAAGGAGAATGCTGGCGGGACAGAGAGAGAGAGAGAGAGAGAGAGAGAGAGAGAGAGAGAGAGAGAGAGA
>JAHMML010000005.1:628380-638897 GCA_020341155.1 Eciton burchellii
GAGGAGGAGAGAGGACAGGGAAGGAGAATGCTGGAGAGAGAGAGAGAGAGAGAGAGAGAGAGAGAGAGAGAGAGAGAGAGAGAGAGAGAGAGAGGGAGAGGGAGAGAGAGAGAGAGAGGGAGAGGGAGAGAGGAGAGGAATAGAGACAGGTAGACCTCGAATGAGGAAGGAAGAGTGACGGGGGGAGAATGCCTGGAAGGTTGGATCGTTCGCTGCCGGTAGCAACGACCCTGGATGCATCGACTCCTGGGGTTGTTCGGCAGTAAGGGTGGCGGATAGACGGAGAGCATGAGATGACAAGGGACGAAGGGAGACAAGTATAATCGACGGAGAGGCAAAGCGCGCGAGAAAAAGAAAGAGTGAGAGCGAGAGGCGAAAGGGAGAAAAGGGGAGAGTTACCGTTTGCCTCGTATCCTTGTCGCACTCATCCCTCAGCCGCGTCAAGATCTCCTCTTCTCTGTCATCCCTGGTCCCTGGTCCCTTGTCGCTTCCCTTTCTCTCTTTCCCCGTCGCTGTTCTCCTTCCCTGCACTTCTCTTTCAGTTAGCCTCCCCTCCGCCGCCGCGATCTCGCGCTGTCTCGCTCGCTCTGACGGCTCTTCGGCTCTTCACGCTATTGATCCCGCAGCATCCACCGCGAAATAACGACGCACGCCCCTGTTTCTCTTGTTTCTCCCCCCCCTTATTTCTCTCTCTCTCTCTCCCTCTCGTTCGTTTCGCTTCCTTCTCTTTTTCTCGCTTCCTCGCCCGACATTTCCATCCTCTTTTCCCACCGAACGTACCGATATATCCCGTAGGGCTGGAGGGAAAGACGCGACGGTATGGGTACCTGCAACCGGATTCTATCGCGATTTTTTTTTCAAGTGGAGTTTGCTGCGGACATATTTTCCCGCGCAGCGCTTGAACTCGCTCGCAGTCGGACATCGATTATCTCCGGATTTGTCGAGTACGGGAAAGTGATGCTTATTTCGCTCGCGTACGCGATCGGAGTACCGATCGGTCGGAAACTTTTCTTAACCGACCGATCACGCTGATTGAATCGATCCGGTAAGGATCGGACGCTGGCCCTTTGATTCTCCCGAAGAAAGATCGAGGGATTCGTCAGCTTCACCGAGACTGACATTTCCCATGTCGGAATGCCCGGCGCACTACGAGATTGCCTTCCACAATGCATGGGAACTCATAGCGGGAGACCTCGCAGGAGCGAAATGTAAATCGGATGCTTAAACCGGAAAACTCGATTCATGCGGACACTCGATCACCTGCCTTTGCGTTTGCGGGATGTACGCATATAATTAATGCACCGTATGGATGAAATGACAGCGACGAGATGCCGACACACGAAAGCCTGGCTCTCGATTGGCGGCCCAGAATCCGCAGACGCGGTCCACAACCGGCGACGAGCCTTTCGTCGCTTATTATCTTCTCATTCGTCGTTAAGGAACCCGACAATATTTCTCGCCGGTTTCCCTCCGCCCCTCTCTCTCTCTCTCTCTCTTTCTCTCAGGTCGGCGACGATAATCGGCGGTAATTTCTTTCCGGCGGTGCCGCCGTCTATTCCTCCCCTCCCCCTTGCTCTCTGGCTCTGGCCGCGGCCGTCTCTCTCCAGCGGAGACGGATGGTGCGGCGTATTTCTCGAGAGCGAGGCGGTCCCCGCCGGAGGAAGACGAATGCGAGAGGTGACGTTTCGTTTCCTGACAGGCGAAGCGCCGTCCGGAGGAAAGAAATTATTTTCCAGAACGAATGCCCGAACGTGGGTACGCGCGCTCGATGGTTTTCGACGACCGCAGGTCGTCGAGCGGCGAGCTGAAAGAAAGAAACGGAGCGAGAGAGAGAGAGAGAGAGAGAGACCGGGCTGAATCGGACCGATCGTGCGAAATTATTTTCGTCGTGCCCTACCCTGCTTGCGCCCGTTAACAAATTAGCATAACAGGGAATCGAGACCCAACTCGACCCAACTCGATTCACCCGAGTCAACCCCATCGAAAGCACCCCGCTACGAGCGTCTCGAGTGCCTGCGGAGACCAGACATCAATGGGAGCCGACTTCCGATGCTGAATTCGTCGCAACAACTCGATCCCGTGGGACGTGTATATATATATATATATATATATATATATATATATATATGTGTGTGTATGTATGTATGTATATATACACACTCGAAGCTTAAAGGACAATTCGAATTGCCCCGGCTTAGTCAAGCAGCTAATCGACATCGATAGAATCGATAAAAGTCTCGCCTCGCGAATGCCAACGTCACGCTTCTCGTTTCGGCTGAGAGTAGGCGTCGTTTCAAAAAAGAAAGGGGAGAGGAAAAAATTATTCCGTCATCTACGCGGTTTGCTTGCATTATAGCGAAAGCGACGCTCTCGCAGTGCTCTCTCTGTCTGACTTATCGCGTCCATTACTTCTCGCCGGGCGTGTTTCGCGGCGGGCTTTCCCGGGGATTCTCCGGTTCCTCCAATGTAATAATTTAATTGCCTTAAGCGTCGCCATTAAGCCGCATTTTTTATTCAACGAATAAATACGAACACGAATACGGCGCACCGTTTATTCGACGGCGTTTCCTTTTATATCTTTCTTTTCGCTCTAGTAAATGAGCCTCGTGTACAGGAGCCACTTCCTTCCAGATCGCAACACGCAGCTTCACTCCTCTTCTTCACTCCCTTTCTTTTTTGCGAACGTACTTTTTGCCTGACCGACAAAAACCATCCCTTCCTCAGGGTCGGCGCGGAATCAGCTCGCTCGGAGCAGCGAGCGGTTGAACAACCCCGAGACGCGGCAGCGTTCTGCATGCGTCTCCGCGATGTTTACATACAGAGGTTCTCGATCATGCTGCTCCGGCGACAGAGATGTTCTCTTCTTGCGGATATTCCTGTCTCGCGATGACAAACGGATGAATAAGTAATCCAGTACTACTAGAATCAAGACCCGACGCAGCCCGTTTGTCTCGGCTCGATGTAACGTAAAGCGTGAGAGAACGGACCATCGCAAGAGTCCTCCATTAGCGCGAGACGTGGTGGCAGATAGCGCAAAACGTACGCTCGGCGGAAATATCCTTCTTGCGTTCGCGAATGCTCAATCTGCCATGCAATCCCGTCAACGGCAGCAGCGGCAGAAATTCCGTTAGCGGAATCCCGGCTGCTCGCGCAAGACACTCCGCGATGCGTAAACGGTGGTCCAGGTGATTTGTGAGAGGTGGATAATGGGTATCCCGGGCCGTGGTGGTGCTGGCGCTGCCGCTTGCTGCTGCACCCCCATCGCCAGTGCCGGGGTGGCGGCGGCGGCAGGGAGACAGACAGAGAGACCCACGGAGCGGAGGGACGAGGACGACACGGATAAGGGCGGTGAACGCTCCGGTCGGCGGGGCAGGGGTATGCCGAGGGTGGATCGTCGCAGGGCTGGTTGCAGGCATCGGCGGCGGCAGCGGCGGTGGCGGTGGCGGTGGTGGCGGGCTTCTACGGTATAACCAGGAGTGTACCCACCTCGGTGCACCGAGGGGTGGTTTCCTCTCCGGCTCGCTCGGGTCAGTGCCCTCCCGTAACATTGAACCGCCCCGCGGTGCAGTCAGGGCCGAGCGAAGGGCGCGTGCGCGTGCCGGCAACAACCCTCTCTCCGCCTGCGCCTCCTCCCCCGGCATCCCGACGACGCGCACCACGTCCCGGCCGGGCCACCCTCCGACCCAACCTCCGCGCCCACCCTCGCCATGCCGGCGCGGCGTACGCCCCTGTGTCGGCGTCTCGATGCTTTAATTTTTTTTCCACCCCTTCCGGCGCCCGCTCCGGCACGCTCGCCCCCTCCGTGGCCCTGGTCGCTGCCCGCCAAAACATCCAGCCACAACAACACGCACCCTCCTTTTCCCTTCGATCGGTGAGCACGATTATCCCTAAAATCGAGCCGCGGGACGCTGCCGCGCGCGCTTTCGACTCGCATTCAGATCAGCGAGACGTGAAGGATGCTGCGCCCGGACGTTGCACCTTGCTCCGCGGGGGACAGCATCCCCGCCCGGTCGTGCGCCGCGCGCCGCGTAAAGAGGGATGTGCCTCTCCCTTTCTCTCTCTCTCTCTCTCTCTCTCTCTCTCTCTCTCTCTCTCTCTCTCTCTCTTCCTGCAGCCGCGGCAGCCGCGGCGATAAACATAGCGTTCTCTTCCATGTTTTTATACATGTATTTTATATATCACAACACGTCCTCTTTTTTTTCTTTCCTCCCGACGCGCTGATCAATGTAGGTAATTGTGAGCAAACAATCGGATTGTTCGTTTTCTCAATAACGCGCTGTCTTTTTCTCCAAATTTCAACGTCGTGGAACGTCGCGTTATGCCTTTGCCTGACAAAGTGATGGAGGACGGATTCCGCTTACGATACGATGATTACTACGATAGTACGACGTATACGTACGATCAGCCATTCGAGAGTTATTCCATTCGAGCGCGCGGGGGGGTGGGGGGAGGAGGGGGAGGGAGAGGGAGAGGGGGCAAATCTCCCTAACGCTCTGCAAGGGAAGCAAGGGGGGTAGCGGTCCTGCGAGCGAGCCCCGGGTGAAACGGAACTTACGGCGAGCGGGCATTCGGCGGATATTCTATTAATTAAATGAGGGTTTGAATTTTCTCCGGGCGCACGCCGGGCGCGGCAGGCGGCGAGTTTGAAACTTCGGGTAAAAGCCTCGATCGACGTTCCTGCGGGAAATCCGTTTGCGTCGTCGCCGCTCGGGTTCGAGGGACTCTCGCGTGGTGCAACGAACCCGGCCCGATCACTTCGGGCGCCGACGCACGTATATCGCGCAAAAAGAGACGGTCGATTTCGACGAACGCCATCGATGCCAAGCTAAACTGCCGGCAGGCACGCCACGACGTTACGGCCGCCCGAAATCTCGCCGCGCCGCGATTTCGACGGATTTGACGTAACGATTCGTACGCTCGGATTAGCTCGCTTGCCGCGTCGTCCGCCGCGACACGAGCGATTAGAACGAGTCGGATCGCTGCTTCCCTCTCTCTCTCTCTCTCTCTCTCTCTCTCTCTCTCTCTCTCTCTCTCTTTTCCCTTTTTTCCCTTTTTAAGGGAACCGCCAGCGCGAAACGCCGCCGAGCTTAAAATCTGCGCGCGGCTAATTGCACGGCTAATTGGCTAACGCGCGGCGCCGCATGCACGCTTTGCTGCGCGAACCGCAAAAATTAAATGAGATTGTTGTCGCGGGAGGAGAAGTTTAATTGGGAGCCGCGCGATCACTTTGCCCTGGCGCATCGAGATCATCGCGAATAAACAAAACGCACTGGCGCACTTGGGGCCGTCGAAAAGTTTGAAACTTCATTAGAGTCAAGTGTTGTTCTCATTGCCGCGCGAATCTGCACCAGCGGGACAATGAGGCAGACAGAGAGAGAGAGAGAGAGAGAGAGGGAGAGAGAGAGAGGGTGGGAGCGAGGATGAGAGGAGGAGGACGGACTCATACAGCTACGACGGTGCACTGAACTCTCCCTCGATTGTTCCGCGGAGCGTTGACGTATCTTGAAGTGGAAAAAGGGGACGCATCGTACGGGGAATGCACGAGGGGTGTGAAATGGCCTCATTTCGCAGCCGGAGCCGCTGATGTGTTATATCGCTTCTCGCTTGCGAATGTTATACATATGGACCGAGTGCTATTTGCTAGCGGCAACTTTTGCCGCGACGTTCGCCAGCATCGCTAGAGAAAGAGAGAGAGAGAGAGAGAGAGAGAGAGAGAGAGAGAGAGAGAGAGAGAGAGAGAGAGAGAGAGGGAGAGAGAAAGAGAAAGAGACTGCCACCCTCGGTGCCGCAGTCAACGATCAATTAAGCGTGGCGAGGCTCCCGCACCGCTGAGATACGGCTCGCAATATTTTCGCGGCCCTCTAATCTTGCAGCAGATAGAGAAAGAGGGAGCGAGAGGAGAGGGGAGGGAATGGCTCCGCGACACTCGCGCGACGAGTGCGAGGAACTTAATCGGCTTTGAATAATTCCATTTACGTCTTTCGCTGTTATGAAGATTGATCTTATTACGGCGGTCCATTAAAGCGCGCCTTAAGGAATCTGTGCTTGGGGATAAAAGGCGAGATTCATGTTCGAGTTTCACCGGGAGAGGATATCGAGATGTCCGGTCGCGGGATGAGTCGCGTGAAATCGGCAAGATTTCTATCATCCGTCTTCTGTCTCGAATCGATACGCGGAATGAGGTGAGTGTTTCAGAAAAATGAGTCCCGCAATGGATGCTCTAGAGATGTGTATAGGGCACCGTCGAGCGGAGAGAGCAAAGACTGGAATAGCATTCCATAAAGCATTCATGCGCGTTTGAATCCTGGAATAGATAGCGTGCCATCGTCGGATATTCGGATTCTTCGTTTCTAGCGCAATTTATCCTACACAATGTCGCGAGGCGACTGCTTGCACGGCGTCTCGCGATCTGCTTCCTTTAGCTCGCCGCGAATATAATTTCGGCCGCGAGTGATCGCGCCTTTCCTCTCGCCGTAGTGCGTATCGAGCCGCGTCTTATCGCGCACGGAATGGAAGAGATCCTGCGGGGGCGCAAAACGCGAAATCGCATTTTCTTCAATCTCCCCGAATCTCTCAACAAACAAATCGGATTTTGGCTTTCGAGTTCCTTCGCCAATGGTCGCGTCGATGGCATGCGCTCGCCTCTTTCCGTTTCCGCCTCTCGCTCGGGCTATCGATAAATATCGCGTCTCACGCGACAAGTAAATGGAGCTCCGTCCGCAGCTCCTCCGAGAACATCGCGATTCTCGCTCTCGCTTTTTCTGCATTTCTCCCACGTTTGCCGCGCATTATTCGCATCTCTGCGAAATGGCACCTCATCCCACCCTTCTCGATCCCGCACCGGACCCACCCCGTTTTCTCCTTAAGATCGAGGCGCCGATTTTGTGGAAAATGCGCGCGAGCGTAACGCCGCTCGCAGGGTGGCCGCTCTCACGTGCACACGGTGGAGGGGGAGGGGGAGAGAGGGAGAGGGAGAGTGGGGAGGGGGGAGTGGCGGTGGCGGTAGCAGCGGCGACGGGTGGCAGTGCGCGCAAACGGGGTGGTCGGGACGACAGGGGCATCGCCAACACCGTGCAACGAATGGAGATCGATTCCGAGTCTGGGTCAGGCGAGGGCGTTCACCCCCCGGTGCAGCCCGGGAGACACGGAACCCAGGGTCGTAGCTAGGCTTTCACGGCAGGCGGGGTGCTGGCCAGGGGTTGCTTGGAGTGCGCGGGGGTGAGGCGAGGGCACCGGCTCGGGACACTCCCTTCTGTTGGGTGCAATGTACGCGCGCTTTCCTCCGTATCCAAAATCCGGACTGCCGCAGTTTCCGTAGCCCTGGACGTAGCCCGGCACCGGACGACGATGACGCCTCTCTTGTCGCGACCCTCCCCCTCTGCCCTGGGGTTGATTCTTCCGAGTGATTTAACGGGGGGAGGCTCCACCGCAAGAGGATAGCTCGAGCCTGATCGCGGCTTCCGCGGCTCGCACGATCCTGGATCCTTCGTTCGTCCGAGACTACCCCTCCGCCAAAGTTACCCCCTTTGCTCCAGCCTCGGGCGACCTCGGGGGAAGCCGGTTGTTGAAATTTAAACCTCGTTTCTGGCTCGATCCAGTCTACCAGTTTGGCGGCAAGTGACGAAGTCACAGCCGCGGCTGCGTACGCTGAATCGAGCGAATGACTGTTTGCTATTATTATTATTATTATACTGCGAACTGCCAAGTGTGATTAGCGTGGAGAAGCGATCGAGCGCTTCTGAGCTTATGCTCAGTCCGCTCACGTCCATTGCATGCATTACGGATGCGCCGACTCGATTTCTGCACATTCCCCAGCTTTATCCAGGCATTCCGGGGATGATGAGATTTTGCGATCTCGCTTAACTCGTATCATGCCCGACTCGATACACTCGGAGTTGACTCGCGATGCGGCAATATTTACGTCAAGTCAAGTCCATTAAATCTGTTTATCCGCAGGATTCCCGCGTTCGAGTTGCGCGAGGAGTGCGTAAGCGTGTCCTTCGTATCTTCCGCTTTAACCTGGCTACCAGGAGCGAGTCCCAGGACGAGGTGAACGATCGACAGGGTGGTGGTACGTGACCTTTTGCACGAAGGATAACGGCAGAGGCGGGGTGGGGGTGCTGGAGGTTTGCACTACGGTAACACGGGGGTGAATGCACGTAACGTCCAGGGGGCTTATCCTGCAACTTTTCGACGCATGCGTTTCCGGAAATCTTCACAACGCGCGACGTCATCGCTGTCGCGCTGGACTTGCGTACTCCCTTTCCCTCTGTCTCTCTCTCTCTCTCTCTCTCTCTCTCTCTCTCTCTCTCTCTCCCTCTTCGTCCCTCCCTCCCCTCCCCACTCCTCGTGCCTTTGATATCAACGAAAATCGCGTACGTAATTACGATGCAATTTCGGGCGGTACGTACGTTGAAACGGCAATTCTTGGAATCCGCCCATCATTATAGCGCGATTGTCAGGCTTTATCGATCTTGCAACCTGTTATTAATTTGTAATAGATCATAAACTGAAATTATTAAGGCCCCATTGTGATCCCCAGTGCTGCAATGGATTCTGTTACATTGACGATTGGATTTCGCAGAAACGCTTCGCGACGCGCGTAAATAAATACACGTGCATTGTATCGGCATATATTGCTGTTTGGATTAATTCCCTTTTCGCGGCAGTTTGCGCTAATTTTACAACAACGCAGCACGCAAATCTTGGAATACGGTTTTGTGATGATATGCGTGTGTCTGAAAATCTTTGATCCTGAATGCGAATCTTTACGGGATGCCGGAACATGATTAGGATATCTGGGATAGATATCTAGATTAGATACATCTACAAATTCAGGTATACTCTTTCGTAGTATTTTATCGTAATTAATAAAGACCGTGAAGATATGGATAAAAGACAACAGTTATCAAGTGTTGATGAGATATTTATTTATCGATGAGAAGGAAATCTTATGACAGAAGAGATAATGTGGAAGAGATAATATATCCGTTGATGAGAAAGCTGATTTGGCTGATAAGCTGCTGAATTTACGATATTATAAGTTGGCATGCAAAATTTCATTACGACACATACGTAGCAGCATGTAATTCTCCTGATTTGTGCTTGCTAAAACAGAATGTATGAAATAATGAGATTATCCAATAACACAATCCGAGTTTCTCTGTCCGCTGGCGTGTTCGTTTATTTTGCCGTTTCTGGCATTTAAAATTCATCGAAATTTAAAGAGAAAATTTGATTCACCGTTAAATCGTACTATTTGAAAATAGAAATATTTGTAATTTGCTATTTAATTAGCATATTGCACGCTTTATCTTTTATCTTCTCTGATTTACCTTCAAATCTGCATAATCCGAAAATAAAAATATCTCTTTGATCTTGCAGCGAACGCATTACGAATGCTCCGTTTTATTTATGGTCGAATCATGTTGGGAGTAAAACTTTATCGAGTGCACCGTCGGCTATACTCATTATGAAATAAGGATATATCTGCCTGACCTGCCTTCAAGTTGTGCTACTTTATCCCTCGTTTTAGGAATAAAAAACAGTGCGGACTCGTAGCGGATGTTCCCGGAATTAAATTTTCTTTGCGGGACCGTGTCAAGAAAATGTGGCGCCTGTGCTGCACAGCGATCCACCGACAGAAGGCAAACTCCTTAGACGGAGTAAGGACGCCTACGGAATGGCAACCCGTCGTTAAACCGGTAACGTCAACTTAACGTTCTGTAGGCGCCACCACCCCGTCAGGCGGGTTGCCATTATGCTGGCGTTTCGCCGAGACGCAGGCGCCATGATTCGTCGCCACGACCCTACAATTCAGTACCAAAATTATCCGCTACGAGCCTCCACTGTCTTTACTCGAAAATCGAGAAAGTAGTACGAGCCAATAATACATCAGACCGATGTTTATTTTCGGTTATATTATTAACCGTCGTAACATAACATAGTAATGAATAAAAAAAACTGTTGTTCCGCATGTTGTTACGTCGTTTAACGATAAATCGGATAAAGCATTTAGTTTCGAGTATCGCGAGATAAAACGTCGTCCGTGCGATATTAGACGAGACTTATATAATTATATATGCCAACAGAGTCAAGAAATAGCCAAAAAGAAAGAGGAAAAGAAAGGAATTGGAGAAATGACGAAGCGAAAACAGATTTGAACCGAACGGAGTTTCCGAGTTCCCGAGGAGTCCTCTGTCAGTCGAGCCGTTAAGGCATTCGAATAATAACGTGTTTGACTGCGGTTCGTCAGCTGAGTGAATTGTGTCAAGATTGAATCATGTCTGTCCTACTTGGCGTAACACTCGTGGCTATCGTTTTATTAATCGTCCTCTTGATGATCAAGCAATTCTTCTCGACCGGACGGCTGAAAAGCGTCAAGAACAAGCATATTGTTGTATGTATCTAACCTCGCGGAATGAGAGAGAGAGAGAGAGAGAGAGAGAGAGAGAGAGAGAGAGAAAGAGAGAGAGAGAGAGAGAGAGAGAGAGAGAGAGAGAGAGAGAGAGAGAGAG